>JAWNOR010000017.1:0-466111 GCA_035045885.1 Drosophila borealis | reverse complement strand
CCACGTTATGCGTTCCGTGTTGACGCTTATTGACGGTTGATGGCTGCTGCTGCTTGTGCTCGTGCTGGATGGGCATGACTCGTGCCCGGTTTGCAATTAGCTTCGCTCGCTCATCTTTAAAAGCTTTGCAGCCTTTATAATTTGCGACATGCTGTCCTTGACAATTGGCGCACTTTGGAGGCGCGCCTCTTGCCTTGGTGCATGTCGTAGTCGGGTGTCCTTGCCCGCATTTAAGGCATGGTCGTCGGCAATAGTTTTTACTATGCCCATATGCCTGACAGCGGTGGCACTGGACAGAATCAGTACGCTTCCGCTGCCTCTCCACTTTGATTTCCTGGCTACCTAGTTGTTTCAATTCCAGTATCTTACTGTTATTATCATTTTTCTCAAGGTCAATTTCGAACGTGTTGATAGGTTTGGCTGTGAAGCGTTCTTTTATTACACCCACATACCTTACCACGTGCCCTAATCTTTCGCAACTCCATGCGAACCCAGTCGCATGGCGTTGTATGGTGTAGTTGGCGAATAATTTTTCTAAATCCGCGCTCATTTCGCATTTGATGAGTGTGCCGGTGAACATTTGAGGCATCAAGCAACGTAATTGTTGCATTGTATGCCTCAATGTCCACACATTGCACGCGCACACCACCTGTCTGCGTACTTTTGGTAGCAAACTTACTGACACCCACTTTATTAGAGATATCTTTGATAATTCTTTGAATATCATCTATATTGGGCAGGTATATTGTGGGCACCTTGACCCGTTGAGCTATATGCAGCTGTATTGACTGTCCAGAGTTTGCATTTGGGATGCAATCTGTTGCCCTATCTTCAACTTCCATGATCTCAATATCATCACAGTCCTCGTTGTTTTTGTCTATAGCTACGAATGTGGCATTGTTAGTATTGCCATCATTCGTGTCGTTAATTGCTTCTGTGTGCTTAATGGATTTTGCTGCTGGTATATTATTGTCAGTTAATAGATTGTTGGTTACTTTAATGGCTGCATTTGATTTAAGAAAATCAGAATACGTAGGAGTATCCCTGACACTATCAGCGTTCATAATATACTCAGCATAAGCTAACAATTGTGCACGCTTTTTACTTTTATTCGCTGGCATAGTTGATGATTTTTTACGCTTCATTGGCCGTTTAATGACCGTATTGACTTTGATTGGTACAGAAGTTTTGGTACCCAAAATATCATCATTTATTGGCAGCGATTGTTGCCCACTCGCTTCCAATTCATTTTCTGAAATTTGCATAATTTCAGCTGGCATCATTCCCGCATAATTATTTGTAATTAATTGGCTAGTCGATGGAGCAGCATCGGTATTATTTTTATTTTTATTACTTCTCTCGTTTTCCTGGCTATATGTGACACAGATCATTTCTGTGTCAGAATTGGATGGGCTATCAGCAAGAATGTTGCTATGAACTTGCGCTCTAACAACATGTTGCTGTAGCCCCAAATTATTGCTCCCAACATTTTGTTCGCAGCTCGAGACGAACATGTTGCCATGCTCGCTCTCACTACGTTCATAGCTGCTGCTGCTGCTGAATTGGCTCAAGTTCGTTACCGCTCTGCTGCCGTCACCAAAACGCTCAATTGGCGCTTCTGCCGACGCTAGCGCTGACAGCGACTGAGCCGCAGAGAGCGTTGGCGCTCTCTTATGTTTTGGCTTCGGCTTTCTCCGTTGCTTCTGCTGGTGTTGTTGCTGCTGCTGCTTGGGTAGCTGTTGCCGTTGCTGGTGTTGTTGGTGTTGTGTTTTAAGCTGCTGCTGCAGCTGTATTGGAGCGCCATTGGCGACATTTTCAGCAACAGGTGCCGTGGTATGGGGGGGGGGGGGGGGGAGGGGGGCAGCTACTTTTGTAGCTCTGGGTGCAGCGATGGCCGCCGGCTTGCACGCCGCCTTTTCGCGCATTTTCTCCTATTTACTTGGTTATGTACTTGCCCTTTTTTTTGCCTTATATACATAGTATTATGTATATGTTTTGAGTTTTTTTTGCGTAGATTTCCCTCGCTGTCGTCAGGTATCTCGTCAGGATTGGCTTCTTTTGTTAATATAATTAACAAGGTGTTGCTGCTTTGCTGTATATAAGACTATATATCAGCACACATTTACTAATTTATATATTTTTAATTTATTAATTTTATTTATTTAATTATTGAGCATTTAAAAATGCTGATTAGCAGACTTTTATTAATTAGAAAAGACTTTATTTTATTAATTTTTCACTTTTTTTCCATTTTAGGTTGCTTAACTTTTTATTGGCTTGTTTTCTTAGCATTTAAAAATGCTGATTGGCTGTCTATTAATTGTTCACTTAATAAACTTTATTATTTTCCATTTAAATGGCACAAGCATTTTATTTAGTTTAATTTAATTTAATTTAATAGCAAAAATAATTCAAACACTTGTAAAGTTTTTTTTCCAGAGTCGTCTGTTGGCTGGGCCGGGCTGGTCCGGGATGCACGTCCGCTCGCCTCGACCGCCACAGACAGATTTTTATTGTTACTCATTTCTACTTATTGGTATGCAAACAGAAATTTTAAAAACAGAGTTGGCGCTTAATATAATGCAACATTCTCCAGTTTGCAAGGTGGAGAGGAACATGACAAGAGATACATTTAACATTTAATCTCGACTGACCTACATTTAAACATAACATAACATAACATAACATAACATATTCTGTACATTTAACAGATTGTCTTAGGTCAGTTAGCTAAGGGGAAATTTCTGCACGATCGGCTGGCAATGCTGTCGTGTGAATGGCAAGTATACATAAATACAAAAGGGGCACGCTGAGTACATGTAAGTAATTGAAAATTTTAAATTTAACAATTTTATGACTAAATATAACTAATAAATTATTATATTCTATATCGCACCGCCTTACGATGCACTGGTCGTCTGCCTCTGGCCTTTCGATGAACAATTGGCTTCCACCGGGTACATGGCCGACTTATTGGTTTTAAATATTGCAATTTGCATTGCATGATGGCCGCTGCTACCTCTGCTGGATGATGCACCACTTTGGATGTGTGTATCTTCTGCTGCTGGAGCTGATGACTGGCGATGATCAACACTAACCACGCTCCCAGGATGCATGGAAAGTAGGATGCCGTATTTTCGCCTCTCCCAAAGCGCATTTTTCTGCCCGAAAGCTGAGTGATATGCAGCTTGCGCTGCATCATTTTTGCACGAACGGGTGGCGCTGTGTCCGGCCACTCGGCGTCGAGTGGATGACGTTTGGCCTGTTTCCAATTGTGCTGGGCTGGCTGCTGGTGCATTCGCTTGTCCAGTATAGCAGGTAAGTGAGAGCATGTTAATTTTTTCATTTTGCGTTGTTTAACATTTCTGTTTTGTTTGCATGTACGGCGGCTGCTGGGCTGAATAAATGGCCACTGGGTTGCCATCTGTTGCCTGCGTCTTAGTCGCCGCTCCAATTTGGCAGAGTGTGCGATATGCGTCTGCATTTGCTGGCGTACCTGCTTGCCCGGCTGGGCATTCTGCTCATTTTGGAGTAGCTGCGCCTGGCCAAGGTAGGCCATGTTGACAGGAATGTCCCATTGCTGGAGAAGCTGCTGCCCCTTAAGGACAGGATTCTGAATTGGCGGCTGCTTTTTCGTGCCAAGGGCGTCCGTTGTGGACACCCACGACCGCTGCTGCTGTGCCTGATTGTCCTTAGGAAGGGTCTGCGGATTTTGCGGCTCTTGCATGAGCCCATATGTGGGCGTGGTGGCTGCCATGGGCTGTTGATGCCCCCTTAGGAGAGGCTGAAGATTTTGCGGGCGTTGCTGGTGACCAAAGGAGGCCCTGGAGGCTCGCATTGACCAGTGCTGCTGTGCTTGCTGCCCCCAAAGGACAGGTTGCGGATTTAGCGGGCGTTGCTGGTGACCATAGGAGTCCATGCTGGCTTCCATTGACCAGTGCTGCTGTGCTTTCTGTCCCCAAAGGACAGGCTGGAGATTTTGCAGGCGTTGCTGGTGACCATAGGAGGCCCTGGAGGCTCGCATTGACCAGTGCTGCTGTGCTTGCTGCCCCCAAAGGACAGGCTGCGGATTTAGCGGGCGTTGCTGGTGACCATAGGAGTCCATGCTGGCTTCCATTGACCAGTGCTGCTGTGCTTGCTGCCCCCAAAGGACAGGCTGTAGATTTTGCGGGAACTGCAGGTAGATGGGCATGGTGGCTGTCATTGGCTGTTGCTGCATGTTCTGCTGCTTCGCTGAATGGAGTTGCGGATACTGTAGATGCCCTTTAGGCCGCTGTGTAGGCCAATCTTGGTTAAGTGAATTCTGCAAAATGTATAAATTTAAATTAGAATTTCCGTCCGTGGTCGAGTCTGGATTTGTCAGTTTGTTTTGTTTTGTCCGACAGTGTGTGCTATCAGTTAGTGGTTGCTTAGCTTCGTCCTTGTTACCTAGTTGCATCATCCCCTGCAACAGGTTCTCGAGCATCAGTCTTTCTTGCGGGTCCGTATTGTCTACGTCCCGTACAAGTTTTGCCTCTAAAATATTGAAAATATGTTCAACTAGTGGGTCAGCTGGCTGCAGATTATCATTTTCTATGTCATCAGTCAGTTGATTATGTTGCACATTGTGCATAAGTGTCTGTTGTGTAGTTAGTAGCTGGGTTTTGTTATTTTTTGGTGGCCATTCTAAATTGAACACCTGAGGAGACTGCCTGTTAGTTTTGGGCACGCTGTATTTATTTTTACTACGCGCTATTGGTGCGCGTAGCAGCGTGTGCCCTCTGTAATGTTTGACAGATGATTTACCTTTTTGGCTACGGCTGAGTGGGGGAGTTGCATGTTGATCATGTTTAAATAAATCATTTAAGAATTCGATTGCATCCTCGGAGTTGAAATCAAATTCAGACTCCAAGGCTGCTTGCATATCATTATATATACACTTATTAATTTCATCGATAGCTTCTATGTATTCTACATTGCGTTTTTTAATATTCGCCTTATTGGTGGGCTGGCCGATAGCCAGACAATGATGATCGTTGACATAATTGCCGACGTTTGCAAAATTAAACGCAGGTAGCCGATGACCTTGTTTAAAGGGATAGTTAGCGGCTCTGCCTGTTTCTAAGTTACTGAATGTTTGTTTGTTCCGAGGGTTATTAATGTACTCCCTAACTCGCTGGCCGTTTATCATTGTGTCTCTTTTTTTACTCATTTCGAGTATCATTGGCGTCTGAGGAGCTACTAGCAGCTAAGCAGATTAGTTGCAAGATTTGAATTATTATTATTATTATTATTTTTTGCCACTATTTTCAAAAGTAGTTCAACTACTTGGTCCAATTTAATGGTCATTTGCATAATTGCTGCCATATTACTATTTAATGCATCAATGGCTGAATTATTGACCAGCTCTTGGCTTTCTTTTTGTTGCCGTTGCTTATTTTTATGTTGGTTCTGTTGCTGCTGCTGCTGTTGCTGCTGATAATTAGCGCCTGGTGTGTTTGGAGCATTCTCTGCTCCTGATTGGATTTTCTGGCGCTGTTCCTCTTGTTCCATCTGAAGCTTCTTCTGGAATTTGAGGAGGTGTTGTGTAGCCGGACTATGCACCCGACCAGGATTGATTCGCCTGCTGGCCACCTGACTATATGTCATCGTTGAGATGGCAATGTTGGTTTGCATCTTCTGGTGCTGCTGCTTGGACACCACGTTATGCGTTCCGTGTTGACGCTTATTGACGGTTGATGGCTGCTGCTGCTCGTGCTGGATGGGCATGACTCGTGCCCGGTTTGCAATTAGCTTCGCTCGCTCATCTTTAAAAGCTTTGCAGCCTTTATAATTTGCGACATGCTGTCCTTGACAATTGGCGCACTTTGGAGGCGCGCCTCTTGCCTTGGTGCATGTCGTAGTCGGGTGTCCTTGCCCGCATTTAAGGCATACAAATGGTCGTCGGCAATAGTTTTTACAATGCCCATATTGACAGCGGTGGCACTGGACAGAATCAGTACGCTTCCGCTGCCTCTCCACTTTGATTTCCTGGCTACCTAGTTGTTTCAATTCCAGTATCTTAGTGTTATTATCATTTTTCTCAAGGTCAATTTCGAACGTGTTGATAGGTTTGGCTGTGAAGCGTTCTTTTATTACACCCACATACCTTACCACGTGCCCTAATCTTCGCAACTCCATGCGAACCCAGTCGCATGGCGTTGTATGGTGTAGTTGGCGAATAATTATTCTAAATCCGCGCTCATTTCGCATTTGATGAGCGTGCCGGTGAACATTTGAGGCATCAAGCAACGGAATTGTTGCATTGTATGCCTCAATGTCCACACATTGCACGCGCACACCACCTGTCTGCGTACTTTTGGTAGCAAACTTACTGACGCCCACTTTAGAGATATCTTTGATAATTCTTTGAATATCATCTATATTGGGCAGGTATATTGTGGGCACCTTGACCCGTTGAGCTATATGCAGCTGTATTGACTGTCCAGAGTTTGCATTTGGGTTGCAATCTGTTGCCCTATCTTCAACTTCCATGATCTCAATATCATCACAGTCCTCGTTGTTTTTGTCTATAGCTACGAATGTGGCATTGTTAGTATTGCCATCATTCGTGTCGTTAATTGCTTCTGTGTGCTTAATGGATTTTGCTGCTGGTATATTATTGTCAGTTAATAGATTGTTGGTTACTTTAATGGCTGCATTTGATTTAAGAAAATCAGAATACGTAGGAGTATCCCTGACACTAGCAGCGTTCATAATATACTCAGCATAAGCTAACAATTGTGCACGCTTTTTACTTTTATTCGCTGGCATAGTTGATGATATTTTACGCTTCATTGGCCGTTTAATGACCGTATTGACTTTGATTGGTACAGAAGTTTTGGTACCCAAAATATCATCATTTATTGGCAGCGATTGTTGCCCACTCGCTTCCAATTCATTTTCTGAAAAAATTATTTGTAATTAATTGGCTAGCCGATGGAGCAGCATCGGCATTATTTTTATTTTTATTAATTCTCTCGTTTACCTGGCTATCTGTGACACAGATCATTTCTGTGTCAGAATTGGATGGGCTATCAGCAAGAATGTTGCTATGAACTTGCGCTCTAACAACATGTTGCTGTAGCCCCAAATTATTGCTCCCAACATTTTGTTCGCAGCTCGAGACGAATATGTTGCCATGATCGCTCTCACTACGTTCATAGCTGCTGCTGCTGCTGAATTGGCTCAAGTTCGTTACCGCTCTGCTGCCGTCACTAAAACGCTCAATTGGCGCTTCTGCCGACGCTAGCGCTGACAGCGACTGAGCCGCAGAGAGCGTTGGCGCTCTCTTGTGTTTCGGCTTCGGCTTTCTCCGTTGCTTCTGCTGGTGTTGTTGCTGCTGCTGCTTGGGTAGCTGTTGCCGTTGCTGGTGTTGTTGGTGTTGTGTTTTAAGCTGCTGCTGCAGCTGTATTGGAGCGCCATTGGCGACATTTTCAGCAACAGGTGCCGGGGTATGGTGGGTGGGTATGGGGGGGGGGGGGGGGGGGGCAGCTACTTTTGTAGCTCTGGGTGCAACGATGGCCGCCGGCTTGCACGCCGCCTTTTCGCGCATTTTCTCCTATTTACTTGGTTATGTACTTGCCCTTTTTTTTGCCTTATATACATAGTATTATTTATATGTTTTGAGTTTTTTTGCGTAGATTTCCCTCACTGTCGTCAGGTATCTCGTCAGGATTGGCTTCTTTTGTTAATATAATTAACAAGGTGTTGCTGCTTTGCTGTATATAAGGCTATATATCAGCACACATTTACTAATTTATATATTTTTAATTTATTAATTTTATTTATTTAATTATTGAGCATTTAAAAATGCTGATTGGCAGACTTTTATCAATTAGAAAAGACTTTATTTTATTAATTTTTCACTTTTTTCCATTTTTAGGTTGCTTAACTTTTTATTGGCTTGTTTTTTTAGCATTTAAAAATGCTGATTGGCTGTCTATTAATTGTTCACTTAATAAACTTTATTATTTTCCATTTAAATGGCACAAGCATTTTATTTAGTTTAATTTAATTTAATTTAATAGCAAAAATAATTCAAACACTTGTAAAATTTTTTTCCAGAGTCGTCTGTTGGCTGGGCCGGGCTGGTCCGGGATGCACGTCCGCTCGCCTCGACCGCCACAGAGAGATTTTTATTGTTACTCATTTCTACTTATTGGTATGCAAACAGAAATTTTAAAAACAGAGTTGGCGCTTAATATTATGCAACATTCTCCAGTTTGCAAGGTGGAGAGGAACATGACAAGAGATACATTTAACATTTAATCTCGACTGACCTACATTTAAACATAACATAACATAACATAACATAACATAACATATTCTGTACATTTAACATATTGTCTTAGGTCAGTTAGCTAAGGGGAAATTTCTGCACGATCGGCTGGCAATGCTGTCGTGTGAATGGCAAGTATACATAAATACAAAAGGGGCACGCTGAGTACATGTAAGTAAATGAAAATTTTAAATTTAACAATTTTATGACTAAATATAACTAATAAATTATTATATTCTATATCGCACCGCCTTACGATGCACTGGTCGTCTGCCTCTGGCCTTTCGATGAACAATTGGCTTCCACCGGGTACATGGCCGACTTATTGGTTTTAAATATTGCAATTTGCATTGCATGATGGCCGCTGCTACCTCTGCTGGATGATGCACCACTTTGGATGTGTGTATCTTCTGCTGCTGGAGCTGATGACTGGCGATGATCAACACTAACCACGCTCCCAGGATGCATGGAAAGTAGGATGCCGTATTTTCGCCTCTCCCAAAGCGCATTTTTCTGCCCGAAAGCTGAGTGATATGCAGCTTGCGCTGCATCATTTTTGCACGAACGGGTGGCGCTGTGTCCGGCCACTCGGCGTCGAGTGGATGACGTTTGGCCTGTTTCCAATTGTGCTGGGCTGGCTGCTGGTGCATTCGCTTGTCGAGTATAGCAGGTAAGTGAGAGCATGTTAATTTTTTCATTTTGCGTTTTTTAACATTTCTGTTTTGTTTGAATGTACGGCAGCTGCTGGGCTGAATAAATGGCCACTGGGTTGCCATCTGTTGCCTGCGTCTTAGTCGCCGCTCCAATTTGGCAGAGTTTGCGATATGCGTCTGCATTTGCTGGCGTACCTGCTTGCCCGGCTGGGCATTCTGCTCATTTTGGAGTAGCTGCGCCTGGCCAAGGTAGGCCATGTTGACAGCAATGTCCCATTGCTGGAGAAGCTGCTGCCCCTTAAGGACAGGATTCTGAATTGGCGGCTGCTTTTTCGTGCCAAGGGCGTCCGTTGTGGACACCAACGATCGCTGCTGCTGTGCCTGCTTGTCTTTAGGAAGGGTCTGCGGATTTTGCGGCTCTTGCATGAGCCCATATGTGGGCGTGGTGGCTGCCATGGGCTGTTGATGCCCCCTTAGGAGAAGTTGAAGATTTTGCGGGCGTTGCTGGTGACCAAAGGAGGCCCTGGAGGCTCGCATTGACCGGTGCTGCTGTGCTTGCTGCCCCCAAAGGACAGGCTGCGGATTTAGCGGGCGTTGCTGGTGACCATAGGAGTCCATGCTGGCTTCCATTGACCAGTGCTGCTGTGCTTTCTGTCCCCAAAGGACAGGCTGGAGATTTTGCGGGCGTTGCTGGTGACCATAGGAGGCCCTGGAGGCTCGCATTGACCAGTGCTGCTGTGCTTGCTGCCCCCAAAGGACAGGCTGCGGATTTAGCGGGCGTTGCTGGTGACCATAGGAGTCCATGCTGGCTTCTATTGACCAGTGCTGCTGTGCTTGCTGCCCCCAAAGGACAGGCTGTAGATTTTGCGGGAACTGCAGGTAGATGGGCATGGTGGCTGTCATTGGCTGTTGCTGCATGTTCTGCTGCTTCGCTGAATGGAGTTGCGGATACTGTAGATGCCCTTTAGGCCGCTGTGTAGGCCAATCTTGGTTAAGTGAATTCTGCAAAATGTATAAATTTGAATTAGAATTTCCGTCCGTGGTCGAGTCTGGATTTGTCAGTTTGTTTTGTTTTGTCCGACAGTGTGTGCTATCAGTTAGTGGTTGCTTAGCTTCGTCCTTGTTACCTAGTTGCATCATCCCCTGCAACAGGTTCTCGAGCATCAGTCTTTCTTGCGGGTCCGTATTATCTACGTCCCGTACAAATTTTGCCTCTAAAATATTGAAAATATGTTCAACTAGTGGGTCAGCTGGCTGCAGATTATCATTTTCTATGTCATCAGTCAGTTGATTATGTTGCACATTGTGCATAAGTGTCTGTTGTGTAGTTAGTAGCTGGGTTTTGTTATTTTTTGGTGGCCAGTCTAAATTGAACACCTGAGGAGACTGCCTGTTAGTTTTGGGCACGCTGTATTTATTTTTACTACGCGCTATTGGTGCGCGTAGCAGCGTGTGCCCTCTGTAATGTTTGACAGATGATTTACCTTTTTGGCTACGGCTGAGTGGGGGAGTTGCATGTTGATCTTGTTTAAATAAATCATTTAAGAATTCGATTGCATCCTCGGAGTTGAAATCAAATTCAGACTCCAAGGCTGCTTGCATATCATTATATATATACTTATTAATTTCATCGATAGCTTCTATGTATTCTAGATTGCGTTTTTTAATATTCGCCTTATTGGTGGGCTGGCCGATAGCCAGACAATGATGATCGTTGACATAATTGCCGATGTTTGCAAAATTAAACGCAGGTAGCCGATTACCTTGTTTAAAGGGATAGTTAGTGGCTCTGCCTGTTTCTAAGTAACTGAATGTTTGTTTGTTCCGAGGGTTATTAATGTACTCCCTCACTCGCTGGCCGTTTATCATTGTGTCTCTTTTTTTACTCATTTCGAGTATCATTGGCGTCTGAGGAGCTACTAGCAGCTAAGCAGATTAGTTGCAGGATTTGAATTATTATTATTATTATTATTTTTTGCCACTATTTTCAAAAGTAGTTCAACTACTTGGTCCAATTTAATTGTCATTTGCATAATTGCTGCCATATTACTATTTAATGCATCAATGGCTGAATTATTGACCAGCTCTTGGCTTTCTTTTTGTTGCCGTTGCTTATTTTTATGTTGGTTCTGTTGCTGCTGCTGCTGCTGTTGCTGCTGATAATTAGCGCCTGGTGTGTTTGGAGCATTCTCTGCTCCTGATTGGATTTTCTGGCGCTGTTCCTCTTGTTCCATCTGAAGCTTCTTCTGGAATTTGAGGAGGTGTTGTGTAGCCGGATTATGCACCCGACCAGGATTGATTCGCCTGCTGGCCACCTGACTATATGTCATCGTTGAGTTGGCAATGTTGGTTTGCATCTTCTGGTGCTGCTGCTTGGACACCACGTTATGCGTTCCGTGTTGACGCTTATTGACGGTTGATGGCTGCTGCTGCTCGTGCTCGTGCTGGATGGGCATGACTCGTGCCCGGTTTGCAATTAGCTTCGCTCGCTCATCTTTAAAAGCTTTGCAGCCTTTATAATTTGCGACATGCTGTCCTTGACAATTGGCGCACTTTGGAGGCGCGCCTCTTGCCTTGGTGCATGTCGTAGTCGGGTGTCCTTGCCCGCATTTAAGGCATACAAATGGTCGTCGGCAATAGTTTTTACTATGCCCATATGCCTGACAGCGGTGGCACTGGACAGAATCAGTACGCTTCCGCTGCCTCTCCACTTTGATTTCCTGGCTACCTAGTTGTTTCAATTCCAGTATCTTAGTGTTATTATTATTTTTCCCAAGCTCAATTTCGAACGTGTTGATAGGTTTGGCTGTGAAGCGTTCTTTTATTACACCCACATACCTTACCACGTGCCCTAATCTTCGCAACTCCATGCGAACCCAATCGCATGGCGTTGTATGGTGTAGTTGGCGAATAATTATTCTAAATCCGCGCTCATTTCGCATTTGATGAGTGTGCCGGTGAGCATTTGAGGCATCAAGCAACGTAATTGTTGCATTGTATGCCTCAATGTCCACACATTGCACGCGCACACCACCTGTCTGCGTACTTTTGGTAGCAAACTTACTGACGCCCACTTTATTAGAGATATCTTTGATAATTCTTTGAATATCATCTATATTGGGCAGGTATATTGTGGGCACCTTGACCCGTTGAGCTATATGCAGCTGTATTGACTGTCCAGAGTTTGCATTTGGGTTGCAATCTGTTGCCCTATCTTCAACTTCCATGATCTCAATATCATCACAGTCCTCGTTGTTTTTGTCTATAGCTACGAATGTGGCATTGTTAGTATTGCCATCATTCGTGTCGTTAATTGCTTCTGTGTAGGAGTAGGAGTATCCCTGACACTAGCAGCGTTCATAATATACTCAGCATAAGCTAACAATTGTGCACGCTTTTCACTTTTATTCGCTGGCATAGTTGATGATATTTTACGCTTCATTGGCTGTTTAATGACCGTATTGACTTTGATTGGTACAGAAGTTTTGGTACCCAAAATATCATCATTTATTGGCAGCGATTGTTGCCCACTCGCTTCCAATTCATTTTCTGAAATTTGCATAATTTCAGCTGGCATCATTCCCGCATAATTATTTGTAATTAATTGGCTAGCCGATGGAGCAGCATCGGCATTATTTTTATTTTTATTAATTCTCTCGTTTTCCTGGCTATCTGTGACACAGATCATTTCTGTGTCAGAATTGGATGGGCTATCAGCAAGAATGTTGCTATGAACTTGCGCTCTAACAACATGTTGCTGTAGCCCCAAATTATTGCTCCCAACATTTTGTTCGCAGCTCGAGACGAACATGTTGCCATGATCGCTCTCACTACGTTCATAGCTGCTGCTGCTGAATTGGCTCAAGTTCGTTACCGCTCTGCTGCCGTCACTAAAACGCTCAATTGGCGCTTCTGCCGACGCTAGCGCTGACAGCGACTGAGCCGCAGAGAGCGTTGGCGCTCTCTTGTGTTTCGGCTTCGGCTTTCTCCGTTGCTTCTGCTGGTGTTGTTGCTGCTGCTGCTTGGGTAGCTGTTGCCGTTGCTGGTGTTGTTGGTGTTGTGTTTTAAGCTGCTGCTGCAGCTGTATTGGAGCGCCATTGGCGACATTTTCAGCAACAGGTGCCGGGGTATGGTGGGTGGGTATGGGGGGGGGGGGGGCAGCTACTTTTGTAGCTCTGGGTGCAGCAATGGCCGCCGGCTTGGACGCCGCCTTTTCGCGCATTTTCTCCTATTTTCTTGGTTATGTACTTGCCTCAGGATTGGCTTCTTTTGTTAATATAATTAACAAGGTGTTGCTGCTTTGCTGTATATAAGGCTATATATCAGCACACATTTACTAATTTATATATTTTTAATTTATTAATTTTATTTATTTAATTATTGAGCATTTAAAAATGCTGATTGACAGACTTTTATTAATTAGAAAAGACTTTATTTTATTAATTTTTCACTTTTTTTCCATTTTTAGGTTGCTTAACTTTTTATTGGCTTGTTTTTTTAGCATTTAAAAATGCTGATTGGCTGTCTATTAATTGTTCACTTAATAAACTTTATTATTTTCCATTTAAATGGCACAAGCATTTTATTTAGTTTAATTTAATTTAATTTAATAGCAAAAATAATTCAAACACTTGTAAAATTTTTTTTCCAGAGTCGTCTGTTGGCTGGGCCGGGCTGGTCCGGGATGCACGTCCGCTCGCCTCGACCGCCACAGAGAGATTTTTATTGTTACTCATTTCTACTTATTGGTATGCAAACAGAAATTTTAAAAACAGAGTTGGCGCTTAATATTATGCAACATTCTCCAGTTTGCAAGGTGGAGAGGAACATGACAAGAGATACATTTAACATTTAATCTCGACTGACCTACATTTAAACATAACATAACATAACATAACATAACATAACATATTCTGTACATTTAACATATTGTCTTAGGTCAGTTAGCTAAGGGGAAATTTCTGCACGATCGGCTGGCAATGCTGTCGTGTGAATGGCAAGTATACATAAATACAAAAGGGGCACGCTGAGTACATGTAAGTAAATGAAAATTTTAAATTTAAAAATTTTATGACTAAATATAACTAATAAATTATTATATTCTATATCGCACCGCCTTACGATGCACTGGTCGTCTGCCTCTGGCCTTTCGATGAACAATTGGCTTCCACCGGGTACATGGCCGACTTATTGGTTTTAAATATTGCAATTTGCATTGCATGATGGCCGCTGCTACCTGTGCTGGATGATGCACCACTTTGGATGTGTGTATCTTCTGCTGCTGGAGCTGATGACTGGCGATGATCAACACTAACCACGCTCCCAGGATGCATGGAAAGTAGGATGCCGTATTTTCGCCTCTCCCAAAGCGCATTTTTCTGCCCGAAAGCTGAGTGATATGCAGCTTGCGCTGCATCATTTTTACACGAACGGGTGGCGCTGTGTCCGGCCACTCGGCGTCGAGTGGATGACGTTTGGCCTGTTTCCAATTGTGCTGGGCTGGCTGCTGGTGCATTCGCTTGTCCAGTATAGCAGGTAAGTGAGAGCATGTTAATTTTTTCATTTTGCGTTTTTTAACATTTCTGTTTTGTTTGAATGTACGGCGGCTGCTGGGCTGAATAAATGGCCACTGGGTTGCCATCTGTTGCCTGCGTCTTAGTCGCCGCTCCAATTTGGCAGAGTGTGCGATATGCGTCTGCATTTGCTGGCGTACCTGCTTGCCCAGCTGGGCATTCTGCTCATTTTGGAGTAGCTGCGCCTGGCCAAGGTAGGCCATGTTGACAGCAATGTCCCATTGCTGGAGAAGCTGCTGCCCGTTAAGGACAGGATTCTGAATTGGCGGCTGCTTTTTCGTGCCAAGGGCGTCCGCTGTGGACACCAACGATCGCTGCTGCTGTGCCTGATTGTCCTTAGGAAGGGTCTGCGGATTTTGCGGCTCTTGCATGAGCCCATATGTGGGCGTGGTGGCTGCCATGGGCTGTTGATGCCCCCTTAGGAGAGGCTGAAGATTTTGCGGGCGTTGCTGGTGACCAAAGGAGGCCCTGGAGGCTCGCATTGACCAGTGCTGCTGTGCTTGCTGCCCCCAAAGGACAGGCTGCGGATTTAGCGGGCGTTGCTGGTGACCATAGGAGTCCATGCTGGCTTCCATTGACCAGTGCTGCTGTGCTTGCTGTCCCCAAAGGACAGGCTGGAGATTTTGCGAGCGTTGCTGGTGACCATAGGAGGCCCTGGAGGCTCGCATTGACCAGTGCTGCTGTGCTTGCTGCCCCCAAAGGACAGGCTGCGGATTTAGCGGGCGTTGCTGGTGACCATAGGAGTCCATGCTGGCTTCCATTGACCAGTGCTGCTGTGCTTGCTGCCCCCAAAGGACAGGCTGTAGATTTTGCGGGAACTGCAGGTGCCCGTAGATGGGCATGGTGGCTGTCATTGGCTGTTGCTGCATGTTCTGCTGCTTCGCTGAATGGAGTTGCGGATACTGTAGATGCCCTTTAGGCCGCTGTGTAGGCCAATCTTGGTTAAGTGAATTCTGCAAAATGTATAAATTTGAATTAGAATTTCCGACCGTGGTCGAGTCTGGATTTGTCAGTTTGTTTTGTTTTGTCCGACAGTGTGTGCTATCAGTTAGTGGTTGCTTAGCTTCGTCCTTGTTACCTAGTTGCATCATCACCTGCAACAGGTTCTCGAGCATCAGTCTTTCTTGCAGGTCCGTATTGTCTACGTCCCGTACAAGTTTTGCCTCTAAAATATTGAAAATATGTTCAACTAGTGGGTCAGCTGGCTGCAGATTATCATTTTCTATTTTGCCTGTTTTCTAGACTGCCTGTTAGTTTTGGGCACGCTGTATTTATTTTTACTACGCGCTATTGGTGCGCGTAGCAGCGTGTGCCCTCTGTAATGTTTGACAGATGATTTACCTTTTTGGCTACGGCTGAGTGGGGGAGTTGCATGTTGATCATGTTTAAATAAATCATTTAAGAATTCGATTGCATCCTCGGAGTTGAAATCAAATTCAGACTCCAAGGCTGCTTGCATATCATTATATATATACTTATTAATTTCATCGATAGCTTCTATGTATTCTAGATTGCGTTTTTTAATATTCGCCTTATTGGTGGGCTGGCCGATAGCCAGACAATGATGATCGTTGACATAATTGCCAATGTTTGCAAAATTAAACGCAGGTAGCCGATTACCTTGTTTAAAGGGATAGTTAGCGGCTCTGCCTGTTTCTAAGTTACTGAATGTTTGTTTGTTCCGAGGGTTATTAATGTACTCCCTCACTCGCTGGCCGTTTATCATTGTGTCTCTTTTTTTACTCATTTCGAGTATCATTGGCGTCTGAGGAGCTACTAGCAGCTAAGCAGATTAGTTGCAGGATTTGAATTATTGTTATTATTATTATTTTTTGCCACTATTTTCAAAAGTAGTTCAACTACTTGGTCCAATTTAATGGTCATTTTCATAATTGCTGCCATATTACTATTTAATGCATCAATGGCTGAATTATTGACCAGCTCTTGGCTTTCTTTTTGTTGCCGTTGCTTATTTTTATGTTGATTCTGTTGCTGCTGCTGCTGATAATTAGCGCCTGGTGTGTTTGGAGCATTCTCTGCTCCTGATTGGATTTTCTGGCGCTGTTCCTCTTGTTCCATCTGAAGCTTCTTCTGGAATTTGAGGAGGTGTTGTGTAGCCGGATTATGCACCCGACCAGGATTGATTCGCCTGCTGGCCACCTGACTATATGTCATCGTTGAGATGGCAATGTTGGTTTGCATCTTCTGGTGCTGCTGCTTGGACACCACGTTATGCGTTCCGTGTTGACGCTTATTGACGGTTGATGGCTGCTGCTGCTCGTGCTCGTGCTGAATGGGCATGACTCGTGCCCGGTTTGCAATTAGCTTCACTCGCTCATCTTTAAAAGCTTTGCAGCCTTTATAATTTTCGACATGCTGTCCTTGACAATTGGCGCACTTTGGAGGCGCGCCTCTTCAGTACGCTTCCGCTGCCTCTCCACTTTAATTTCGTGGCTACCTAGTTGTTTCAATTCCACTATCTTAGTGTTATTATCATTTTTCTCAAGCTCAATTTCGAACGTGTTGATAGGTTTGGCTGTGAAGCGTTCTTTTATTACACCCACATACCTTACCACGTGCCCTAATCTTCGCAACTGCATGCGAACCCAGTCGCATGGCGTTGTATGGTGTAGTTGGCGAATAATTATTCTAAATCCGCGATCATTTCGCATTTGATGAGTGTGCCGGTGAGCATTTGAGGCATCAAGCAACGTAATTGTTGCATTGTATGCCTCAATGTCCACACATTGCACGCGCACACCACCTGTCTGCGTACTTTTGGTAGCAAACTTACTGACACCCACTTTATTAGAGATATCTTTGATAATTCTTTGAATATCATCTATATTGGGCAGGTATACTGTGGGCACCTTGACCCGTTGAGCTATATGCAGCTGTATTGACTGTCCAGAGTTTGCATTTGGGTTGCAATCTGTTGCCCTATCTTCAACTTCCATGATCTCAATATCATCACAGTCCTCGTTGTTTTTGTCTATAGCTACGAATGTGGCATTGTTAGTATTGCCATCATTCGTGTCGTTAATTGCTTCTGTGTGCTTAATGGATTTTGCTGCTGGTATATTATTGTCAGTTAATAGATTGTCGGTTACTTTAATGGCTGCATTTGATTTAAGAAAATCAGAATACGTAGGAGTATCCCTGACACTAGCAGCGTCCATAATATACTCAGCATAAGCTAACAATTGTGCACGCTTTTCACTTTTATTCGCTGGCATAGTTGATGATATTTTACGCTTCATTGGCCGTTTAATGACCGTATTGACTTTGATTGGTACAGAAGTTTTGGTACCCAAAAAATCATCATTTATTGGCAGCGATTGTTGCCCACTCGCTTCCAATTCATTTTCTGAAATTTGCATAATTTCAGCTGGCATCATTCCCGCATAATTATTTGTAATTAATTGGCTAGTCGATGGAGCAGCATCGGTATTATTTTTATTTTTATTACTTCTCTCGTTTTCCTGGCTATCTGTGACACAGATCATTTCTGTGTCAGAATTGGATGGGCTATCAGCAAGAATGTTGCTATGAACTTGCGCTCTAACAACATGTTGCTGTAGCCCCAAATTATTGCTCCCAACATTTTGTTCGCAGCTCGAGACGAACATGTTGCCATGATCGCTCTCACTACGTTCATAGCTGCTGCTGCTGCTGAATTGGCTCAAGTTCGTTACCGCTCTGCTGCCGTCACCAAAACGCTCAATTGGCGCTTCTGCCGACGCTGACAGCGACTGAGCCGCAGAGAGCGTTGGCGCTCTCTTATGTTTTGGCTTCGGCTTTCTCCGTTGCTTCTGCTGGTGTTGTTGCTGCTGCTGCTTGGGTAGCTGTTGCCGTTGCTGGTGTTGTTGGTGTTGTGTTTTAAGCTGCTGCTGCAGCTGTATTGGAGCGCCATTGGTGACATTTTCAGCAACAGGTGCCGGGGTATGGGGGGGGGGGGGGGGGGGCAGCTACTTTTGTAGCTCTGGGTGCAGCGATGGCCGCCTTTTCGCGCATTTTTTCCTATTTTCTTGGTTATGTACTTGCCCTTTTTTTTGCCTTATATACATAGTATTATGTATATGTTTTGAGTTTTTTTTGCGTAGATTTCCCTCGCTGTCGTCAGGTATCTCGTCAGGATTGGCTTCTTTTGTTAATATAATTAACAAGGTGTTGCTGCTTTGCTGTATATAAGACTATATATCAGCACACATTTACTAATTTATATATTTTTAATTTATTAATTTTATTTATTTAATTATTGAGCATTTAAAAATGCTGATTGACAGACTTTTATTAATTAGAAAAGACTTTATTTTATTAATTTTTCACTTTTTTTCCATTTTTAGGTTGCTTAACTTTTTATTGGCTTGTTTTTTTAGCATTTAAAAATGCTGATTGGCTGTCTATTAATTGTTCACTTAATAAACTTTATTATTTTCCATTTAAATGGCACAAGCATTTTATTTAGTTTAATTTAATTTAATTTAATTTAATAGCAAAAATAATTCAAACACTTGTAAAGTTTATTTTCCAGAGTCGTCTGTTGGCTGGGCCGGGCTGGTCCGGGATGCACGTCCGCTCGCCTCGACCGCCACAGAGAGATTTTTATTGTTACTCATTTCTACTTATTGGTATGCAAACAGAAATTTTAAAAACAGAGTTGGCGCTTAATATTATGCAACATTCTCCAGTTTGCAAGGTGGAGAGGAACATGACAAGAGATACATTTAACATTTAATCTCGACTGACCTACATTTAAACATAACATAACATAACATAACATATTCTGTACATTTAACATATTGTCTTAGGTCAGTTAGCTAAGGGGAAATTTCTGCACGATCGGCTGGCAATGCTGTCGTGTGAATGGCAAGTATACATAAATACAAAAGGGGCACGCTGAGTACATGTAAGTAAATGAAAATTTTAAATTTAACAATTTTATGACTAAATATAACTAATAAATTATTATATTCTATATCGCACCGCCTTACGATGCACTGGTCGTCTGCCTCTGGCCTTTCGATGGACAATTGGCTTCCACCGGGTACATGGCCGACTTATTGGTTTTAAATATTGCAATTTGCATTGCATGATGGCCGCTGCTACCTCTGCTGGATGATGCACCACTTTGGATGTGTGTATCTTCTGCTGCTGGAGCTGATGACTGGCGATGATCAACACTAACCACGCTCCCAGGATGCATGGAAAGTAGGATGCCGTATTTTCGCCTCTCCCAAAGCGCATTTTTCTGCCCGAAAGCTGAGTGATATGCAGCTTGCGCTGCATCATTTTTGGACGAGCGGGTGGCGCTGTGTCCGGCCACTCGGCGTCGAGTGGATGACGTTTGGCCTGTTTCCAATTGTGCTGGGCTGGCTGCTGGTGCATTCGCTTGTCCAGTATAGCAGGTAAGTGAGTGCATGTTAATTTTTTCATTTTGCGTTTTTTAACATTTCTGTTTTGCTTGCATGTACGGCGGCTGCTGGGCCGAATAAATGGCCACTGGGTTGCCATCTGTTGCCTGCGTCTTAGTCGCCGCTCCAATTTGGCAGAGTGTGCGATATGCGTCTGCATTTGCTGGCATACCTGCTTGCCCGGCTGGGCATTCTGCTCATTTTGGAGTAGCTGCGCCTGGCCAAGGTAGGCCATTTTGACAGCAATGTCCCATTGCTGGAGAAGCTGCTGCCCCTTAAGGACAGGATTCTGAATTGGCGGCTGCTTTTTCGTGGACACTGTGGACACCAACGATCGCTGCTGCTGTGCCTGCTTGTCCTTAGGAAGGGTCTGCGGATTTTGCGGCTCTTGCATGAGCCCGTATGTGGGCGTGGTGGCTGCCATGGGCTGTTGATGCCCCCTTAGGAGAGGCTGAAGATTTTGCGGGCGTTGCTGGTGACCAAAGGAGGCCAAGCTGGCTTCCATTGGCCAGTGCTGCAGCGCTTGCTGTCCCCAAAGGACAGGCTGGAGATTTAGCGGGCGTTGCTGGTGACCATAGGAGGCCCTGGAGGCTCGCATTGACCAGTGCTGCTGTGCTTGCTGCCCCAAAGGACAGGCTGCGGATTTAGCGGGCGTTGCTGGTGACCATAGGAGTCCATGCTGGCTTCCATTGACCAGTGCTGCTGTGCTTGCTGCCCCCAAAGGACAGGCTGTAGATTTTGCGGGAACTGCAGGTGCCCGTAGATGGGCATGGTGGCTGTCATTGGCTATTGCTGCATGTTCTGCTGCTTCGCTGAATGGAGTTGCGGATACTGTAGATGCCCTTTAGGCCGCTGTGTAGGTCAATCTTGGTTAAGTGAATTCTGCAAAATGTATAAATTTGAATTAGAATTTCCGTCCGTGGTCGAGTATGGATTTGTCAGTTTGTTTTGTTTTGTCCGACAGTGTGTGCTATCAGTTAGTGGTTGCTTAGCTTCGTCCTTGTTACCTAGTTGCATCAGTCTTTCTTGCAGGTCCGTATTGTCTACGTCCCGTACAAGTTTTGCCTCTAAAATATTGAAAATATGTTCAACTAGTGGGTCAGCTGGCTGCAGATTATCATTTTCTATGTCATCAGTCAGTTGATTATGTTGCACATTGTGCATAAGTGTCTGTTGTGTAGTTAGTAGCTGGGTTTTGTTATTTTTTGGTGGCCATTCTAAATTGAACACCTGAGGAGACTGCCTGTTAGTTTTGGGCACGCTGTATTTATTTTTACTACGCGCTATTGGTGCGCGTAGCAGCGTGTGCCCTCTGTAATGTTTGACGGCTGATTTACCTTTTTGGCTACGGCTGAGTGGGGGAGTTGCATGTTGATCATGTTTAAATAAATCATTTAAGAATTCGATTGCATCCTCGGAGTTGAAATCAAATTCAGACTCCAAGGCTGCTTGCATATCATTATATATATACTTATTAATTTCATCGATAGCTTCTATGTATTCTAGATTGCGTTTTTTAATATTCGCCTTATTGGTGGGCTGGCCGATAGCCAGACAATGATGATCGTTGACATAATTGCCGATGTTTGCAAAATTAAACGCAGGTAGCCGATTACCTTGTTTAAAGGGATAGTTAGCGGCTCTGCCTGTTTCTAAGTTACTGAATGTTTGTTTGTTCCGAGGGTTATTAATGTACTCCCTCACTCGCTGGCCGTTTATCATTGTGTCTCTTTTTTTACTCATTTCGAGTATCATTGGCGTCTGAGGAGCTACTAGCAGCTAAGCAGATTAGTTGCAGGATTTGAATTATTATTATTATTATTATTTTTTGCCACTATTTTCAAAAGTAGTTCAACTACTTGGTCCAATTTAATGGTCATTTGCATAATTGCTGCCATATTACTATTTAATGCATCAATGGCTGAATTATTGACCAGCTCTTGGCTTTCTTTTTGTTGCCGTTGCTTATTTTTATATTGGTTCTGTTGCTGCTGCTGCTGATAATTAGCGCCTGGTGTGTTTGGAGCATTCTCTGCTCCTGATTGGATTTTCTGGCGCTGTTCCTCTTGTTCCATCTGAAGCTTCTTCTGGAATTTGAGGAGGTGTTGTGTAGCCGGATTATGCACCCGACCAGGATTGATTCGCCTGCTGGCCACCTGACTATATGTCATCGTTGAGTTGGCAATGTTGGTTTGCATCTTCTGGTGCTGCTGCTTGGACACCACGTTATGCGTTCCGTGTTGACGCTTATTGACGGTTGATGGCTGCTGCTGCTCGTGCTCGTGCTGGATTGGCATGACTCGTGCCCGGTTTGCAATTAGCTTCGCTCGCTCATCTTTAAAAGCTTTGCAGCCTTTATAGTTTGCGACATGCTGTCCTTGACAATTGGCGCACTTTGGAGGCGCGCCTCTTGCCTTGGTGCATGTCGTAGTCGGGTGTCCTTGCCCGCATTTAAGGCATACAAATGGTCGTCGGCAATAGTTTTTACTATGCCCATATGCCTGACAGCGGTGGCACTGGACAGGATCAGTACGCTTCCGCTGCCTCTCCACTTTGATTTCCTGGCTACCTAGTTGTTTCAATTCCAGTATCTTAGTGTTATTATCATTTTTCTCAAGCTCAATTTCGAACGTGTTGATAGGTTTGGCTGTGAAGCGTTCTTTTATTACACCCACATACCTTACCACGTGCCTAATCTTCGCAACTCCATGCGAACCCAGTCGCATGGCGTTGTATGGTGTAGTTGGCGAATAATTATTCTAAATCCGCGCTCATTTCGCATTTGATGAGTGTGCCGGTGAACATTTGAGGCTTCAAGCAACGTAATTGTTGCATTGTATGCCTCAATGTCCACACATTGCACGCGCACACCACCTGTCTGCGTACTTTTGGTAGCAAACTTACTGACACCCACTTTATTAGAGATATCTTTGATAATTCTTTGAATATCATCTATATTGGGCAGGTATATTGTGGGCACCTTGACCCGTTGAGCTATATGCAGCTGTATTGACTGTCCAGAGTTTGCATTTGGGATGCAATCTGTTGCCCTATCTTCAACTTCCATGATCTCAATATCATCACAGTCCTCGTTGTTTTTGTCTATAGCTACGAATGTGGCATTGTTAGTATTGCCATCATTCGTGTCGTTAATTGCTTCTGTGTGCTTAATGGATTTTGCTGCTGGTATATTATTGTCGGTTAATAGATTGTCGGTTACTTTAATGGCTGCATTTGATTTAAGAAAATCAGAATACGTAGGAGTATCCCTGACACTATCAGAGTTCATAATATACTCAGCATAAGCTAACAATTGTGCACGCTTTTCACTTTTATTCGCTGGCATAGTTGATGATCATTGGCCGTTTAATGACCGTATTGGCTTTGCTTGGTACAGAAGTTTTGGTACCCAAAATATCATCATTTATTGGCAGCAATTGTTGCCCACTCGCTTCCAATTCATTTTCTAAAATTTGCATAATTTCAGCTGGCATCATTCCCGCATAATTATTTGTAATTAATTGGCTAGCCGATGGAGCAGCATCGGCATTATTTTTATTTTTATTAATTCTCTCGTTTTCCTGGCTATCTGTGACACAGATCATTTCTGTGTCAGAATTGGATGGGCTATCAGCAAGAATGTTGCTATGAACTTGCGCTCTAACAACATGTTGCTGTAGCCCCAAATTATTGCTCCCAACATTTTGTTCGCAGCTCGAGACGAACATGTTGCCATGATCGCTCTCACTACGTTCATAGCTGCTGCTGCTGCTGAATTGGCTCAAGTTCGTTACCGCTCTGCTGCCGTCAGTAAAACGCTCAATTGGCGCTTCTGCCGACGCTGGCGCTGACAGCGACTGAGCCGCAGAGAGCGTTGGCGCTCTCTTGTGTTTCGGCTTCGGCTTTCTCCGTTGCTTCTGCTGGTGTTGTTGCTGCTGCTGCTTGGGTAGCTGTTGCCGTTGCTGGTGTTGTTGGCGTTGTGTTTTAAGCTGCTGCTGCAGCTGTATTGGAGCGCCATTGGCGACATTTTCAGCAACAGGTGCCGGGGTATGGGGGGGGGGGGGGCAGCTACTTTTGTAGCTCTGGGTGCAGCGATGGCCGCCAGCTTGGACGCCGCCTTTTCGCGCATTTTTTCCTATTTACTTGGTTATGTACTTGCCCTTTTTTTGCCTTATATACATAGTATTATGTATATGTTTTGAGTTTTTTTTGCGTAGATTTCCCTCACTGTCGTCAGGTATCTCGTCAGGATTGGCTTCTTTTGTTAATATAATTAACAAGGTGTTGCTGCTTTGCTGTATATAAGGCTATATATCAGCACACATTTACTCATTTATATATTTTTAATTTATTAATTTTATTTATTTAATTATTGAGCATTTAAAAATGCTGATTGGCAGACTTTTATTAATTAGAAAAGTCTTTATTTTATTAATTTTTCACTTTTTTTTTCCATTTTTAGGTTGCTTAACTTTTTATTGGCTTGTTTTTTTAGCATTTAAAAATGCTGATTGGCCGTCTATTAATTGTTCACTTAATAAACTTTATTATTTTCCATTTAAATGGCACAAGCATTTTATTTAGTTTAATTTAATTTAATAGCAAAAATAATTCAAACACTTGTAAAGTTTTTTTCCAGAGTCGTCTGTTGGCTGGGCCGGGCTGGTCCGGGATGCACGTCCGCTCGCCTCGACCGCCACAGAGAGATTTTTATTGTTACTCATTTCTACTTATTGGTATGCAAACCGAAATTTTAAAAACAGAGTTGGCGCTTAATATAATGCAACATTCTCCAATTTTCAAGGTGGAGAGGAACATGACAAGAGATACATTTAACATTTAATCTCGACTGACCTACATTTAAACATAACATATTTTGTACATTTAACATATTGTCTTAGGTCAGTTAGCTAAGGGGAAATTTCTGCACGATCGGCTGGCAATGCTGTCGTGTGAATGGCAAGTATACATAAATACAAAAGGGGCACGCTGAGTACATGTAAGTAAATGAAAATTTTAAATTTAACAATTTTATGACTAAATATAACTAATAAATTATTATATTCTATATCGCACCGCCTTACGATGCACTGGTCGTCTGCCTCTGGCCTTTCGATGGACAATTGGCTTCCACCGGATACATGGCCGACTTATTGGTTTTAAATATTGCAATTTGCATTGCATGATGGCCGCTGCTACCTCTGCTGGATGATGCACCACTTTGGATGTGTGTATCTTCTGCTGCTGGAGCTGATGACTGGCGATGATCAACACTAACCACGCTCCCAGGATGCATGGAAAGTAGGATGCCGTATTTTCGCCTCTCCCAAAGCGCATTTTTCTGCCCGAAAGCTGAGTGATATGCAGCTTGCGCTGCATCATTTTTGGACGAGCGGGTGGCGCTGTGTCCAGCCACTCGGCGTCGAGTGGATGACGTTTGGCCTGTTTCCAATTGTGCTGGGCTGGCTGCTGGTGCATTCGCTTGTCCAGTATAGCAGGTAAGTGAGTGCATGTTAATTTTTTCATTTTGCGTTTTTTAACATTTCTGTTTTGCTTGCATGTACGGCGGCTGCTGGGCCGAATAAATGGCCACTGGGTTGCCATCTGTTGCCTGCGTCTTAGTCGCCGCTCCAATTTGGCAGAGTGTGCGATATGCGTCTGCATTTGCTGGCATACCTGCTTGCCCGGCTGGGCATTCTGCTCATTTTGGAGTAGCTGCGCCTGGCCAAGGTAGGCCATTTTGACAGCAATGTCCCATTGTTGGAGAAGCTGCTGCCCCTTAAGGACAGGATTCTGAATTGGCGGCTGCTTTTTCGTGGACACTGTGGACACCAACGATCGCTGCTGCTGTGCCTGCTTGTCCTTAGGAAGGGTCTGCGGATTTTGCGGCTCTTGCATGAGCCCGTATGTGGGCGTGGTGGCTGCTATGGGCTGTTGATGCCCCCTTAGGAGAGGCTGAAGATTTTGCGGGCGTTGCTGGTGACCAAAGGAGGCCAAGCTGGCTTCCATTGGCCAGTGCTGCAGCGCTTGCTGTCCCCAAAGGACAGGCTGGAGATTTAGCGGGCGTTGCTGGTGACCATAGGAGGCCCTGGAGGCTCGCATTGACCAGTGCTGCTGTGCTTGCTGCCCCAAAGGACAGGCTGCGGATTTAGCGGGCGTTGCTGGTGACCATAGGAGTCCATGCTGGCTTCCATTGACCAGTGCTGCTGTGCTTGCTGCCCCCAAAGGACAGGCTGTAGATTTTGCGGGAACTGCAGGTGCCCGTAGATGGGCATTGTGGCTGTCATTGGCTGTTGCTGCATGTTCTGCTGCTTCGCTGAATAGAGTTGCGGATACTGTAGATGCCCTTTAGGCCGCTGTGTAGGCCAATCTTGGTTAAGTGAATTCTGCAAAATGTATAAATTTGAATTAGAATTTCCGTCCGTGGTCGAGTCTCGATTTGTCAGTTTGTTTTGTTTTGTCCGACAGTGTGTGCTGCAACAGGTTCTCGAGCATCAGTCTTTCTTGCGGGTCCGTATTGTCTACGTCCCGTACAAGTTTTGCCTCTAAAATATTGAAAATATGTTCAACTAGTGGGTCAGCTGGCTGCAGATTATCATTTTCTATGTCATCAGTCAGTTGATTATGTTGCACATTGTGCATAAGTGTCTGTTGTGTAGTTAGTAGCTGGGTTTTGTTATTTTTTGGTGGCCATTCTAAATTGAACACCTGAGTAAACTGCCTGATAGTTTTGGGCACGCTGTATTTATTTTTACTACGCGCTATTGGTGCGCGTAGCAGCGTGTGCCCTCTGTAATGTTTGACGGATGATTTACCTTTTTGGCTACGGCTGAGTGGGGGAGTTGCATGTTGATCATGTTTAAATAAATCATTTAAGAATTCGATTGCATCCTCGGAGTTGAAATCAAATTCAGACTCCAAGGCTGCTTGCATATCATTATATATATACTTATTAATTTCATCGATAGCTTCTATGTATTCTAGATTGCGTTTTTTAATATTCGCCTTATTGGTGGGCTGGCCGATAGCCAGACAATGATGATCGTTGACATAATTGCCGATGTTTGCAAAATTAAACGCAGGTAGCCGATTACCTTGTTTAAAGGGATAGTTAGCGGCTCTGCCTGTTTCTAAGTTACTGAATGTTTGTTTGTTCCGAGAGTTATTAATGCACTCCCTCACTCGCTGGCCGTTTATCATTGTGTCTCTTTTTTTACTCATTTCGAGAATCATTGGCGTCTGAGGAGCTACTAGCAACTAAGCTGGCTAGCGTCCTAGTGGCTAATCCATGTAAATTAGTTGCAGGATTTGAATTATTATTATTATTATTATTTTTTGCCACTATTTTCAAAAGTAGTTCAACTACTTGGTCCAATTTAATGGTCATTTGCATAACTGCTGCCATATTACTATTTAATGCATCAATGGCTGAATTATTGACCAGCTCTTGGCTTTCTTTTTGTTGCCGTTGCTTATTTTTATGTTGGTTCTGTTGCTGCTGCTGCTGCTGTTGCTGCTGATAATTAGCGCCTGGTGTGTTTGGAGCATTCTCTGAAGCTTCTTCTGGAATTTGAGGAGGTGTTGTGTAGCCGGATTATGCACCCGACCAGAATTGATTCGCCTGCTGGCCACCTGACTATATGTCATCGTTGAGTTGGCAATGTTGGTTTGCATCTTCTGGTGCTGCTGCTTGGACACCACCTTATGCGTTCCGTGTTGACGCTTATTGACGGTTGATGGCTGCTGCTGCTCGTGCTCGTGCTGGATGGGCATGACTCGTGCCCGGTTTGCAATTAGCTTCGCTCGCTCATCTTTAAAAGCTTTGCAGCCTTTATAATTTGCGACATGCTGTCCTTGACAATTGGCGCACTTTGGAGGCGCGCCTCTTGCCTTGGTGCATGTCGTAGTCGGGTGTCCTTGCCCGCATTTAAGGCATACAAATGGTCGTCTGCAATAGTTTTTACTATGCCCATATGCCTGACAGCGGTGGCACTGGACAGGATCAGTACGCTTCCGCTGCCTCTACACTTTGATTTCCTGGCTACCTAGTTGTTTCAATTCCAGTATCTTAGTGTTATTATCATTTTTCTCAAACTCAATTTCGAACGTGTTGATAGGTTTGGCTGTGAAGCGTTCTTTTATTACACCCACATACCTTACCACGTGCCCTAATCTTCGCAACTCCATGCGAACCCAGTCGCATGGCGTTGTATGGTGTAGTTGGCGAATAATTATTCTAAGTCCGCGATCATTTCGCATTTGATGAGTGTGCCGGTGAACATTTGAGGCGTCAAGCAACGTAATTGTTGCATTGTATGCCTCAATGTCCACACATTGCTCGCGCACACCACCTGTCTGCGTACTTTTGGTAGCAAACTTACTGACACCCACTTTATTAGAGATATCTTTGATAATTCTTTGAATATCATCTATATTGGGCAGGTATATTGTGGGCACCTTGACCCGTTGAGCTATATGCAGCTGTATTGACTGTCCAGAGTTTGCATTTGGGTTGCAATCTGTTGCCCTATCTTCAACTTCCATGATCTCAATATCATCACAGTCCTCGTTGTTTTTGTCTATAGCTACGAATGTGGCATTGTTAGTATTGCCATCATTCGTGTCGTTAATTGCTTCTGTGTGCTTAATGGATTTTGCTGCTGGTATATTATTGTCAGTTAATAGGTTGTCGGTTACTTTAATAGCTGCATTTGATTTAAGAAAATCAGAATACGTAGGAGTATCCCTGACACTATCAGCGTTCATAATATACTCAGCATAAGCTAACAATTGTGCACGCTTTTCACTTTTATTCATTGGCCGTTTAATGACCGTATTGACTTTGATTGGTACAGAAGTTTTGGTACCCAAAATATCATCATTTATTGGCAGTGATTGTCGCCCACTCGCTTCCAATTCATTTTCTGAAATTTGCATAATTTCAGCTGGCATCATTCCCGCATAATTATTTGTAATTAATTGGCTAGCCGATGGAGCAGCATCGGCATTATTTTTATTTTTATTAATTCTCTCGTTTTCCTGGCTATCTGTGACACAGATCATTTCTGTGTCAGAATTGGATGGGCTATCAGCAAGAATGTTGCTATGAACTTGCGCTCTAACAACATGTTGCTGTAGCCCCAAATTATTGCTCCCAACATTTTGTTCGCAGCTCGAGACGAACATGTTGCCATGATCGCTCTCACTACGTTCATAGCTGCTGCTGCTGCTGCTGAATTGGCTTAAGTTCGTTACCGCTCTGCTGCCGTCACTAAAACGCTCAATTGGCGCTTCTGCCGACGCTAGCGCTGACAGCGACTGAGCCGCAGAGAGCGTTGGCGCTCTCTTATGTTTCGGCTTCGGATTTCTCCGTTGCTTCTGCTGGTGTTGTTGCTGCTGCTGCTTGGGTAGCTGTTGCCGTTGCTAGTGTTGTTGGTGTTGTGTTTTAAGCTGCTGCTGCAGCTGTATTGGAGCGCCATTGGTGACATTTTCAGCAACAGGTGCCGGGGTATGGGGGGGGGGGGGGGGGCAGCTACTTTTGTAGCTCTGGGTGCAGCGATGGCCGCCTTTTCGCGCATTTTTTCCTATTTACTTGGTTATGTACTTGCCCTTTTTTTGCCTTATATACATAGTATTATGTATATGTTTTGAGTTTTTTTTTGCGTAGATTTCCCTCGCTGTCGTCAGGTATCTCGTCAGGATTGGCTTCTTTTGTTAATATAATTAACAAGGTGTTGCTGCTTTGCTGTATATAAGGCTATATATCAGCACACATTTACTAATTTATATTTTTAATTTATTAATTTTATTTATTTAATTATTGAGCATTTAAAAATGCTGATTGGCAGACTTTTATTAATTAGAAAAGAATTTATTTTATTAATTTTTCACTTTTTTTCCATTTTTAGGTTGCTTAACTTTTTATTGGCTTGTTTTTTTAGCATTTAAAAATGCTGATTGGCTGCCTATTGATTGTTCACTTAATAAACTTTATTATTTTCCATTTAAATGGCACAAGCATTTTATTTAGTTTAATTTAATAGCAAAAATAATTCAAACACTTTTAAATTTTTCCAGAGTCGTCTGTTGGCTGGGCCGGGCTGGTCCGGGATGCACGTCCGCTCGCCTCGACCGCCACAGAGAGATTTTTATTGTTACTCATTTCTACTTATTGGTATGCAAACAGAAATTTTAGAAACAGAGTTGGCGCCTAATATTATGCAACATTCTCCAGTTTGCAAGGTGGAGAGGAACATGACAAGAGATACATTTAACATTTAATCTCGACTGACCTACATTTAAACATAACATATTTTGTACATTTAACATATTGTCTTAGGTCAGTTAGCTAAGGGGAAATTTCTGCACGATCAGCTGGCAATGCTGTCGTGTGAATGGCAATTATACATAAATACAAAAGGGGCACGCTGAGTACATGTAAGTAATTGAAAATTTTAAATTTAACAATTTTATGACTAAACATAACTAATAAATTATTATATTCTATATCGCACCGCCTTACGATGCACTGGTCGTCTGCCTCTGGCCTTTCGATGGACAATTGGCTTCCACCGGGTACATGGCCGACTTATTGGTTTTAAATATTGCAATTTGCATTGCATGATGGCCGCTGCTACCTCTGCTGGATGATGCACCACTTTGGATGTGTGTATCTTCTGCTGCTGGAGCTGATGACTGGCGATGATCAACACTAACCACGCTCCCAGGATGCATGGAAAGTAGGATGTCGTATTTTCGCCTCTCCCAAAGCGCATTTTTCTGCCCGAAAGCTGAGTGATATGCAGCTTGCGCTGCCTCATTTTTGCACGAACGGGTGGCGCTGTGTCCGGCCACTCGGCGTCGAGTGGATGACGTTTGGCCTGTTTCCAATTGTGCTGGGCTGGCTGCTGGTGCATTCGCTTGTCCAGTATAGCAGGTAAGTGAGTGCATGTTAATTTTTTCATTTTGCGTTTTTTAACATTTCTGTTTTGCTTCCATGTACGGCGGCTGCTGGGCTGAATAAATGGCCACTGGGTTGCCATCTGTTGCCTGCGTCTTAGTCGCCGCTCCAATTTGGCAGAGTGTGCGATATGCGTCTGCATTTGCTGGCGTACCTGCTTGCCCGGCTGGGCATTCTGCTCATTTTGGAGTAGCTGCGCCTGGCCAAGGTAGTCCATTTTTTTTTTTTTTTTTTTTTTTTTTTTTTAACGCGAATCCCGATGCAACGTACTGCATCCCACCTCCCGCCCAACCGACCGAGGGGCGCAGTCGTGTAACGTACGACACGAAATGCAAAATAAATATGAAGAAAAAAAATATTAAAAAAAAAAAAACGTCGATACAAACTACGAGTATGTGTACAAATACAATTTCAAATAAAAATAGGACTATCTACTTGCTAAATAGTTTAGAATAGAAGACTTTATACGAGGAAGAGAAGCTTCCGAGCAGAATACTCTGTAATGCTTGTTATAGTCATCACAGAGGACCCTGAACGGTTCATGCAAGGCATAATTAGTGGAGCAAAATTGAAGCGATAAAGGTACAAAATTACGTGTTAGTCTAGTAGGGATAGAGAAATTTAATTGGCTAGTCAACACAGAAGAGTCGATTTCACCAGTAATTAATTTATGAATAAATATTACACCCAGCATGGTTCTACGATTAATTAAAGAAGGAAGGTTAATCATCAGAAGTCTACTGGAGTATGACGGTAACCGCACACGAGGATCCCAATTTAAACCCCTAAGGGCAAACAACAAGAATTGTTTCTGAACGGATTCAATTCTGTCCTGATGGGTAGCATATTGTGGTGACCAGATACATGAGGCATACTCAAGAATAGGTCGTACCAAAGATATATAAAGTGTTTTTGTCGTGTACGGATCGTCAAACTCCTTCGACCATCGCTTGATGAAACCCATAACTATTCTGGCCTTATTGACCACGGTATTAACATGAGAGTCGAATTTAAGTTTATGATCAAGGATGACACCTAGATCATTAACTTCATTAGAAGTACTATTAACACGCTCAAGCGGTATGCTATCAAGGATGTAAGAAACCAATTGAGGAGGGCTTCTATAGAAGGTCATTACCTTACATTTAGAGCAGTTTAAGTTTAACAGGTTGGCTAGACACCAAGCCTGAAACGCATCAATGTCCGCTTGTAAGAGATAACATGATGCCATATCCTTATATGCAAGGCACAATTTTACATCATCAGCATACATTAATACTCGAGAGTGAGACAGTATCGAGGGAAGGTCATTGATGAAAAGAGTAAAGAGTAGCGGGCCAAGATGACTACCTTGAGGAACACCGGAAGTCACCAGAATACGTTTAGAAAATGAATTTCTGAAAAGAACCTTTTGGGTTCTGTCACGCAAATACTCTGAAATCCAGTTCAAAAGATTGACTGGGAAGCCGAGAAGGCTTAATTTATGAAGCAGCAAGGAATGGTTGACAGAGTCGAAAGCCTTACTGAAATCAGTATAGATGACGTCAGTCTGCTTTCTTTTCTTAAACCCATCAATTACAAACGAAGTAAACTCAAGAAGGTTAGTGGTTGTAGATCTGCGCTTCACGAACCCATGCTGGGAAGGTGAAATAATAGAACTACATAAATGCTGCAGTTGAGATGTTATAATTCTCTCAAAAGCTTTAGGTATAGCGGATAATTTGGAAATACCTCTATAGTTTTCGACTTCGGACTTACTCCCTTTCTTATGGAGAGGTATAATGTATGATTCCTTCCAGATGGTCGGAAAAGATGAAGTGCTTACGGACAATTCAAAAAGTTTTAAAACAGGTTTACATAATGCTGCAGCGCAGTATCTAAGCACGCAAGCAGGAACACCATCAGGGCCCGGTGAGTAAACCGGCTTGATAGTATTAAGGTCGCTAAGAAGCGAACTTTCGGTAATAATGGGATTAAAGATGCAGTTTGACCTCTGTAACTGATAAGGATAAGGCTGATTTTTATTATACCTAGAAGAGGATTAGGTAGTTTGAAAAAGTTTGCGAACATATCGGCTATGCCTGGATCAGTGTTCGCGCTCTCATCTGCAAACTTAACCGAAGAAGGCAAAGTAGATGTCTTTCGTTTAGAATTGACAAAGTTAAAAAATTGCTTAGGATTATGTGAAAATTGAAGGCGACAACGCCGAAGGTAATTCTTATAGCAGATGGAATTTTGGGTGGAAAAATTTGATCGGGCAACTGCATAGCGGGAGAAATCGGAGTGATTTCCCGATTTCTTAAACTTTTTATAACACCTCGACTTCACGTTTTTTAACCTCATAAGTTCATTTGAGAACCAGGGAGGCCTATCAGGCCTCGCAGGGTGATCAAGAGGAACGCAGACATCAAAAATCGGGTACAAGGTGTCATAAAAAAGTTTCACGGCAACATCAATGTCTGCACAATTGTACAGTTGGGACCAGTCGACTTGCAGAATAAGATCATTTAGCTTATGAAAATCAGCTTTTCTGAAACAACGCATGCGTTCAGCTAATTCCGATTCCTTGATAGGGACTCGGGCTGGTAAATCAATGACCATTTCCAGAGTTGGATGAAAAGGGTCTTCAGGAAGTGTAAGCGGATTGATCCTGTGCACAACACTGTTGAACGAATCCAACACGAAAATTAGATCAAGAGATCTGTTTCTAGAATTGCGCACACGATTAACCTGCCGTAAGGACATTTCATGTATACCATCAATAAATTCGTTTGACGATGACGGCAACAGAAAGTTTGAGTCTGATGGCGATGACCACTCGACAACAGGAAGATTAAAGTCCCCAAGAACTACTAATAGGTCTCTATCAGAAAGTAGGGAGGAGATAGATTTAATAGCGTTCAGATGGGATTGATAGATAGACAAATTAGATAGAGGAGGTAAATATGAACATGTAATGAAGATAGAAAAAGTACCAAATACAACTCGTACAGCCACCAACTCAATCTCTGAGATGGGAAGATCAATGCGTTCCGACGAAAGAGCAGACTCGACAGCTATAAGTACTCCTCCTCCGATACGGGAAGCTCGATCGCATCTATAAGTGTTGTATTTGGAGGTAAAAATTGAAGAGTCTGAGATGTCCGGCTTCAGCCAGGTCTCAGTAAAAGCGATAATTTGAAAATTAAAAGCAAGAGAGTCTAAATACAGTTTAGCGAGTTTAGATTTAAGACCTCTAACATTTTGGTAGGCAAGCTCGAAAGATGGAATTAGTTTTTTGACGCAGCAACTAAAGTTGATGCGCCATTAGAAATAGGTGGTAATAAAATCGGAGTCCGATTTTTCTTTTTGGCTTTATATTCTTTTACTATTAAGTGCTCCGGCCAAAACTCTTTACAACAAATATCAGTAAATATTTCTGGCGGAACACTTATTTTAAAGGACGCAATATCCCTTTCATAGGCGAACTTAAATTTCTCCACCAGTATACCTGGGGCTTGAATTTTTGCCTGTATAAAGGCTTTTACATCATCTGATGAAAAGTGAGGGGCAAGCCTAGAAACAAAAATAAGTCTCTTCGGTGGAACACCGACTAGAGGCTTAGGTGCCACAGTTAGGACAGTGGGAACACTATTAACTATGGTACCTATAACAGCCGGTAGTCCGGACGACGAGCCTTCTAGCGGCTGTTGTAAATTTAATTGTTGCTGTCGCCCTTTCGGAACACCCACGACAGCGGACGACACGGATAATTCAACTGATTTTTCTCGTGCCGATGTCACACATTTCGGGACAGAATCAGTGTCCGCAGCAGACCTCACAGCTACCGGAGTAACAAACGAGATGAGCTGCTGTGTAATCGGTGTAGTAGGCTGCTGAATAGCAGTCGGAGGCTGAAGGGTATTAGGCAACGGCAGATCACAAGGAGTGGGCTTTTTAGGCCCCGGAGACTCATCTAATAGTTTAAGGCTATTAAATTGGGTGTCCAGGGCTGTGAGCTGATCGTTAAGTTTACGAAATCCAACAATCAGGCCCCTAAAGCCACTCCTGGTCTGACGCATAAACGCCCGCATTTCACCATCAATCTCCCTACACGAGTCGCAACTATAGTGTAAACCATTACGTTTGGCAACAGCATCCCCCACAAGACCAGTGTAACCCGCACATTTAGAATGCACGACATTATCACACAGCCAACAAGGTATGCTGGATTGACTTGCCGTAATTGGCATTTGGCAAGTTTTTATAAAACAGACAATTTTATGGTCCATTATTATGGGTCTCTACTGTATTAACACAGCCAAATGTAAAAAGAGAGTTATTTAGATAAGATTAATAGCGTATGGAGCACCAACAAGCGGCAGAAAGTAGAAAAAGATCAAAGCACAAGTTGAAAAGTTGAGAGAGCGCGAGAGTGCGAGAGTAGTCTATTTATAGATTGCTTGCTTGCCCACGAAATCTTGCACACCAGAGAGGCGATGTGCAGTTAAACATAAACAACAAACAACAACAAGAAGCTTACCCACAGAGCTAAATAACGCAAGCGCACATTGACAACAATGTCCCATTGCTGGAGAAGCTGCTGCCCCTTAAGGACAGGATTCTGAATTGGCGGCTGCTTTTTCGTGCCAAGGGCGTCCATAGTGGACACCAACGATCGCTGCTGCTGTGCCTGCTTGTCCTTAGGAAGGGTCTGCGGATTTTGCGGCTCTTGCATGAGCCCGTATGTGGGCGTGGTGGCTGCCATGGGCTGTTGCTGCCCCCTTAGGAGAGGCTGGAGATTTTGCGGGCGTTGCTGGTGACCAAAGGAGGCCATGCTGGCTTCCATTGACCAGTGCTGCTGTGCTTGCTGCCCCCAAAGGACAGGCTGCGGATTTAGCGGGCGTTGCTGGTGACCATTGGAGGCCCTGGAGGCTCGCATTGACCAGTGCTGCTGTGCTTGCTGCCCCCAAAGGACAGGCTGTAGATTTTGCGGGAACTGCAGATGCCCGTAGATGGGCATGGTGGCTGTCATCGGCTGTTGCTGCATGTTCTGCTGCTTCGCTGAATGGAGTTGCGGATACTGTAGATGCCCTTTAGGCCGCTGTGTATGCCAATCTTGGTTAAGTGAATTCTGCAAAATGTATAAATTTGAATTAGAATTTCCGTCCGTGGTCGAGTCTCGATTTGTCAGTTTGTTTTGTTTTGTCCGACAGTGTGTGCTGCAACAGGTTCTCGAGCATCAGTCTTTCTTGCGGGTCCGTATTGTCTACGTCCCGTACAAGTTTTGCCTCTAAAATATTGAAAATATGTTCAACTAGTGGGTCAGCTGGCTGCAGATTATCATTTTCTATGTCATCAGTCAGTTGATTATGTTGCACATTGTGCATAAGTGTCTGTTGTGTAGTTAGTAGCTGGGTTTTGTTATTTTTTGGTGGCCATTCTAAATTGAACACCTGAGTAGACTGCCTGATAGTTTTGGGCACGCTGTATTTATTTTTACTACGCGCTATTGGTGCGCGTAGCAGCGTGTGCCCTCTGTAATGTTTGACGGATGATTTACCTTTTTGGCTACGGCTGAGTGGGGGAGTTGCATGTTGATCATGTTTAAATAAATCATTTAAGAATTCGATTGCATCCTTGGAGTTGAAATCATATTCAGACTTTAAGGCTGCTTGCATATCATTATATATATACTTATTAATTTCATCGATAGCTTCTACGTATTCTAGATTGCGTTTTTTAATATTCGCCTTATTGGTGGGCTGGCCGATAGCCAGACAATGATGATCGTTGACATAATTGCCGATGTTTGCAAAATTAAACTCAGGTAGCCGATTACCTTGTTTAAAGGGATAGTTAGCGGATCTGCCTGTTTCTAAGTTACTGAATGTTTGTTTGTTCCGAGAGTTATTAATGTACTCCCTCACTCGCTGGCCGTTTATCATTGTGTCTCTTTTTTTACTCATTTCGAGAATCATTGGCGTCTGAGGAGCTACTAGCAACTAAGCTGGCTAGCGTCCTAGTGGCTAATCCATGTAAATTAGTTGCAGGATTTGAATTATTATTATTATTATTATTTTTTGCCACTATTTTCAAAAGTAGTTCAACTACTTGGTCCAATTTAATGGTCATTTGCATAACTGCTGCCATATTACTATTTAATGCATCAATGGCTGAATTATTGACCAGCTCTTGGCTTTCTTTTTGTTGCCGCTGCTTATTTTTATGTTGGTTCTGTTGCTGCTGCTGCTGCTGTTGCTGCTGATAATTAGCCCCTGGTGTGTTTGGAGCATTCTCTGAAGCTTCTTCTGGAATTTGAGGAGGTGTTGTGTACCCGGATTATGCACCCGACCATGATTGATTCGCCTGCTGGCCACCTGACTATATGTCATCGTTGAGTTGGCAATGTTGGTTTGCATCTTCTGGTGCTGCTGCTTGGACACCACGTTATGCGTTCCGTGTTGACGCTTATTAACGGTTGATGGCTGCTGCTGCTCGTGCTCGTGCTGGATGGGCATGACTCGTGCCCGGTTTGCAATTAGCTTCGCTCGCTCATCTTTAAAAGCTTTGCAGCCTTTATAATTTGCGACATGCTGTCCTTGACAATTGGCGCACTTTGGAGGCGCGTCTCTTGCCTTGGTGCATGTCGTAGTCGGGTGTCCTTGCCCGCATTTAAGGCATACAAATGGTCGTCGGCAATAGTTTTTACTATGCCCATATGCCTGACAGCGGTGGCACTGGACAGGATCAGTACGCTTCCGCTGCCTCTACACTTTGATTTCCTGGCTACCTAGTTGTTTCGATTCCAGTATCTTAGTGTTATTATCATTTTTCTCAAGCTCAATTTCGAACGTGTTGATAGGTTTGGCTGTGAAGCGTTCTTTTATTACACCCACATACCTTACCACGTGCCCTAATCTTCGCAACTCCATGCGAACCCAGTCGCATGGCGTTGTATGGTGTAGTTGGCGAATAATTATTCTAAGTCCGCGATCATTTCGCATTTGATGAGTGTGCCGGTGAACATTTGAGGCATCAAGCAACGTAATTGTTGCATTGTATGCCTCAATGTCCACACATTGCACGCGCGCACCACCTGTCTGCGTACTTTTGGTAGCAAACTTACTGACACCCACTTTATTAGAGATATCTTTGATAATTCTTTGAATATCATCTATATTGTGGGCACCTTGACCCGTTGAGCTATATGCAGCTGTATTGACTGTCCAGAGTTTGCATTTGGGTTGCAATCTGTTGCCCTATCTTCAACTTCCATGATCTCAATATCATCACATTCCTCGTTGTTTTTGTCTATAGCTACGAATGTGGCATTGTTAGTATTGCCATCATTCGTGTCGTTAATTGCTTCTGTGTGCTTAATGGATTTTGCTGCTGGTATATTATTGTCAGTTAATAGATGGTTGGTTACTTTAATGGCTGCATTTGATTTAAGAAAATCAGAATACGTAGGAGTATCCCTGACACTATCAGCGTTCATAATATACTCAGCATAAGCTAACAATTGTGCACGCTTTTCACTTTTATTCGCTGGCATAGTTGATGATATTTTACGCTTCATTGGCCGTTTAATGACCGTATTGACTTTGATTGGTACAGAAGTTTTGGTACCCAAAATATCATCATTTATTGGCAGTGATTGTCGCCCACTCGCTTCCAATTCATTTTCTGAAATTTGCATAATTTCAGCTGGCATCATTCCCGCATAATTATTTGTAATTAATTGGCTAGCCGATGGAGCAGCATCGGCATTATTTTTATTTTTATTAATTCTCTCGTTTTCCTGGCTATCTGTGACACAGATCATTTCTGTGTCAGAATTGGATGGGCTATCAGCAAGAATGTTGCTATGAACTTGCGCTCTAACAACATGTTGCTGTAGCCCCAAATTATTGCTCCCAACATTTTGTTCGCAGCTCGAGACGAACATGTTGCCATGATCGCTCTCACTACGTTCATAGCTGCTGCTGCTGCTGCTGCTGAATTGGCTCAAGTTCGTTACCGCTCTGCTGCCGTCACTAAAACGCTCAATTGGCGCTAGCGCTGACAGCGACTGAGCCGCAGAGAGCGTTGGCGCTCTCTTATGTTTCGGCTTCGGATTTCTCCGTTGTTTCTGCTGGTGTTGTTGCTGCTGCTGCTTGGGTAGCTGTTGCCGTTGCTGGTGTTGTTGGTGTTGTGTTTTAAGCTGCTGCTGCAGCTGTATTGGAGCGCCATTGGCGACATTTTCAGCAACAGGTGCCGGGGTATGGGGGGGGGGGGGCAGCTACTTTTGTAGCTCTGGGTGCAGCAATGGCCGCCGGCTTGGACGCCGCCTTTTCGCGCATTTTCTCCTATTTACTTGGTTATGTACTTGCCCTTTTTTTTGCCTTATATACATAGTATTATGTATATGTTTTGAGTTTTTTTGCGTAGATTTCCCTCACTGTCGTCAGGTATCTCGTCAGGATTGGCTTCTTTTGTTAATATAATTAACAAGGTGTTGCTGCTTTGCTGTATATAAGGCTATATATCAGCACACATTTACTAATTTATATATTTTTAATTTATTAATTTTATTTATTTAATTATTGAGCATTTAAAAATGCTGATTGGCAGACTTTTATTAATTAGAAAAGACTTTATTTTATTAATTTTTCACTTTTTTTCCATTTTTAGGTTGCTTAACTTTTTATTGGCTTGTTTTTTTAGCATTTAAAAATGCTGATTGGCTGCCTATTAATTGTTCACTTAATAAACTTTATTATTTTCCATTTAAATGGCACAAGCATTTTATTTAATTTAATAGCAAAAATAATTCAAACACTTTTAAATTTTTCCAGAGTCGTCTGTTGGCTGGGCCGGGCTGGTCCGGGATGCACGTCCGCTCGCCTCGACCGCCACAGAGAGATTTTTATTGTTACTCATTTCTACTTATTGGTATGCAAACAGAAATTTTAGAAACAGAGTTGGCGCCTAATATTATGCAACATTCTCCAGTTTGCAAGGTGGAGAGGAACATGACAAGAGATACATTTAACATTTAATCTCGACTGACCTACATTTAAACATAACATATTTTGTACATTTAACATATTGTCTTAGGTCAGTTAGCTAAGGGGAAATTTCTGCACGATCAGCTGGCAATGCTGTCGTGTGAATGGCAATTATACATCAATACAAAAGGGGCACGCTGAGTACATGTAAGTAATTGAAAATTTTAAATTTAACAATTTTATGACTAAATATAACTAATAAATTATTATATTCTATATCGCACCGCCTTACGATGCACTGGTCGTCTGCCTCTGGCCTTTCGATGGACAATTGGCTTCCACCGGGTACATGGCCGACTTATTGGTTTTAAATATTGCAATTTGCATTGCATGATGGCCGCTGCTACCTCTGCTGGATGATGCACCACTTTGGATGTGTGTATCTTCTGCTGCTGGAGCTGATGACTGGCGATGATCAACACTAACCACGCTCCCAGGATGCATGGAAAGTAGGATGCCGTATTTTCGCCTCTCCCAAAGCGCATTTTTCTGCCCGAAAGCTGAGTGATATGCAGCTTGCGCTGCATCATTTTTGCACGAACGGGTGGCGCTGTGTCCGGCCACTCGGCGTCGAGTGGATGACGTTTGGCCTGTTTCCAATTGTGCTGGGCTGGCTGCTGGTGCATTCGCTTGTCCAGTATAGCAGGTAAGTGAGTGCATGTTAATTTTTTCATTTTGCGTTTTTTAACATTTCTGTTTTGCTTACATGTAAATGGCCACTGGGTTGCCATCTGTTGCCTGCGTCTTAGTTGCCGCTCCAATTTGGCAGAGTGTGCGATATGCGTCTGCATTTGCTGGCGTACCTGCTTGCCCGGCTGGGCATTCTGCTCATTTTGGAGTAGCTGCGCCTGGCCAAGGTAGGCCATTTTGATAACAATGTCCCAATGCTGGAGAAGCTGCTGCCCCTTATGGACAGGATTCTGAATTGGCGGCTGCTTTTTCGTGCCAAGGGCGTCCATTGTGGACACCAACGATCGCTGCTGCTGTGCCTGCTTGTCCTTAGGAAAGGTCTGCGGATTTTGCGGCTCTTGCATGAGCCCGTATGTGGGCGTGGTGGCTGCCATGGGCTGTTGCTGCCCCCTTAGGAGAGGCTGGAGATTTTGCGGGCGTTGCTGGTGACCAAAGGAGGCCATGCTGGCTTCCATTGACCAGTGCTGCCGTGCTTGCTGCCCCCAATGGACAGGCTGCGGATTTAGCGGGAACTGCAGGTGCCCGTAGATGGGCATGGTGGCTGTCATTGGCTGTTGCTGCATGTTCTGCTGTCCCCTTAGAAGAGGCTGAGGATTATGCAGGTGCTGAGTGTGACCATAGTTTGATCGCTGTAGATGGTTTTGTTGGACCTGTAGGTGAGACATTTGAATTTGAATCTGTTGTTGCTGTCCAAGTGTATCCGGTATGTCCACCGTCGACAATAGCTTCTGTAGCTGCTCCGGCACGTAGGCATGCAGCTGGATTAGCGGATACGTGTGGCGGTCTGGAAAGACTGTCTTGGTTACCGTCAATCGATGTTTCTGTAGCTGCACGCCTATGTGTTGGGGCAGCTGTATTGGCTGATGATTCCGTTGGCCAAATGAGGCAGTTTTGGCCACCATAGACCATTGTCGCTGCAGCTGATGCCCCCAAAGGTCAGGCTGCTGTATTGTTTGCTGCATATGCTGGTCATTGTTGATCATGTTGTCTATCGTCGACCACTGTTGCTGGTTCTGCTGCCCCCATATGGCAGATTGCTGGACCAAAGGATGTTGTTGCTGTTCAGCTGGGAGCTGCTTTTGCAACTGATGCTGATCATGGTGGATGGGCTGCCATATGCCATATTGGAGTTGATGATGCTGCTGCTGCTGATGCCATGTAGGCAACTGAGTAGGCTGATTTATGGTGGGTTTAATCTGCAATTTATTAAAATGTTGATTATCAAAACTGTCCGTGTTGGTGTCTAGTGTTGTCAGTTTATTTGTTATTGTCTGTTTGGGGTTCGTAAGCGTTAATGGCTGCAGTATTTCGTCAGTCAGCTTTTGATGTTGCACAGAGTGCATTAATGTCTGTTGTGTAAATGGAAATTGGACTACTTTTGATTTATTTACTAATGGAAACTCTAAGTTGTCCATTTGAGTAATCTGCCTGGAAATTTTGGGCACGCTGTGTTTGTTTTTACTACACGCTTATGATGCGCGTAGCAGCGTGTGCCCTCTGTAATATTTAGCATATGAGTTGCCTTTTTGGCTACGGCGGAGTGAAGGAGAAACATATTCAGTTGAGTACTCTAGTAAGTAATCTGTAGTTTCGATAGCATCCTTGGTACTAAAATTAAAATAGTTTTCCAAGGCAGCTTGAATGTCATGTCTGAGGCATTTGTTTAGTAAATAGATGGCTTCTGGGTCCGATAATATTCATTTTATTATGGTCGCGTTATCTATAGGCCGGCCGAAAGCCATTTTTGAGAATATAAATTTTTCGCTTATTTTAGCAATGTTGAATGCAGTTATCCGATTTGGAGTGGCTCTGCTAGATGCTAAATTGTTAGTGTATTGTATGTTCCGAGAGTTTGTTGAATACTCCTTCACTCTATGGCCGAATCTCAATATATCACTAGATTTACTCATTTCGAGTATCATTGGCGTCTGAGGAGCTACTAGCAGCTAAGCTGGCTAGCGCCTTAGTGGCAAATCCATGCAGATTAGTTGCAGGATTTGAATTATTATTATTATTATTATTTTTTGCCACTATTTTCAAAAGTAGTTCAACTACTTGGTCCAATTTAATGGTCATTTGCATAATTGCTGCCATATTACTATTTAATGCATCAATGGCTGAATTATTGACCAGCTCTTGGCTTTCTTTTTGTTGCCGTTGCTTATTTTTATGTTGGTTCTGTTGCTGCTGCTGCTGATAATTAGCGCCTGGTGTGTTTGGAGCATTCTCTGCTCCTGATTGGATTTTCTGGCGCTGTTCCTCTTGTTCCATCTGAAGCTTCTTCTGGAATTTGAGGAGGTGTTGTGTAGCCGGATTATGCACCCGACCAGGATTGATTCGCCTGCTGGCCACCTGACTATATGTCATTGTTGAGTTGGCAATGTTGGTTTGCATCTTCTGGTGCTGCTGCTTGGACACCACGTTATGCGTTCCGTGTTGACGCTTATTGACGGTTGATGGCTGCTGCTGCTCGTGCTCGTGCTGGATGGGCATGACTCGTGCCCGTTTTGCAATTAGCTTCACTCGCTCATCTTTAAAAGCTTTGCAGCCTTTATAATTTGCGACATGCTGTCCTTGACAATTGGCGCACTTTGGAGGCGCGCCTCTTGCTTGGTGCATGTCGTAGTCGGGTGTCCTTGCCCGCAATTAAGGCATACAAATGGTCGTCGGCAATAGTTTTTACTATGCCCATATGCCTGACAGCGGTGGCACTGGACAGGATCAGTACGCTTCCGCTGTCTCTCCACTTTGATTTCCTGGCTACCTAGTTGTTTCAATTCCAGTATCTTAGTGTTATTATCATAATTCTCAAGCTCAATTTCGAACGTGTTGATAGGTTTGGCTGTGAAGCGTTCTTATATTACACCCACATACCTTACCACGTGCCCTAATCTTCGCAACTCCATGCGAACCCAGTCGCATGGCGTTGTATGGTGTAGTTGGCGAATAATTATTCTAAATCCGCGCTCATTTCGCATTTGATGAGTGTGCCGGTGAGCATTTGAGGCATCAAGCAACGCGCACACCACCTGTCTGGGTACTTTTGGTAGCAAACTTACTGACACCCACTTTATTAGAGATATCTTTGATAATTCTTTGAATATCATCTATATTGGGCAGGTATATTGTGGGCACCTTGACCCGTTGAGCTATATGCAGCTGTATTGACTGTCCAGAGTTTGCATTTGGGATGCAATCTGTTGCCCTATCTTCAACTTCCATGATCTCAATATCATCACAGTCCTCGTTGTTTTTGTCCAGAGCTACGAATGTGGCATTGTTAGTATTGCCATCATTCGTGTCGTTAATTGCTTCTGTGTGCTTAATGGATTTTGCTGCTGGTATATTATTGTCAGTTAATAGATTGTTGGTAACTTTAATAACTGCATTTGATTTAAGAAAATCAGAATACGTAGGAGTATCCCTGACACTATCAGCGTTCATAATATACTCAGCATAAGCTAACAATTGTGCACGCTTTTCACTTTTATTCGCTGGCATAGTTGATGATATTTTACGCTTCATTGGACGTTTAATGACCGTATTGACTTTGATTGGTACAGAAGTTTTGGTACCCAAAATATCATCATTTATTGGCAGCGATTGTCGCCCACTCGCTTCCAATTCATTTTCTGAAATTTGCATAATTTCAGCTGGCATCATTCCCGCATAATTATTTGTAATTAATTGGCTAGCCGATGGAGCAGCATGGGCATTATTTTTTTTTTATTAATTCTCTCGTTTTCCTGGCTATCTGTGACACAGATCATTTCTGTGTCAGAATTGGATGGGCTATCAGCAAGAATGTTGCTATGAACTTGCGCTCTAACAACATGTTGCTGTAGCCCCAAATTATTGCTTCCAACATTTTGTTCGCAGCTCGAGACGAACATGTTGCCATGATCGCTCTCACTACGTTCATAGCTGCTGCTGCTGCTGCTGCTGAATTGGCTCAAGTTCGTTACCGCTCTGCTGCCGTCACTAAAACGCTCAATTGGCGCTTCTGCCGACGCTAGCGCTGACAGCGACTGAGCCGCAGAGAGCGTTGGCGCTCTCTTATGTTTCGGCTTCGGCTTTCTCCGTTGCTTCTGCTGGTGTTGTTGCTGCTGCTGCTGCTTGGGTAGTTGTTGCCGTTGCTGGTGTTGTTGGTGTTGTGTTTTAAGCTGCTGCTGCAGCTGTATTGGAGCGCCATTGGCGACATTTTCAGCAACAGGTGCCGGGGTATGGGGGGGGGGCAGCTACTTTTGTAGCTCTGGGTGCAGCGATGGCCGCCGGCTTGGACGCCGCCTTTTCGCGCATTTTCTCCTATTTACTTGGTTATGTACTTGCCCTTTTTTTTTGCCTTATATACATAGTATTATGTATATGTTTTGAGTTTTTTTTGCGTGGATTTCCCTCGCTGTCGTCAGGTATCACGTCAGGATTGGCTTCTTTTGTTAATATAATTAACAAGGTGTTGCTGCTTTGCTGTATATAAGGCTATATATCAGCACACATTTACTAATTTATATATTTTTAATTTATTAATTTTATTTATTTAATTATTGAGCATTTAAAAATGCTGATTGGCAGACTTTTATTAATTAGAAAAGTCTTTATTTTATTAATTTTTCACTTTTTTTCCATTTTTAGGTTGCTTAACTTTTTATTGGCTTGTTTTTTTAGCATTTAAAAATGCTGATTGGCTGCCTATTGATTGTTCACTTAATAAACTTTATTATTTTCCATTTAAATGGCACAAGCATTTTATTTAATTTAATAGCAAAAATAATTCAAACACTTTTAAATTTTTCCAGAGTCGTCTGTTGGCTGGGCCGGGCTGGTCCGGGATGCACGTCCGCTCGCCTCGACCGCCACAGAGAGATTTTTATTGTTACTCATTTCTACTTATTGGTATGCAAACAGAAATTTTAAAAACAGAGTTGGCGCTTAATATTATGCAACATTCTCCAGTTTGCAAGGTGGAGAGGAACATGACAAGAGATACATTTAACATTTAATCTCGACTGACCTACATTTAAACATAACATAACATAACATATTCTGTACATTTAACATATTGTCTTAGGTCAGTTAGCTAAGGGGAAATTTCTGCCCGATCGGCTGGCAATGCTGTCGTGTGAATGGCAAGTATACATAAATACAAAAGGGGCACGCTAAATGAAAATTTTAAATTTAACAATTTTATGACTAAATATAACTAATAAATTATTATATTCTATATCGCACCGCCTTACGATGCACTGGTCGTCTGCCTCTGGCCTTTCGATGGACAATTGGCTTCCACCGGGTACATGGCCGACTTATTGGTTTTAAATATTGCAATTTGCATTGCATGATGGCCGCTGCTACCTCTGCTGGATGATGCACCACTTTGGATGTGTGTATCTTCTGCTGCTGGAGCTGATGACTGGCGATGATCAACACTAACCACGCTCCCAGGATGCATGGAAAGTAGGATGCCGTATTTTCGCCTCTCCCAAAGCGTATTTTTCTGCCCGAAAGCTGAGTGATATGCAGCTTGCGCTGCATCATTTTTGCACGAACGGGTGGCGCTGTGTCCGGCCACTCGGCGTCGAGTGGATGACGTTTGGCCTGTTTACAATTGTGCTGGGCAGGCTGCTGGTGCATTCGCTTGTCCAGTATAGCAGGTAAGTGAGAGCATGTTAATTTTTTCATTTTGCGTTTTTTAACATTTCTGTTTTGCTTGCATGTACGGCGGCTGCTGGGCTGAATAAATGGCCACTGGGTTGCCATCTGTTGCCTGCGTCTTAGTCGCCGCTCCAATTTGGCAGAGTGTGCGATATGCGTCTGCATTTGCTGGCGTACCTGCTTGCCCGGCTGGGCATTCTGCTCATTTTGGAGTAGCTGCGCCTGGCCAAGGTAGGCCATTTTGATAACAATGTCCCAATGCTGGAGAAGCTGCTGCCCCTTATGGACAGGATTCTGAATTGGCGGCTGCTTTTTCGTGCCAAGGGCGTCCATTGTGGACACCAACGATCGCTGCTGCTGTGCCTGCTTGTCCTTAGGAAAGGTCTGCGGATTTTGCGGCTCTTGCATGAGCCCGTATGTGGGCGTGGTGGCTGCCATGGGCTGTTGCTGCCCCCTTAGGAGAGGCTGGAGATTTTGCGGGCGTTGCTGGTGACCAAAGGAGGCCATGCTGGCTTCCATTGACCAGTGCTGCCGTGCTTGCTGCCCCCAATGGACAGGCTGCGGATTTAGCGGGAACTGCAGGTGCCCGTAGATGGGCATGGTGGCTGTCATTGGCTGTTGCTGCATGTTCTGCTGTCCCCTTAGAAGAGGCTGAGGATTATGCAGGTGCTGAGTGTGACCATAGTTTGATCGCTGTAGATGGTTTTGTTGGACCTGTAGGTGAGACATTTGAATTTGAATCTGTTGTTGCTGTCCAAGTGTATCCGGTATGTCCACCGTCGACAATAGCTTCTGTAGCTGCTCCGGCACGTAGGCATGCAGCTGGATTGGCGGATACGTGTGGCGGTCTGGAAAGACTGTCTTGGTTACCGTCAATCGATGTTTTTGTAGCTGCACGCCTATGTGTTGGGGCAGCTGTATTGGCTGATGATTCCGGCCAAATGAGGCAGTTTTGGCCACCATAGACCATTGTCGCTGCAGCTGATGCCCCCAAAGGTCAGGCTGCTGTATTGTTTGCTGCATATGCTGGTCATTGTTGATCATGTTGTCTATCGTCGACCACTGTTGCTGGTTCTGCTGCCCCCATATGGCAGATTGCTGGACCAAAGGATGTTGTTGCTGTTCAGCTGGGAGCTGCTTTTGCAACTGATGCTGATCATGGTGGATGGGCTGCCATATGCCATATTGGAGTTGATGATGCTGCTGCTGCTGATGCCATGTAGGCAACTGAGTAGGCTGATTTATGGTGGGTTTAATCTGCAATTTATTAAAATTTTGATTATCAAAACTGTCCGTGTTGGTGTCTAGTGTTGTCAGTTTATTTGTTATTGTCTGTTTGGGGTTCGTAAGCGTTAATGGCTGCAGTATTTCCTCAGTCAGCTTTTGATGTTGCACAGAGTGCATTAATGTCTGTTGTTTAAATGGAAATTAGACTACTTTTGATTTATTTACTAATGGAAACTCTAAGTTGTCCATTTGAGTAATCTGCCTGGAAATTTTGAGCACGCTGTGTTTGTTTTTACTACACGCTAATGATGCGCGTAGCAGCGTGTGCCCTCTGTAATATTTAGCATATGAGTTACCTTTTTGGCTACGGCGGAGTGAAGGAGAAACATATTCAGTTGAGTACTCTAGTAAGTAATCTGTAGTTTCGATAGCATCCTTGGTACTAAAATTAAAATAGTTTTCCAAGGCATGTCATGTCATGTCATGTCTGACGCATTTGTTTAGTAAATAGATGGCTTCTGGGTCCGATAATAGGCATTTTATTATGGTCGCGTTATCTATAGGCCGGCCGAAAGCCATTTTTGAGAATATAAATTTTTCGCTTATTTTAGCAATGATGAATGCAGTTATCCGATTTGGAGTGGCTCTGCTAGATGCTAAATTGTTAGTGTATTGTATGTTCCGAGAGTTTGTTGAATACTCCTTCACTCTATGGCCGAATCTCAATATATCACTAGATTTACTCATTTCGAGTATCATTGGCGTCTGAGGAGCTACTAGCAGCTAAGCTGGCTAGCGCCCTAGTGGCAAATCCATGCAGATTAGTTGCAGGATTTGAATTATTATTATTATTATTATTTTTTGCCACTATTTTCAAAAGTAGTTCAACTACTTCGTCCAATTTAATGGTCATTTGCATAATTGCTGCCATATTACTATTTAATGCATCAATGGCTGAATTATTGACCAGCTCTTGGCTTTCTTTGGTGTGTTTGGAGCATTCTCTGAAGCTTCTTCTGGAATTTGAGGAGGTGTTGTGTAGCCGGATTATGCACCCGACCAGGATTGATTCGCCAGCTGGCCACCTGACTATATGTCATCGTTGAGTTGGCAATGTTGGTTTGCATCTTCTGGTGCTGCTGCTTGGACACCACGTTATGCGTTCCGTGTTGACGCTTATTGACGGTTGATGGCTGCTGCTGCTCGTGCTGGATGGGCATGACTCGTGCCCGGTTTGCAATTAGCTTCGCTCGCTCATCTTTAAAAGCTTTGCAGCCTTTATAATTTGCGACATGCTGTCCTTGACAATTGGCGCACTTTGGAGGCGCGCCTCTTGCCTTAGTGCATGTCGTAGTCGGGTGTCCTTGCCCGCATTTAAGGCATACAAATGGTCGTCGGCAATAGTTTTTACTATGCCCATTTGCCTGACAGCGGTGGCACTGGACAGGATCAGTACGCTTCCGCTGTCTCTCCACTTTGATTTCTTGGCTACCTAGTTGTTTCAATTCCAGTATCTTAGTGTTATTATCATTTTTCTCAAGCTCAATTTCGAACGTGTTGATAGGTTTGGCTGTGAAGCGTTCTTTTATTACACCCACATACCTTACCCCGTGCCCTAATCTTAGCAACTCCATGCGAACCCAGTCGCATGGCGTTGTATGGTGTAGTTGGCGAATAATTATTCTAAATCCGCGCTCATTTCGCATTTGATGAGTGTGCCGGTGAGCATTTGAGGCATCAAGCAACGTAATTGTTGCATTGTATGCCTCAATGTCCACACATTGCACGCGCACACCACCTGTCTGCGTACTTTTGGTAGCAAACTTACTGACGCCCACTTTATTAGAGATATCTTTGATATTTCTTTGAATATCATCTATATTGGGCAGGTATATTGTGGGCACCTTGACCCGTTGAGCTATATGCAGCTGTATTGACTGTCCAGAGTTTGCATTTGGGTTGCAATCTGTTGCCCTATCTTCAACTTCCATGATCTCAATATCATCACAGTCCTCGTTGTTTTTGTCTATAGCTACGAATGTGGCATTGTTAGTATTGCCATCATTCGTGTCGTTTATTGCTTCTGTGTGCTTAATGGATTTTGCTGCTGGTATATTATTGTCAGTTAATAGATTGTTGGTTACTTTAATGGCTGCATTTGATTTAAGAAAATCAGAATACGTAGGAGTATCCCTGACACTATCAGCGTTCATAATATACTCAGCATAAGCTAACAATTGTGCACGCTTTTCACTTTTATTCGCTGGCATAGTTGATGATATTTTACGCTTCATTGGCCGTTTAATGACCGTATTGACTTTGATTGGTACAGAAGTTTTGGTACCCAAAATATCATCATTTATTGGCAGCGATTGTTGCCCACTCGCTTCCAATTCATTTTCTGAAATTTGCATAATTTCAGCTGTCATCATTCCCGCATACTTATTTGTAATTAATTGGCTAGCCGATGGAGCAGCATCGGCATTATTTTTATTTTTATTAATTCTCTCGTTTTCCTGGCTATCTGTGACACAGATCATTTCTGTGTCGGAATTGGATGGGCTATCAGCAAGAATGTTGCTATGAACTTGCGCTTTAACAACATGTTGCTGTAGCCCCAAATTATCGCTCCCAACATTTTGTTCGCAGCTCGAGACGAACATGTTGCCATGTTCGCTCTCACTACGTTCATAGCTGCTGCTGCTGCTGCTGAATTGGCTCAAGTTCGTTACCGCTCTGCTGCCGTCACTAAAACGCTCAATTGGCGCTTCTGCCGACGCTAGCGCTGACAGCGACTGAGCCGCAGAGAGCGTTGGCGCTCTCTTGTGTTTCGGCTTCGGCTTTCTCCGTTGCTTCTGCTGGTGTTGTTGCTGCTGCTGCTTGGGTAGCTGTTGCCGTTGCTGGTGTTGTTGGTGTTGTGTTTTAAGCTGCTGCTGCAGCTGTATTGGAGCGCCATTGGCGACATTTTCAGCAACAGGTGCCGGGGTATGGGGGGGGGGGCAGCTACTTTTGTAGCTCTGGGTGCAGCGATGGCCGCCGGCTTGGACGCCGCCTTTTCGCGCATTTTTTCCTATTTACTTGGTTATGTACTTGCCCTTTTTTTGCCTTATATACATAGTATTATGTATATGTTTTGAGTTTTTTTTTGCGTAGATTTCCCTCGCTGTCGTCAGGTATCTCGTCAGGATTGGCTTCTTTTGTTAATATAATTAACAAGGTGTTGCTGCTTTGCTGTATATAAGGCTATATATCAGCACACATTTACTAATTTATATATTTTTAATTTATTAATTTTATTTATTTAATTATTGAGCATTTAAAAATGCTGATTGGCAGACTTTTATTAATTAGAAAAGACTTTATTTTATTAATTTTTCACTTTTTTTCCATTTTTAGGTTGCTTAACTTTTTATTGGCTTGTTTTTTTAGCATTTAAAAATGCTGATTGGCTGTCTATTAATTGTTCACTTAATAAACTTTATTATTTTCCATTTAAATGGCACAAGCATTTTATTTAGTTTAATTTTATTTAATAGCAAAAATAATTCAAACACTTGTAAAGTTTTTTTCCAGAGTCGTCTGTTAGCTGGGCCGGGATGCACGTCCGCTCGCCTCGACCGCCACAGAGAGATTTTTATTGTTACTCATTTCTACTTATTGGTATGCAAACAGAAATTTTAGAAACAGAGTTGGCGCTTAATATTATGCAACATTCTCCAGTTTGCAAGGTGGAGAGGAACATGACAAGAGATACATTTAACATTTAATCTCGACTGACCTACATTTAAACATAACATAACATAACATAACATATTCTGTACATTTAACATATTGTCTTAGGTCAGTGCTGGCAATGCTGTCGTGTGAATGGCAATTATACATAAATACAAAAGGGGCACGCTGAGTACATGTAAGTAATTGAAAATTTTAAATTTTACAATTTTATGGCTAGCTTAGATTTACTTGTATTTCTAATTTGTAGCGCACCGCTTTACGATGCGATGGCCGCCTGGCTATTATCCTGGAGTGGGTACATTGGATACCGTGAAGTCCGGGTCGTCGCTTGGCTGGCTGAGCCTGCAGCCTTATACGCTCTGTATCCACTGATTTGACGAGCTCCTTCCAGGTGGAGGTCTTATGCTGGGCCCTCAGGCCGATGCTGGTTAAGAGTAGCCATACTCCCAAGATTTTAGGCCATTGGACTACCCATAGGCTTTTTGACTTGCAGCTATTGCTGCCTTCTGCTCCTCTTTGGCGATGGTGGGTCAACGTGTGCGGGAGCCATGGTGTGCCGTTTTCCGGCGTGCCGTCGTTGTTGAGGAAGATGTTGATCCTGGGATATAGCTAAGTACCTGCATGCTCTTTTGGGTGCCAGTTGTGATTCAGAGGCTCTGCGTTTGACAACTATATACTTTTGCTGATTGTCGCCTTCGTTGCAGGTGTTGATGGGCCGCTGAGTGAGCTGGGAAAGTCGTCGCTTACGTTTCAGCCTATGGGGCGCCGACATGAGTTGCTGCTGCTGGTGCTGAGTGGCTGGTAGCTGCTGAATATTCAGCAGCTGGATTGACTGTTGCTGCCTCTGCCGTGGGTGCACCATCTGGGCTGTCGGCGTTGGCTGCTGTCGTTGCTGCTGCTGCTGCTCGTCGTCGGGCAGTCTGAATGGCTGTGGCTGTTGGCCACCCAGTACCTCAGCGAGGGCTGCTGTCGTCTGATCCGGTGGCTGCTCAGTCAGCCTAATTTGCTGATTACCGTATGCTGGAATCTGTAAGTTGTAAGAGTTTGTATTAGTGTCTGCGACAATGGGTCTAGTATTGGTCCAGTTGTCCCTGGCGTAGTCCTCAATGGAGTCATCTTCCGTCAGATCGCATACTGTCTGTAGGGCTGGTGGATAAGCAGTTTGGGGCATCTGTTGCTCGTTGGAGTCCTCTGTCATCAGGTCGTATACTGCCTGTACTACTGGTAGATGAGCAGGTTGGGGCATCTGTAGCTCATTCGCGTCATCTGCCGTCAGATCGCATACTGCCTGCACTGCTAAATGATGAGCAGTTTGAAGCATATGTTGCTCAACGTGGCTTTGTTGCAGAGCCTCGTCTAGCTCGCGTTCAATTTCTCTTCTTATTTGGTTCAGTCGTTCGCTTAGTTGTTGCTCATCTTCATTTATGATGTTGCTGCTGGCTCACTGGTGGGTCCGTCCGCCCTTGGTGTATATCCGGGAGCATTAGTTGCTGTATATAAGCTGGTTGGTCCTGAATGTACTCAATTAGGATGTCCCTGGACATAAGCCCATTTCTGTGGCTTCTTCTAAGTGAGTTTATTTGGTACTCTCCAAATCTGGCTTTTACCCTTGGCCGCTGCCTGTGTGTTGAACTATTAGGACTGGACGTATTCGCTCGCCTCTTGGTCTCTTGTTCCTCATGTTCAAGGCGCAGCAGTGTAGGCAGGCTGTCCTCAATTTGCTGGTTATTTGTTATTTGGTGCTGCTGCTGCTGTTGTTGCAGAGGCCTTATGTGGCGCTCCAGTTGGAGTGCATATTAGGGCCGATTTAGGCGAATTGGTGTGAACGGTTCACTTATTAGCTTTCGAGCATTAATATTTGGATGAGTACTGAGAGCTTTTGCAAATCTATCACTAGTCAAATGGTAGATTTCATCTACCGTGGCTATGTCATGGGCATCCCTGATTGACTGATTCCGCGTGTATCTTGAGGCTCTGGCAATTTTTCGTAGTATTTTATTTTGTCCGACTTCTAGGCGATGGAATTGTGTGGCCGACAGTAGTGCACCCCAAATTGGGAGTGCATAGCGCCATATTGGTGCAATCATCTGCTTATATATTGACATTTTACATTCGACCGTCAGCGGGCTCTTGGCACCAATGAGCCAATCCAGCTTCTTGCACAGTGCACCAGTGCGTGCACATAGCGTAGTTACATGATGTTTTATGTTCAGCTTCTTGTCCAGCTGAACTCCCAGATATTGATGCCTTGTTTTGTTGGCTATTTCCTGGCCGTTTAGCCTTGGTGAGGATGCTGTCTGGCTTTGACGTTGTGTTGTGCGCAGTGTGAACATAACGTGTGCTGTTTTGTTCGCATTTACCTGTATGCACCAACTTTTTGTCCAATTCTCGAACGCTTGTAGGTACATCTCGTTTCTGGTAATTGCCCTATCGTGCAGTAGTGATGCACACATAACTACCGTGTCGTCGGCAAAGGTGGAGAGCAGCGTGCTGGTGGTTAAAGATGCATTCGTTGCCGGAGCTGCTGAATGCCATGAGTTTCTCATAACAGTTGAGGGGAGTGGCATGTCCGATGTGTATATGATATACAAGATCGGTCCCAATACGCTGCCCTGGGGCACTTCAGCGCTAATATGTCCGATCCTTGATCGAGTTCCCTCATTTCCGTTTACTATAAATGTGCGGTCGGTGAGATAACTTTTTAATACATTCCACAGGACTGCAGGTAGTAGTTTGGCCAGTTTGCTTAAGAGTCCCTCGTGCCAGACACGATCGAACGCTTCGCGTATATCGACGAACACGGCCGAGCAGTATTGCCTCTTTTCGTACGCATTCAAGATGAATTGTGTTACGCGTGCTAATTCCTGCTCGGTGTTTAATTTTTTTATTTATTTATATGTGGTCGACAAAACGAGTGTCTTCCAATTATTCAACACATTATAAATACAATTAGAAAAATTAAATGCTAAAAGCCTAGATAGAGAACACAAATTTCAAATAGCATCACCGACCGATGGAGGTGTTTAATTTGCCAGTCCGGCCAGCTGTGCCCCTTTTCACAGCTAATTTTGTCAGTGACGCTATTAGAGCCTACATCTAAAAAGAAGGGTGTAAGTAGGAAAAAGTGTTCTACGTAAAATTAAAAATAATGTTAATTTGCTATATTATTTAAGAATAGAAAAGAAAGGAGGAAGATTGTTAATAAAGTATAGAACTGTATGCTAGATATGCAGAGTGTTAATTAGATAGAATAAAGAGATAGTATTGGGAAAGTAATGGGAAATCACCATGCCCCTGCTCATAGCTGGGAATGGTCAGTGACTTCCCGAAGGTATCCTGAAAGCAACGATTTTATTAGGGGTAGAGAAAGTTCGGTAGAGAAAACGTGATGCAAACTATTGTAATTTTTACATAGCACGCGAAAAGAATTGTGCATAGCGTAGTCTGTTGTGCACGTCGATAGGAATAAGGGGCGGTAATTTCTGGTTGGTCTAGCCGGAACAGAGAATTGAAGACGCCCTAACAGAAAAGGAGAATCGATATCGCCAATAACCAACTTATGTAGAAAGACAACACCGAGAATTGTCCTACGGTTGGTTAACGACGGAAGATTAAGAAGAAGCAGCCTGCTGGAATAGGATGGCAACCGAAGATTAGGGTCCCAATTTAAACCTCGTAAGGCAAAAAGCAGAAATTGCTTCTGAACAGATTCAATACGATCCTGGCTATTGTTATACTGCGGAGACTAGATGCAAGAGCAGTATTCAAGGATAGGGCGAACAAGAGAGATGTACAGAAGTTTCGTTATAAAAGGATCGTTAAACTCTTTAGACCATCGTTTAATGAAACCAAGTACACCTTTTGCCTCATTAACGATGGTATCTATGTGAAGATTGAAACAGAGTTTAGAATCAAAAAGAACGCCTAGATCCTTAACTGTTAGTATACGTTGCAATGGGGTATTGTCGATGGTATAACTGACAAGATAATGTGAAGTACGATTAAATGTCATAAACATACACTTTGAACAATTCAGATGCAATTGATTGGCACCAAAGTTGCATAGCGTTCAAATCGTCTCGAAGACGAGAATAATGTAGGGGATTGGTGTATAATAGAATAAGTTTCACGTCGTCCGCATACATGAGTACTCGGGCATGGGATATAACAAAGGGAAGATCATTAATAAAAAGAGTAAAGAGTAAAGGTCCAAGATGACTACCTTGAGGAACACCAGAAGTAACGTGAACCTGTTTAGAGGTAGTCAGCCTCAGCATTACTCTTTGGGTCCTACCTTTTAAATAAGAACTAATCCAAAGCAAAAGAGACGGAGGAAACCCTATTCGGTCAAGTTTAAAAAGTAAAATGTCATGGTGCACGGAGTCAAACGCCTTACTGAAGTCAGTGTATATGACATCAGTTTGCATTTTCGAAAGGAAAGCATCATTTACCAAGGAAGTAAATTCTAGCAGATTGGTCGTTGTTGACCTATTCTTTACGAATCCATGTTGAACAGGGGAAACAACTGATTTGCAGAAATGCTGCAAATTCGAAGTGATTATTTTTTCAAGTAATTTAGGAATCGCGGACAGTTTTGCAATGCCCCTGTAATTTAGTATATCAGACTTTCACCTTTCTTGTGGAGAGGAATGATATAAGATTCCTTCCAAAGAGATGGAAAGACAGAAGATTCAAGGGATAGATTAAAAAGCTTTAGCAATGGATAAACAAGGGAAGAACTACACTCCTTGAGTAGACAACTAGGGATATTGTCAGGCCCAGGAGAGAAAGAAGATTTTAAAGAATTTATAGCTAAAAGGAGAGAGGAATGGGAAATAACAGGGGGAGGTAAAGAACTAGAGGAAGTAATAGTATAAGGGTAAGAATTATTATTAGGACAGACTGAAGAGTAAGTTGATTGAAAAAAATTAGCAAATAGGTAAGCAGAATCAGAGTCATTGCCACGGTGCCGTGCTCTTTGCGGAATCCGAATTGATGATTCGGTACTGCCTGGGCGAAGTCCTTGCACTCGAACATTCTAGACATCAGTAGTCGCTCAAAAATTTTGCTGAATCCTGCCAGCAGACTTATTGGCCTGTAGGAGCTGACCTCTTCCGTTGGTTTTCCAGGTTTTAGAACCATTTTGATTTCGGCGCATTTCCATTGGCGCGGAAAATGTCCATGCCTAAGTATACAGTTGTATATGTTTGTAAGATATATAATCGCTTTATGCTGAAGTGATTTAATAACGTGGTTGGTAATATTATCAATGCCCGGCGTCTTTTTTAGTGTCAACGCGGCGATCACTTGGCTTACCTCCTTGTCTGTGACTGGGCGGAATGGCGGAGTATTTGACTGCTCATGCTGTCGCTGCTGCTGGAGAAGAATAAACTGATTCACTTCATTGCTAATTTGTAATCGCTCTTCAGCAGTATTCGTTAAATTTAAGCTGAATCTTTGCTCTAAATATTCTGCAAAGGCTTCGGCCTTCTGTTTATTTGTTTTAGTCCATTCTACAATGCCATTATTATTTTGTGTGCCATTGCCATGGGACGTAGTAATGCCAGACTTAATTTTTAAAGGACGATTAGGCTCTGGCTGTCGTTTGATTGTGTTGGTTGTCCTCCATAACTGTTGCATACGATTTGAGTCTGTATCGTTAATTTTTGCAATTTGCCAATTAAGGTAATTAATCTTATCCCGGCGTAGTGATTTATTTAGTCGGTTTTGTGCCTGCCTGTATTGTCTACATGCTAGCGGTGTGCGTAGCAACATATAAGAGAATTTCAATTGCCTTTTTTTGCGTATTTGCTTAAGAGTTTCTGCGCTTAGCTTGTAGCGGCCATATCTCATGCGACTCAAGTTGCTTACTGGTTGCCGTCTTCGGCGGGGACGGGGTGTAGCAGCTATGGCTGCGTTCCTTATTTTTTCATATAGCATGTCGGTGGCATCCTCGATGTCAGTTCCAGAATTGATGACGATATTTAATCGTAGGTTTTCGTTGAGGGATCTTTTGAATTTCTTAATATTTGCATGTCGTTGCAATATTTTATGTTTAACATTGATTTCCTTAAGTGTCTGGCCGATAGCCATATCAATGTGAATAGGCAGGTGATCAGAGTTCAGATCGATTGTTGAGTATGTTCGTAGTCGCCTGTCTCTGATGCCACCATAAATTGCAAAGTCTATTGCGGATGGCTTATTCCCTCGAGCGTAGGGATAATGCGTGGCTCCGCCCGTCGCTAATAAGTTATAGTTTTTGTTTGAATGTATTGCTTTTAAAAGCTCCCTCCCTCGTTGGCAGTGTCGCGTGTTGCCCCACCATATATTTTTGGCATTCCAATCTCCACATATGATGAATCCATGTGGACTCGGGCTGTCAATGTGGCTGAGAAGTTTGCCAAAGTTGTCTACCGTCCATTTATTTTGAGGTGGGCAATATTTCGGAGCGACTACTATTGTTTCCCGTATTGATAGGGTAAAGGCAACTGGAGCGCATTGTATGGCATCATACATTATTGGTTCCAGACCAATATGCTTGATGCCATGTCTGACTAGAGTGGCGACGCCTCCAGATATTTGATTTGGAGAGTGTCGCTTTGCCACATATGTGTGGTAGCCATTGTGAAGAATAGTTTGTAAATGAACAGACATGCACGTCAGTGCAGTTTGAGTTCATGATTTATTCTGATTATTCTTTTAGCATAATGTTCGTTCTTGGCCTAATGTACATATATGTTCTTATATATAAAGCCGCATAGCTGCGCTTATATCTTTATGTATTCCTTAGCGAGAGAGAGTCTTATGCACATGTGTATATATGTGTTTGTCATAAGTGGTCAGCGTGAGAATGCTGACCAAGCGTTTTGGGCCTAACTCGTAAGAGGGCGATCATATTACGCGCTCGCTTGGGTTGGTTTGTTTGTTTGTCTTAATTGCAACAATGTGTTGCTGCTATTTGCATGCTTACATAAAATGTTATGTACAGTATGCCTTCGCTATATGTAACTCATATGTGCATACTACATCTCCCTCCTTTTGAAAAATGACGTAATACAATGGAGTTAATTTACTTATTTAATTAGTTTCTTATTTATTTTTATTATTATTATATATATTTTTTTTTTTTTTTAATATTTTTTTTTTTTTTTATCATGTATTTTTGCATGCTTGATTATGAATTAAAAATGTTTAATCTGTCCTTATGGACTGTTTGCGTTTTATTCTTATTTCCGGAAATAACTATATTATCCCTATCTTCTATTTTTTCTACTCTATAGGGCCCTGTGTATTTAAAATCTAGTTTATGTCCTACTTAATTTTTTAATAAAACCTTATCTCCTATAGATAAATTTAATTACTTACTATTTAAGTCATATAGCTCCTTATTTTTCATCTTATTTAATTCGAGCATATTTCTTGCTCTTTTGTATGCTGCTTCTAATCTATACTTACTCTCCTTAGCATAATCATCTATGTTATATATTGGTTTTATGTTTGCTATGCTATTGAAGTACTTTGGTAGATTACTAGTCTTACCAAATAGTAATTCATACGGACAATAATTATGTGCCGTAGAAGGGGTCGTATTAAAACAATAGACAAAGTATTGGAGCCATACGTCCCAATCAGTTTTATCAACTGATATATAAGATCGTATGTATTCGTTAAAAGTTCTGTGACTTCTTTCGACTGTTCCAACTGTCTGGTGATGATGTGCAGTTGATGTTATGTTGTCTATTTTCATAAACTTGCACAAATCATTTATAATTGAATTCTTGTATTCTGTTCCCATGTCCGTAATGAACGTCTTCATTGGACCGTACTTTAGAATATAAGATTGGAATATATCTTTGGCTACTGTACTAGCGTTTTTGTTTGGTATTGGTATCGCGACTAGGTATTTAGTCAAGTCACAAATTAATGTGATTGCGTACTCATTACCATTATTAGATTTGGGTAGCGGACCAATTGTGTCCACTATAACCCTATCGAACGCATGTACAGGTGTATCAGTTATAATTAATGGGGTCTTACTATGCTTAGTTATTTTAGCTTTCTGGCATTTGTGACATTTACGTATGTTCTCAGTAATATCTCGAGTCATACCTTTCCAAAAGTAATGTCGTTTGACCTTGGCCAAGGTTTTTGTAATGCCAGTATGACCTCCTTGTATTGGGTCGTCATGTAGTGTAGACAATATAGCTTCTTTTTCTTTATTATTTGTTATTGTGGTCACCGGGTTGAGTAGCGCTACCCATATTTTTGAAATTATCTATTGAAATTGTATCAAAGATATTTTCCCACGGTGCCATTTTCAATTGGTTTATTTTCAATATACCGGCTTCATTTTCGAGCCTTGGGAATAGTTGACCTAAGTCAATATTTCCATTTGTATATAGATCACCAATGTCAATTCTTGCAATAATTTTCTTGCCATGTTTAAAGAAACATAGCGTATCTTTTATATGCAAGGTCACTACTTTGCGTACCTCGTCATTGTTAATGACTTCGTATACGTTGGGCTGTGAAGCTTTTTCTGTAGATTGCCTTGGCAATTCTACCTGATATTTTCCTGCGCAGGAATTTTGTCTACTTTGATATCTTGTAGTGACTTTGTGGATTGTCCCTGTTATTTCTTGTAGCTGTTTGATGGTTATTCTTGATAACGCATCGGCTACGAAATTATCTTTACCCTTCAGATATTCTACCTTAAAATTATATTCCTCTAATTCAAGCCTCATACGTGTTAATTTTGAACTTGGATTTACCATTGAAAATAAGTAGGTTAGCGGTCTATGGTCAGTTTTAACCGTGAAATGGTTACCATAAATATATGGTCGGAAATGCGTTATTGCCCAATGAATAGCCGCTAATTCTTGCTCAGTAGTACTCTTGTTACTTTCTCCTTTAGTAAAGGATCTTGATGCGTATGCAATTGGAAGTTGGAGTCCATTATGGTTTTGAGTTAAAACCGCTCCACACGCTTGCTTACTTGCATCAGTTATTATGCAGAATTCTTTAGCGAAATCTGGATATTGTAACAAGGTTGGGTTTATAAGAGCCGTTTTGAGGTGATCGAGGGCATTCTGGCATTCAGATGTCCATTCGAACTTAACGTCTTTTTTACATAATCTTGTTATGTGACGTGAATAGTCGGCAAAATTTTTAATAAAGCGCCTATAGTAATTGCAAAATGCAACGAATCGTCTAGCGCTGTCCGCATCATGTGGGACTGGGTAGTTCTTTATGACGTCGTATTTTTTGTCGTCTGGCAAGATTCCTTTATCAGTGCATTTATGTCCCAAAAATGTGACTTCATGCATGAAAAATGAACATTTTTCTGGATTAGTTTCAGGTTGAATTTCCTACATTTGTCAAAAACTTCAGTTAAGTTTTTGACCATATGTTTTTCGGAACAACCGATTACTATCAGATCATCCATATAAAGCCTGAGATGGTTCGAGACCAGAAAATGCTATTGTCATCATTCTTAGAAAGGAGTTTGGGGCTATTTTCAAGCCAAATGGTAATCGCGTAAAGCGATACGAGCCATTGCTCGTTGAAAATGACGTTACATCTCTAGAACTTTTTTCGAGTTCGATTTGGTGAAAGCCAGACATTAAGTCTAGGCATGAAAAATATTTTGCTCTACCTAGCTGATCTAGAATATCATCAATTCTCGGTAGCGGAAATTTATCGGACAATAGCTTTTTATTAATTTGACGATAGTCAATTACTAATCGCCATTTCTTGTCAGAGTCCGGAAGGGACTTCTTCGGAACTAATAAAAGTGGGCTATTATACTCTGAGGCTGATGGTTCGACTATTTTGTCGTCTATTAATTTTTGCACTTGGGCTTGAATTTCTTGTACTTGGCTGTGAGGACTTCTATAATTTTTTATGTATACGGGCTCATCATCCTTCAATCTAAGCTTTTGCTTGTAAAAATTATTAGTTGTTATCGATTCGGTTTCTAGTCCGAATATGTCGGTATATCTGGTGCATAAATCTTTTAATTGATTTTTAAATAAAGGTGGAAAGTTTTTGATTAATTTTTCCATAACGAAGTTGTCTCTTCCTTCGTTGGTTTCTTTTACTATATCATAATTGTTCAAAGTTTCATATTTTATTTTATTTAAGTTTACTATCTTATTGGCATTTGTTGTATTTATAATACGGACATATGTATTTTTGTGATTGGATATCGTGTTTGCGAAGTAAATTCCTTCATCAATTTCTTGATTTAATATAAGAATTTGATTTTGTATTGAGGGAATTTGTATTTCACGGACAACTTCGGAACGAGCTGGGAGTACTGTGGCATTATTGTCACAAGTATGAAGTATTTGTAATCGAATTGGATAATTTAAGTTGTTTGGGCGAAGAATAAGTGAGTCGCCACTTTGAGTGAAATATAGTTGGCAATTATATTGTTTTATAAAATCTATGCCTAGTATGCCATCACTCGGTATTGGGAAATTTTGTTCGACTAAATGAAAGTTATGGGGAATTATATATTTGCCTGTAGTGAGTTCTATAAAGGCTAAGCCTTTTGAAGGAATTATGCTTTCGCCAATACCCGATATTTGGGTAGTAATTGTTTCGTTTACATTGTCGAATATATCTATATTTTCTTTTAATATGGATATATCTGCACCAGTATCTACTAACAGTGTAATTGATTTACCTGTTCTTTCATTCTTAATTTTTACAAATATGCTAAGATTAAGGTTGATGGTTTTTATTGAGCCATTTATTGGCTCTGAACATCTGAGGGGGTCTGTTGGTTTTCCGAGTTACCTTGAGTTACTCGGACATTACCTCTATTGTTACTGTTCTGGTTTTGGTAGCCACCTCGGTTTGAATTGTTTCTACCTCGGTTGCCACCTCGGTAATTTCCTCTGAAATTACCCCTATTGTTGTTATTGCCATTATAGTGGGAATTACTATTGCCGCGGCTATTGCCTCTACCTCTTTGGTTGTTACGGCTGTAATTTCCACGATCGTTTCTGCCTTTGTAGTACAATATTGTACTTGGGCTTCCAGTCATTTCAGTGCTGCATTAGATATATTTACCCATAGCATCATTGAAATTGATGAAATTGCCTGCTTCTAATATTATGCGAAGCTTTTCGTATTCGCAATTCTTTGTCATGGCAGATATTGTTTCTTTAGTAGAAAATTTCTCTGCGTTATCAAAGTCTAGTCCATCGTCAATATAGGCTGTTTCCAGTTGCTTACGCAAACTGTCAATTTCAGCTGTATATTGCGAGGCTGACTTGCCTTTCTGCTTTATGTTAAGCAACTTAGCTTTGACTCGCCTTTAATATTGGTATTTAATTTATTTATAATACCAATAATGGATGTTTCATTTTGTACTTTGTACAAAATTGGGCCAATTATTTTAGACTTTATGACTTCTACGGCTAAGTCTTCTTGTGTACCTTTAGTACGATCGACTAGTCTTAAAGCCGTTAGAAATCTGGCCAGTGATAGCTTTTTGCCATCAAATTCCGGAATTGTAGACGATACCTGTCTTACATATTCGCGGTCTAAGGCCACTTGATTTACTGCCATGTTTGGTTCTGTTAATTCAAGTGGCTCAATGTCGCTATCAGCTTCAATATCAGGGTCACTATTTAGTGTTGGCTTAGACTCATTCAGTTCTTCTAGTTGATCTGGTTCAAAAGTTGCCATTAATTTTAAATCTGTTGGGATATCTATTACTATGTTGTGCCTAGTGCTGATATTCGATATTCTAGTCCCAAGTGATTTGATTATTTTCTTACATTGATTTACGTGCTGCTCTGTAAGCCTATTTTCTTTACTTAAATAAAGTTGAACTATGTTATTATAGTTTAGCACTAATATGTTTATGTGGTGAATTAGCGTTTCAACCCTTATAGGTGCGTTCTTATTAACACACTTATAAGATTTTTCGAATTTATCTTTGAAATTATTTATTTTTTTCGCTAATTCACTCCGTTCCATAGTTCTCTATTTATGAAGTTTTACCATTATAATTGGGCACTCGCCGACCACTGGATGGTCTTCAACTATTTCTTTAATGCCAACATATGGCAGTGTATTTAAAATTATGCCTTTTATCTTATTGTTATAGAATAGTAGTGGGCTGAACATGGTATTATATGTAGTCATGTATTCGTTTTCGAACTCATATATAGTTATATAATCTTTGTTATTGTGCAGAATATTCAATGCACGAATTCTAAAGTCTGGGTCGCTATTATATATTGCTTCTAAATATACTTCTATCGCAAACTTATTAATAGGCATTTCTGGTAATAAGAATATATTTATATATCTCGAAATTTCATTTTATTTATTTATTGAAATTTTATTTATTTATTTTATTTTGTCGCTTATCATTGTTCAAGAAAAAAATTTAGATTTTATCCAGGTCATTTGCGTGACTCTGGTATCTCTTTTTTATGCATTTATTATGATACGTATATAATTTGTACAATAGATGTCCTACTAATATGACAAATATCATAACGACAAAAATTGTTATCAATTTTACATCTGTGTTGCTGACCTCAACTTTATTTATTACGTTAGCCGTCGAGTCAACAGTCTTAACGTCTACCAAACCCATATTTGGGGTTGTTATTCTTAATATATACTTGGGTCCTTGGGGGCAGCTACTTTTGTAGCTCTGGGTGCAGCGATGGCCGCCGGCTTGGACGCCGCCTTTTCGCGCATTTTTTCCTATTTACTTGGTTATGTACTTGCCCTTTTTTTTGCCTTATATACATAGTATTATGTATATGTTTTGAGTTTTTTTGCGTAGATTTCCCTCGCTGTCGTCAGGTATCTCGTCAGGATTGGCTTCTTTTGTTAATATAATTAACAAGGTGTTGCTGCTTTGCTGTATATAAGGCTATATATCAGCACACATTTACTAATTTATATATTTTTAATTTATTAATTTTATTTATTTAATTATTGAGCATTTAAAAATGCTGATTGGCAGACTTTTATTAATTAGAAAAGACTTTATTTTATTAATTTTTCACTTTTTTTTCCGTTTTTAGGTTGCTTAACTTTTTATTGGCTTGTTTTTTTAGCATTTAAAAATGCTAATTGGCTGTCTATTAATTGTTCACTTAATAAACTTTATTATTTTCCATTTAAATGGCACAAGCATTTTATTTAGTTTAATTTAATTTAATAGCAAAAATAATTCAAACACTTTTAAATTTTTCCAGAGTCGTCTGTTGGCTGGGCCGGGCTGGTCCGGGATGCACGTCCGCTCGCCTCGACCGCCACAGAGAGATTTTTATTGTTACTCATTTCTACTTATTGGTATGCAAACAGAAATTTTAGAAACAGAGTTGGCACTTAATATTATGCAACATTCTCCAGTTTGCAAGGTGGAGAGGAACATGACAAGAGATACATTTAATCTTGACTGACCTACATTTAAACATAACATAACATAACATATTCTGTACATTTAACATATTGTCTTAGGTCAGTTAGCTAAGGGGAAATTTCTGCACGATCAGCTGGCAATGCTGTCGTGTGAATGGCAATTATACATAAATACAAAAGGGGCACGCTGAGTACATGTAAGTAATTGAAAATTTTAAATTTAACAATTTTATGACTAAATATAACTAATAAATTATTATATTCTATATCGCACCGCCTTACGATGCACTGGACGTCTGCCTCTGGCCTTTCGATGGACAATTGGCTTCCACCGGGTACATGGCCGACTTATTGGTTTTAAATATTGCAATTTGCATTGCATGATGGCCGCTGCTACCTGTGCTGGATGATGCACCACTTTGGATGTGTGTATCTTCTGCTGCTGGAGCTGATGACTGGCGATGATCAACACTAACCACGCTCCCAGGATGCATGGAAAGTAGGATGCCGTATTTTCGCCTCTCCCAAAGCGCATTTTGCTGCCCGAAAGCTGAGTGATATGCAGCTTGCGCTGCATCATTTTTGCACGAACGGGTGGCGCTGTGTCCGGCCACTCGGCGTCGAGTGGATGACGTTTGGCCTGTTTCCAATTGTGCTGGGCTGGCTGCTGGTGCATTCGCTTGTCCAGTATAGCAGGTAAGTGAGAGCATGTTAATTTTTTCATTTTGCGTTTTTTAACATTTCTGTTTTGCTTGCATGTACGGCGGCTGCTGGGCTGAATAAATGGCCACTGGGTTGCCATCTGTTGCCTGCGTCTTAGTCGCCGCTCCAATTTGGCAGAGTGTGCGATATGCGTCTGCATTTGCTGGCGTACCTGCTTGCACGGCTGGGCATTCTGCTCATTTTGGAGTAGCTGCGCCTGGCCAAGGTAGGCCATTTTGACAACAATGTCCCATTGCTGGAGAAGCTGCTGCCCCTTAAGGACAGGATTCTGAATTGGCGGCTGCTTTTTCGTGCCAAGGGCGTCCATTGTGGACACCAACGATCGCTGCTGCTGTGCCTGCTTGTCCTTAGGAAGGGTCTGCGGTTTTTGCGGCTCTTGCATGAGCCCGTATGTGGGCGTGGTGGCTGCCATGGGCTGTTGCTGCCCCTTAGGAGAGGCTGGAGATTTTGCGGGCGTTGCTGGTGACCAAAGGAGGCCATGCTGGCTTCCATTGACCAGTGCTGATGTGCTTGCTGCCCCCAAAGGACAGGCTGCGGATTTAGCGGGCGTTGCTGGTGACCATAGGAGGCCCTGGAGGCTCGCATTGGCCAGTGCTGCTGTGCTTGCTGCCCCCAAAGAACAGGCTGTAGATTTTGCGGGAACTGCAGGTGCCTGTAGATGGGCATGGTGGCTGTCATCGGCTGTTGCTGCATGTTCTGCTGCTTCGCTGAATGGAGTTGCGGATACTGTACATGCCCTTTAGGCCGCTGTGTAGGCCAATCTTGGTTAAGTGAATTCTGCAAAATGTATAAATTTGAATTAGAATTTCCGTCCGTGGTCGAGTCTGGATTTGTCAGTTTGTTTTGTTTTGTCCGACAGTGTGTGCTATCAGTTAGTGGTTGCTTAGCTTCGTCCTTGTTACCTAGTTGCATCATCCCCTGCAACAGGTTCTCGAGCATCAGTCTTTCTTGCGGGTCCGTATTGTCTACGTCCCGTACAAGTTTTGCCTCTAAAATATTGAAAATATGTTCAACTAGTGGGTCAGCTGGCTGCAGATTATCATTTTCTATGTCATCAGTCAGTTGATTATGTTGCACATTGTGCATAAGTGTCTGTTGTGTAGTTAGTAGCTGGGTTTTGTTATTTTTTGGTGGCCATTCTAAATTGAACACCTGAGCGCTATTGGTGCGCGTAGCAGCGTGTGCCCTCTGTAATGTTTGACGGATGATTTACCTTTTTGGCTACGGTTGAGTGGGGGAGTTGCATGTTGATCATGTTTAAATAAATCATTTAAGAATTCGATTGCATCCTCGGAGTTGAAATAAAATTCAGACTCCAAGGCTGCTTGCATATCATTATATATATACTTATTAATTTCATCGATAGCTTCTATGTATTCTAGATTGCGTTTTTTTAATATTCGCCTTATTGGTGGGCTGGCCGATAGCCAGACAATGATGATCGTTGACATAATTGCCGATGTTTGCAAAATTAAACTCAGGTAGCCGATTACCTTGTTTAAAGGGATAGTTAGCGGCTCTGCCTGTTTCTAAGTTACTGAATGTTTGTTTGTTCCGAGAGTTATTAATGTACTCCCTCACTCGCTGGCCGTTTATCATTGTGTCTCTTTTTTTACTCATTTCGAGTATCATTGGCGTCTGAGGAGCTACTAGCAGCTAAGCAGATTAGTTGCAGGATTTGAATTATTATTATTATTATTTTTTGCCACTATTTTCAAAAGTAGTTCAACTACTTGGTCCAATTTAATGGTCATTTGCATAATTGCTGCCATATTACTATTTAATGCATCAATGGCTGAATTATTGACCAGCTCTTGGCTTTCTTTTTGTTGCCGTTGCTTATTTTTATGTTGGTTCTGTTGCTGCTGCTGTTGCTGCTGATAATTGGCGCCTGGTGTGTTTGGAGCATTCTCTGCTCCTGATTGGATTTTCTGGCGCTTTTCCTCTTGTTCCATCTGAAGCTTCTTCTGGAATTTGAGGAGGTGTTGTGTAGCCGGATTATGCACCCGACCAGGATTGATTCGCCTGCTGGCCACCTGACTATATGTCATCGTTGAGTTGGCAATGCTGGTTTGCATCTTCTGGTGCTGCTGCTTGGACACCACGTTATGCGTTCCGTGTTGACGCTTATTGACGGTTGATGGCTGCTGCTGCTCGTGCTGGATGGGCATGACTCGTGCCCGGTTTGCAATTAGCTTCGCTCGCTCATCTTTAAAAGCTTTGCAGCCTTTATAATTTGCGACATGCTGTCCTTGACAATTGGCGCACTTTGGAGGCGCGCCTCTTGCCTTGGTGCATGTCGTAGTCGGGTGTCCTTGGCCGCATTTAAGGCATACAAATGGTCGTCGGCAATAGTTTTTACTATGCCCATATGCCTGACAGCAGTGGAACTGGACAGGATCAGTACGCTTCCGCTGCCTCTCCACTTTTATTTCCTGGCTACCTAGTTGTTTCAATTCCAGTATCTTAGTGTTATTATCATTTTTCTCAAGGTCAATTTCGAACGTGTTGATAGGTTTGGCTGTGAAGCGTTCTTTTATTACACCCACATACCTTACCACGTGCCCTAATCTTCGCAACTCCATGCGAACCCAATCGCATGGCGTTGTATGGTGTAGTTGGCGAATAATTATTCAAAATCCGCGCTCATTTCGCATTTGATGAGTGTGCCGGTGATCATTTGAGGCATCAAGCAACGTAATTGTTGCATTGTATGCCTCAATGTCCACACATTGCTCGCGCACACCACCTGTCTGCGTACTTTTGGTAGCAAACTTACTGACACCCACTTTATTAGAGATATCTTTGATAATTCTTTGAATATCATCTATATTGGGCAGGTATATTGTGGGCACCTTGACCCGTTGAGCTATATGCAGCTGTATTGACTGTCCAGAGTTTGCATTTGGGATGCAATCTGTTGCCCTATCTTCAACTTCCATGATCTCAATATCATCACAGTCCTCGTTGTTTTTGTCTATAGCTACGAATGTGGCATTGTTAGTATTGCCATCATTCGTGTCGTTAATTGCTTCTGTGTGCTTAATGGATTTTGCTGCTGGTCTATTATTATCATATAATAGATTGTTGGTTACTTTAATGGCTGCATTTGATTTAAGAAAATCAGAATACGTAGGAGTATCCCTGACACTATCAGCGTTCATAATATGCTCAGCATAAGCTAACAATTGTGCACGCTTTTCACTTTTATTCGCTGGCATAGTTGATGATATTTTACGCTTCATTGGCCGTTTAATGACCGTATTGACTTTGATTGGTACAGAAGTTTTGGTACCCAAAATAGCATCATTTATTGGCAGCGATTGTTGCCCACTCGCTTCCAATTCATTTTCTGAAATTTGCATAATTTCAGCTGGCATCATTCCCGCATAATTATTTGTAATTAATTGGCTAGCCGATGGAGCAGCATCGGCATTATTTTTATTTTTATTAATTCTCTCGTTTTCCTGGCTATCTGTGACACAGATCATTTCTGTGTCAGAATTGGATGGGCTATCAGCAAGAATGTTGCTATGAACTTGCGCTCTAACAACATGTTGCTGTAGCTACTTTTGTAGCTCTGGGTGCAGCGATGGCCGCCGGCTTGGACGCCGCCTTTTCGCGCATTTTTTCCTATTTACTTGGTCATGTACTTGCCCTTTTTTTTTTGCCTTATATACATAGTATTATGTATATGTTTTGAGTTTTTTTGCGTAGATTTCCCTCACTGTCGTCAGGTATCTCGTCAGGATTGGCTTCTTTTGTTAATATAATTAACAAGGTGTTGCTGCTTTGCTGTATATAAGGCTATATATCAGCACACATTTACTAATTTATATATTTTTAATTTATTAATTTTATTTATTTAATTATTGAGCATTTAAAAATGCTGATTGGCAGACTTTTATTAATTAGAAAAGACTTTATTTTATTAATTTTTCACTTTTTTCCATTTTTAGGTTGCTTAACTTTTTATTGGCTTGCTTTTTTAGCATTTAAAAATGCTGATTGGCTGCCTATTAATTGTTCACTTAATAAACTTTATTATTTTTCATTTAAATGGCACAAGCATTTTATTTAATTTAATAGCAAAAATAATTCAAACACTTTTAAATTTTTCCAGAGTCGTCTGTTGGCTGGGCCGGGCTGGTCCGGGATGCACGTCCGCTAGGCTCGACCGCCACAGAGAGATTTTTATTGTTACTCAATTCTACTTATTGGTACGTAAACAGAAATTTTAGAAACAGAGTTGGCGCTAAATATTATGCAACATTCTCCAGTTTGCAAGGTGGAGAGGAACATGACAAGAGATACATTTAACATTTAATCTCGACTGACCTACATTTAAACATAACATAACATAACATATTCTGTACATTTAACATATTGTCTTAGGTCAGTTAGCTAAGGGGAAATTTCGGCACGATCAGCTGGCAATGCTGTCGTGTGAATGGCAATTATACATAAATACAAAAGGGGCACGCTGAGTACATGTAAGTAATTGAAAATTTTAAATTTAACAATTTTATGACTAAATATAACTAATAAATTATTATATTCTATATCGCACCGCCTTACGATGCACTGGTCGTCTGCCTCTGGCCTTTCGATGGACAATTGGCTTCCACCGGGTACATGGCCGACTTATTGGTTTTAAATATTGCAATTTGCATTGCATGATGGCCGCTGCTACCTCTGCTGGATGATGCACCACTTTGGATGTGTGTATCTTCTGCTGCTGGAGCTGATGACTGGCGATGATCAACACTAACCACGCTCCCAGGATGCATGGAAAGTAGGATGCCGTATTTTCGCCTCTCCCAAAGCGCATTTTTCTGCCCGAAAGCGCTGCATCATTTTTGCACGAACGGGTGGCGCTGTGTCCGGCCACTCGGCGTCGAGTGGATGACGTTTGGCCTGTTTCCAATTGTGCTGGGCTGGCTGCTGGTGCATTCGCTTGTCCAGTATAGCAGGTAAGTGAGAGCATGTTAATTTTTTCATTTTGCGTTTTTTAACATTTCTGTTTTGCTTGCATGTACGGCGGCTGCTGGGCTGAATAAATGGCCACTGGGTTGCCATCTGTTGCCTGCGTCTTAGTCGCCGCTCCAATTTGGCAGAGTGTGCGATATGCGTCTGCATTTGCTGGCGTACCTGCTTGTCCGGATGGCATTCTGCTCATTTTGGAGTAGCTGCGCCTGGCCAAGGTAGGCCATTTTGACAACAATGTCCCATTGCTGGAGAAGCTGCTGCCCCTTAAGGACAGGATTCTGAATTGGCGGCTGCTTTTTCGTGCCAAGGGCGTCCATTGTGGACACCAACGATCGCTGCTACTGTGCCTGCTTGTCCTTAGGAAGGGTATGCGGATTTTGCGGCTCTTGCATGAGCCCGTATGTGGGCGTGGTGGCTGCCATGGGCTGTTGCTGCCCCTTAGGAGAGGCTGGAGATTTTGCGGGCGTTGCTGGTGACCAAAGGAGGCCATGCTGGCTTCCATTGACCAGTGCTGCTGTGCTTGCTGCCCCCAAAGGACAGGCTGCGGATTTAGCGGGCGTTGCTGGTGACCAAAGGAGGCCCTGGAGGCTCGCATTGGCCAGTGCTGCTGTGCTTGCTGCCCCCAAAGAACAGGCTGTAGATTTTGCGGGAACTGCTGTTGCTGCATGTTCTGCTGCTTCGCTGAATGGAGTTGCGGATACTGTAGATGCCCTTTAGGCCGCTGTGTAGGCCAATCTTGGTTAAGTGAATTCTGCAAAATGTATAAATTTGAATTAGAATTTCCGTCCGTGGTCGAGTCTGGATTTGTCAGTTTGTTTTGTTTTGTCCGACAGTGTGTGCTATCAGTTAGTGGTTGCTTAGCTTCGTCCTTGTTACCTAGTTGCATCATCCCCTGCAACAGGTTCTCGAGCATCAGTCTTTCTTGCGGGTCCGTATTGTCTACGTCCCGTACAAGTTTTGCCTCTAAAATATTGAAAATATGTTCAACTAGTGGGTCAGCTGGCTGCAGATTATCATTTTCTATGTCATCAGTCAGTTGATTATGTTGCACATTGTGCATAAGTGTCTGTTGTGTAGTTAGTAGCTGGGTTTTGTTATTTTTTGGTGGCCATTCTAAATTGAACACCTGAGTAGACTGCCTGATAGTTTTGGGCACGCTGTATTAATTTTTACTACGCGCTATTGGTGCGCGTAGCAGCGTGTGCCCTCTGTAATGTTTGACGGATGATTTACCTTTTTGGCTACGGCTGAGTGGGGGAGTTGCATGTTGAGGGATAAAGGGATAGTTAGCGGCTCTGCCTGTTTCTAAGTTACTGAATGTTTGTTTGTTCCGAGAGTTATTAATGTACTCCCTCACTCGCTGGCCGTTTATCATTGTGTCTCTTTTTTTACTCATTTCGAGAATCATTGGCGTCTGAGGAGCTACTAGCAACTAAGCTGGCTAGCGTCCTAGTGGCTAATCCATGTAAATTAGTTGCAGGATTTGAATTATTATTATTATTATTATTATTTTTTGCCACTATTTTCAAAAGTAGTTCAACTACTTGGTCCAATTTAATGGTCATTTGCATAATTGCTGCCATATTACTATTTAATGCTTTCTTTTTGTTGCCGTTGCTTATTTTTATGTTGGTTCTGTTGCTGCTGCTGCTGCTGTTGCTGCTGATAATTAGCGCCTGGTGTGTTTGGAGCATTCTCTGCTCCTGATTGGATTTTCTGGCGCTGTTCCTCTTGTTCTATCTGAAGCTTCTTCTGGAATTTGAGGAGGTGTTGTGTAGCCGGATTATGCACCCGACCAGGATTGATTCGCCTGCTGGCCACCTGACTATATGTCATCGTTGAGTTGGCAATGTTGGTTTGCATCTTCTGGTGCTGCTGCTTGGACACCACGTTATGCGTTCCGTGTTGACGCTTATTGACGGTTGATGGCTGCTGCTGCTCGTGCTCGTGCTGGATGGGCATGACTCGTGCCCGGTTTGCAATTAGCTTCGCTCGCTCATCTTTTAAAGCTTTGCAGCCTTTATAATTTGCGACATGCTGTCCTTGACAATTGGCGCACTTTGGAGGCGCGCCTCTTGCCTTGGTGCATGTCGTAGTCGGGTGTCCTTGCCCGCATTTAAGGCATACAAATGGTCGTCGGCAATAGTTTTTACTATGCCCATATGCCTGACAGCGGTGGCACTGGACAGGATCAGTACGCTTCCGCTGCCTCTCCACTTTAATTTCGTGGCTACCTAGTTGTTTCAATTCCACTATCTTAGTGTTATTATCATTTTTCTCAACCTCAATTTCGAACGTGTTGATAGGTTTGGCTGTGAAGCGTTCTTTTATTACACCCACATACCTTACCACGTGCCCTAATCTTCGCAACTGCATGCGAACCCAGTCGCATGGCGTTGTATGGTGTAGTTGGCGAATAATTATTCTAAATCCGCGCTCATTTCGCATTTGATGAGTGTGCCGGTGAACATTTGAGGCATCAAGCAACGTAATTGTTGCATTGTATGGCTCAATTTCCACACATTGCACGCGCACACCACCTGTCTGCGTTATTTTGGTAGCAAACTTACTGACACCCACTTTATTAGAGATATCTTTGATAATTCTTTGAATATCATCTATATTGGGCAGGTTTATTGTGGGCACCTTGACCCGTTGAGCTATATGCAGCTGTTTTGACTGTCCAGAGTTTGCATTTGGGATGCAATCTGTTGCCCTATCTTCAACTTCCATGATCTCAATATCATCACAGTCCTCGTTGTTTTTGTCTATAGCTACGAATGTGGCATTGTTACTATTGCCATCATTCGTGTCGTTAATTGCTTCTGTGTGCTTAATGGATTTTGCTGCTGGTATATTATTGTCAGTTAATAGATTTTTGGTTACTTTAATGGCTGCATTTGATTTAAGAAAATCAGAATACGTAGGAGTATCCCTGACACTATCAGCGTTCATAATATACTCAGCATAAGCTAACAATTGTGCACGCTTTTCACTTTTATTCGCTGGCATAGTTGATGATATTTTACGCTTCATTGGCCGTTTAATGACCGTATTGACTTTGATTGGTACAGAAGTTTTGGTACCCAAAATATCATCATTTATTGGCAGCGATTGTTGCCCACTCGCTTCCAATTCATTTTCTGAAATTTGCATAATTTCAGCTGGCATCATTCCCGCATAATTATTTGTAAATAATTGGCTAGCCGATGGAGCAGCATCGGCATTATTTTTATTTTTATAAATTCTCTCGTTTTCCTGGCTATCTGTGACACAGATCATTTCTGTGTCAGAATTGGATGGGCTATCAGCAAGAATGTTGCTATGAACTTGCGCTCTAACAACATGTTGCTGTAGCCCCAAATTATTGCTCCCAACATTTTGTTCGCAGCTCGAGACGAACATGTTGCCATGATCGCTCTCACTACGTTCATAGCTGCTGCTGCTGCTGCTGCTGAATTGGCTCAAGTTCGTAACCGCTCTGCTGCCGTCACTAAAACGCTCAATTGGCGCTTCTGCCGACGCTAGCGCTGACAGCGACTGAGCCGCAGAGAGCATTGGCGCTCTCTTATGTTTCGGCTTCGGCTTTCTCCGTTGCTTCTGCTGGTGTTGTTGCTGCTGCTGCTGCTTGGGTAGCTGTTGCCGTTGCTGGTGTTGTTGGTGTTGTGTTTTAAGCTGCTGCTGCAGCTGTATTGGAGCGCCATTGGCGACATTTTCAGCAACAGGTGCCGAGGTATGGGGGGGGGCCGCTACTTTTGTAGCTCTGGGTGCAACGATGGCCGCCGGCTTGGACGCCGCCTTTTCGCGCATTTTTTTCCTATTTACTTGGTTATGTACTTGCCCTTTTTTTTGCCTTATATACATAGTATTATGTATATGTTTTGAGTTTTTTTTGCGTAGATTTCCCTCGCTGTCGGCAGGTATCTCGTCAGGATTGGCTTCTTTTGTTAATCAGCACACATTTACTAATTTATATATTTTTAATTTATTAATTTTATTTATTTAATTATTGAGCATTTAAAAATGCTGATTGGCAGACTTTTATTAATTAGAAAAGACTTTATTTTATTAATTTTTCACTTTTTTTCCATTTTTAGGTTGCTTAACTTTTTATTGGCTTGTTTTTTTAGCATTTAAAAATGCTGATTGGCTGTCTATTAATTGTTCACTTAATAAACTTTATTATTTTCCATTTAAATGGCACAAGCATTTTATTTAGTTTAATTTAATTTAATAGCAAAAATAATTCAAACACTTGTAAAGTTTTTTTTCCAGAGTCGTCTGTTGGCTGGGCCGGGCTGGTCCGGGATGCACGTCCGCTCGCCTCGACCGCCACAGAGAGATTTTTATTGTTACTCATTTCTACTTATTGGTATGCAAACAGAAATTTTAGAAACAGAGTTGGCGCTTAATATTATGCAACATTCTCCAGTTTGCATAATGTTTAAATGTAGGTCTCGACTGACCTACATTTAAACATAACATAACATAACATATTCTGTACATTTAACATATTGTCTTAGGTCAGTTAGCTAAGGGGAAATTTCTGCACGATCAGCTGGCAATGCTGTCGTGTGAATGGCAATTATACATAAATACAAAAGGGGCACGCTGAGTACATGTAAGTAATTGAAAATTTTAAATTTAACAATTTTATGGCTAGCTTAGATTTACTTGTATTTCTAATTTGTAGCGCACCGCTTTACGATGCGCTGGCCGCCTGGCTTTTATCCTGGAGTGGGTACATTGGATACCATGAAGTCCGGGTCGTCGCTTGGCTTGCTGAGCCTGCAGCCTTATACGCTCTGTAGCCACTGATTTGACGAGCTCCTTCCAGGTGGAGGTCTGATGCTGGGCCCTCAGGCCGATGCTGGTTAAGAGTAGCCATACTCCCAAGATTTTAGGCCATTGGACTACCCATTTGCAGATGAGCAGGTTGGGGCATCTGTTGCTCATTCGCGTCATCTGCCGTCAGATCGCATACTGCCTGCACTGCTAAATGATGAGCAGTTTGAAGCATATGTTGCTCAACGTGGCTTTGTTGCGGAGCCTCGTCTAGCGTTCAATTTCTCCTCTTATTTGGTTCAGTCGTTCGCTTAGTTGTTGCTCATCATCATTTATGATTAGCTGATGTTGCTGCTGGCTCACTGGTGGGTCCGTCCGCCCTTGGTGTATATCCGGGAGGATTAGTTGCTGTATATAAGCTGGTTGGTCCTGAATGTACTCAATTAGGATGTCCCTGGGCATAAGCCCATTTTTGTGGCTTCTTCTAAGTGAGTTTATTTGGTACTCTCCAAATCTGGCTTTTACCCTTGGCCGCTGCCTGTGTGTTGTACTATTAGGACTGGACGTATTCGCTCGCCTCCTAGACTCTTGTTCCTCATGTTCAAGGCGCAGCAGTGTAGGCAGGCTGTCCTCAATTTGCTGGTTATTTGTTATTTGGTGCTGCTGCTGCTGTTGTTGCAGAGGCCTTATGTGGCGCTCCAGTTGGAGTGCATATAAGGGCCGATTTAGGCGAATTGGTGTGAACGGTTCACTTATTAGCTTTCGAGCATTAATATTTGGATGCGTACTGAGAGCTTTTGCAAATCTATCACTAGTCAAATGGTAGATTTCATCTACCGTGGCTATGTCATGGGCATCCCTGATTGACTGATTCCGCGTGTATCTTGAGGCTCTGGCAATTTTTCGTAGTATTTTATTTTGTCCGACTTCTAGGCGATGGAATTGTGTGGCCGACACTAGTGCACCCCAAATTGGGAGTGCATAGCGCCATATTGGTGCAATCATCTGCTTATATATTGACATTTTACATTCGACCGTCAGCGGGCTCTTGGCACCAATGAGCCAATCCAGCTTCTTGCACAGTGCACCAGTGCGTGCACATAGCGTAGTTACATGATGTTTTATGTTCAGCTTCTTGTCCAGCTGAACTCCCAGATATTGATGCCTTGTTTTGTTGGCTATTTCCTGGCCGTTTAGCCTTGGTGAGGATGCTGTCTGGCTCTGACGTTGTGTTGTGCGCAGTGTGAACATAACGTGTGCTGTTTTGTTCGCATTTACCTGTATGCACCAACGTTTTGTCCAATTCTCGAACGCTTGTAGGTACATCTCGTCTCTGGTAATTGCCCTATCGTGCAGTAGTGATGCACACATAACTACCGTGTCGTCGGCAAAGGTGGAGAGCAGCGTGCTGGTGGTTAAAGATGCATTCGTAGCCGGAGCTGCTGAATGCTATTGGTGCGCGTAGCAGCGTGTGCCCTCTGTAATGTTTGACGGATGATTTACCTTTTTGGCTACGGCTGAGTGGGGGAGTTGCATGTTGAGGGATAAAGGGATAGTTAGCGGCTCTGCCTGTTTCTAAGTTACTGAATGTTTGTTTGTTCCGAGAGTTATTAATGTACTCCCTCACTCGCTGGCCGTTTATCATTGTGTCTCTTTTTTTACTCATTTCGAGAATCATTGGCGTCTGAGGAGCTACTAGCAACTAAGCTGGCTAGCGTCCTAGTGGCTAATCCATGTAAATTAGTTGCAGGATTTGAATTATTATTATTATTATTATTTTTTGCCACTATTTTCAAAAGTAGTTCAACTACTTGGTCCAATTTAATGGTCATTTGCATAATTGCTGCCATATTACTATTTAATGCATCAATGGCTGAATTATTGACCAGCTCTTGGCTTTCTTTTTGTTGCCGTTGCTTATTTTTATGTTGGTTCTGTTGCTGCTGCTGCTGCTGTTGCTGCTGATAATTAGCGCCTGGTGTGTTTGGAGCATTCTCTGCTCCTGATTGGATTTTCTGGCGCTGTTCCTCTTGTTCCATCTGAAGCTTCTTCTGGAATTTGAGGAGGTGTTGTGTAGCCGGATTATGCACCCGACCAGGATTGATTCGCCTGCTGGCCACCTGACTATATGTCATCGTTGAGTTGGCAATGTTGGTTTGCATCTTCTGGTGCTGCTGCTTGGACACCACGTTATGCGTTCCGTGTTGACGCTTATTGACGGTTGATGGCTGCTGCTGCTCGTGCTCGTGCTGGATGGGCATGACTCGTGCCCGGTTTGCAATTAGCTTCGCTCGCTCATCTTTTAAAGCTTTGCAGCCTTTATAATTTGCGACATGCTGTCCTTGACAATTGGCGCACTTTGGAGGCGCGCCTCTTGCCTTGGTGCATGTCGTAGTCGGGTGTCCTTGCCCGCATTTAAGGCATACAAATGGTCGTCGGCAATAGTTTTTACTATGCCCATATGCCTGACAGCGGTGGCACTGGACAGGATCAGTACGCTTCCGCTGCCTCTCCACTTTAATTTCGTGGCTACCTAGTTGTTTCAATTCCACTATCTTAGTGTTATTATCATTTTTCTCAAGCTCAATTTCGAACGTGTTGATAGGTTTGGCTGTGAAGCGTTCTTTTATTACACCCACATACCTTACCACGTGCCCTAATCTTCGCAACTCCATGCGAACCCAGTCGCATGGCGTTGTATGGTGTAGTTGGCGAATAATTATTCTAAATCCGCGCTCATTTCGCATTTGATGAGTGTGCCGGTGAACATTTGAGGCATCAAGCAACGTAATTGTTGCATTGTATGGCTCAATGTCCACACATTGCACGCGCACACCACCTGTCTGCGTTATTTTGGTAGCAAACTTACTGACACCCACTTTATTAGAGATATCTTTGATAATTCTTTGAATATCATCTATATTGGGCAGGTATATTGTGGGCACCTTGACCCGTTGAGCTATATGCAGCTGTTTTGACTGTCCAGAGTTTGCATTTGGGATGCAATCTGTTGCCCTATCTTCAACTTCCATGATCTCAATATCATCACAGTCCTCGTTGTTTTTGTCTATAGCTACGAATGTGGCATTGTTACTATTGCCATCATTCGTGTCGTTAATTGCTTCTGTGTGCTTAATGGATTTTGCTGCTGGTATATTATTGTCAGTTAATAGATTGTTGGTTACTTTAATGGCTGCATTTGATTTAAGAAAATCAGAATACGTAGGAGTATCCCTGACACTATCAGCGTTCATAATATACTCAGCATAAGCTAACAATTGTGCACGCTTTTCACTTTTATTCGCTGGCATAGTTGATGATATTTTACGCTTCATTGGCCGTTTAATGACCGTATTGACTTTGATTGGTACAGAAGTTTTGGTACCCAAAATATCATCATTTATTGGCAGCGATTGTTACCCACTCGCTTCCAATTCATTTTCTGAAATTTGCATAATTTCAGCTGGCATCATTCCCGCATAATTATTTGTAAATAATTGGCTAGCCGATGGAGCAGCATCGGCATTATTTTTATTTTTATTAATTCTCTCGTTTTCCTGGCTATCTGTGACACAGATCATTTCTGTGTCAGAATTGGATGGGCTATCAGCAAGAATGTTGCTATGAACTTGCGCTCTAACAACATGTTGCTGTAGCCCCAAATTATTGCTCCCAACATTTTGTTCGCAGCTCGAGACGAACATGTTGCCATGATCGCTCTCACTACGTTCATAGCTGCTGCTGCTGCTGAATTGGCTCAAGTTCGTAACCGCTCTGCTGCCGTCACTAAAACGCTCAATTGGCGCTTCTGCCGACGCTAGCGCTGACAGCGACTGAGCCGCAGAGAGCATTGGCGCTCTCTTATGTTTCGGCTTCGGCTTTCTCCGTTGCTTCTGCTGGTGTTGTTGCTGCAGCTGCTGCTTGGGTAGCTGTTGCCGTTGCTGGTGTTGTTGGTGTTGTGTTTTAAGCTGCTGCTGCAGCTGTATTGGAGCGCCATTGGCGACATTTTCAGCAACAGGTGCCGAGGTATGGGGGGGGGGCCGCTACTTTTGTAGCTCTGGGTGCAACGATGGCCGCCGGCTTGGACGCCGCCTTTTCGCGCATTTTTTCCTATTTACTTGGTTATGTACTTGCCCTTTTTTTTGCCTTATATACATAGTATTATGTATATGTTTTGAGTTTTTTTTGCGTAGATTTCCCTCGCTGTCGGCAGGTATCTCGTCAGGATTGGCTTCTTTTGTTAATCAGCACACATTTACTAATTTATATATTTTTAATTTATTAATTTTATTTATTTAATTATTGAGCATTTAAAAATGCTGATTGGCAGACTTTTATTAATTAGAAAAGACTTTATTTTATTAATTTTTCACTTTTTTTCCATTTTTAGGTTGCTTAACTTTTTATTGGCTTGTTTTTTTAGCATTTAAAAATGCTGATTGGCTGTCTATTAATTGTTCACTTAATAAACTTTATTATTTTCCATTTAAATGGCACAAGCATTTTATTTAGTTTAATTTAATTTAATAGCAAAAATAATTCAAACACTTGTAAAGTTTTTTTTCCAGAGTCGTCTGTTGGCTGGGCCGGGCTGGTCCGGGATGCACGTCCGCTCGCCTCGACCGCCACAGAGAGATTTTTATTGTTACTCATTTCTACTTATTGGTATGCAAACAGAAATTTTAGAAACAGAGTTGGCGCTTAATATTATGCAACATTCTCCAGTTTGCATAATGTTTAAATGTAGGTCTCGACTGACCTACATTTAAACATAACATAACATAACATATTCTGTACATTTAACATATTGTCTTAGGTCAGTTAGCTAAGGGGAAATTTCTGCACGATCAGCTGGCAATGCTGTCGTGTGAATGGCAATTATACATAAATACAAAAGGGGCACGCTGAGTACATGTAAGTAATTGAAAATTTTAAATTTAACAATTTTATGGCTAGCTTAGATTTACTTGTATTTTTAATTTGTAGCGTAGCGGAGTATTTGACTGCTCATGCTGTCGCTGCTGCTGGAGAAGAATAAACTGATTCACTTCATTGCTAATTTGTAATCGCTCTTCAGCAGTATTCGTTAAATTTAAGCTGAATCTTTGCTCTAAATATTCTGCAAAGGCTTCGGCCTTCTGTTTATTTGTTTTAGTCCATTCTACAATGCCATTATTATTTTGTGTGCCATTGCCATGGGACGTAGTAATGCCAGACTTAATTTTTAAAGGACGATTAGGCTCTGGCTGTCGTTTGATTGTGTTGGTTGTCCTCCATAACTGTTGCATACGATTTGAGTCTGTATCGTTAATTTTTGCAATTTGTCAATTAAGTTTATTAATCTTATCCCGGCGTAGTGATTTATTTAGTCGGGTTTGTGCCTGCCTGTATTGTCTACATGCTAGCGGTGTGCGTAGCAACATATAAGAGAATTTCAATTGCCTTTTTTTGCGTATTTGCTTAAGAGTTTCTGCGCTTAGCTTGCGCATTTTTTCCTATTTACTTGGTTATGTACTTGCCCTTTTTTTTGCCTTATATACATAGTATTATGTATATGTTTTGAGTTTTTTTTGCGTAGATTTCCCTCGCTGTCGGCAGGTATCTCGTCAGGATTGGCTTCTTTTGTTAATCAGCACACATTTACTAATTTATATATTTTTAATTTATTAATTTTATTTATTTAATTATTGAGCATTTAAAAATGCTGATTGGCAGACTTTTATTAATTAGAAAAGACTTTATTTTATTAATTTTTCACTTTTTTTCCATTTTTAGGTTGCTTAACTTTTTATTGGCTTGTTTTTTTAGCATTTAAAAATGCTGATTGGCTGTCTATTAATTGTTCACTTAATAAACTTTATTATTTTCCATTTAAATGGCACAAGCATTTTATTTAGTTTAATTTAATTTAATAGCAAAAATAATTCAAACACTTGTAAAGTTTTTTTCCAGAGTCGTCTGTTGGCTGGGCCGGGCTGGTCCGGGATGCACGTCCGCTCGCCTCGACCGCCACAGAGAGATTTTTATTGTTACTCATTTCTACTTATTGGTATGCAAACAGAAATTTTAGAAACAGAGTTGGCGCTTAATATTATGCAACATTCTCCAGTTTGCATAATGTTTAAATGTAGGTCTCGACTGACCTACATTTAAACATAACATAACATAACATATTCTGTACATTTAACATATTGTCTTAGGTCAGTTAGCTAAGGGGAAATTTCTGCACGATCAGCTGGCAATGCTGTCGTGTGAATGGCAATTATACATAAATACAAAAGGGGCACGCTGAGTACATGTAAGTAATTGAAAATTTTAAATTTAACAATTTTATGGCTAGCTTAGATTTACTTGTATTTTTAATTTGTAGCGCACCGCTTTACGATGCGCTGGCCGCCTGGCTTTTATCCTGGAGTGGGTACATTGGATACCATGAAGTCCGGGTCGTCGCTTGGCTTGCTGAGCCTGCAGCCTTATACGCTCTGTAGCCACTGATTTGACGAGCTCCTTCCAGGTGGAGGTCTGATGCTGGGCCCTCAGGCCGATGCTGGTTAAGAGTAGCCATACTCCCAAGATTTTAGGCCATTGGACTACCCATTTGCAGATGAGCAGGTTGGGGCATCTGTTGCTCATTCGCGTCATCTGCCGTCAGATCGCATACTGCCTGCACTGCTAAATGATGAGCAGTTTGAAGCATATGTTGCTCAACGTGGCTTTGTTGCGGAGCCTCGTCTAACGTTCAATTTCTCCTCTTATTTGGTTCAGTCGTTCGCTTAGTTGTTGCTCATCATCATTTATGATTAGCTGATGTTGCTGCTGGCTCACTGGTGGGTCCGTCCGCCCTTGGTGTATATCCGGGAGGATTAGTTGCTGTATATAAGCTGGTTGGTCCTGAATGTACTCAATTAGGATGTCCCTGGACATAAGCCCATTTTTGTGGCTTCTTCTTAGTGAGTTTATTTGGTACTCTCCAAATCTGGCTTTTACCCTTGGCCGCTGCCTGTGTGTTGTACTATTAGGACTGGACGTATTCGCTCGCCTCCTAGACTCTTGTTCCTCATGTTCAAGGCGCAGCAGTGTAGGCAGGCTGTCCTCAATTTGCTGGTTATTTGTTATTTGGTGCTGCTGCTGCTGTTGTTGCAGAGGCCTTATGTGGCGCTCCAGTTGGAGTGCATATAAGGGCCGATTTAGGCGAATTGGTGTGAACGGTTCACTTATTAGCTTTCGAGCATTAATGTTTGGATGAGTACTGAGAGCTTTTGCAAATCTATCACTAGTCAAATGGTAGATTTCATCTACCGTGGCTATGTCATGGGCATCCCTGATTGACTGATTCCGCGTGTATCTTGAGGCTCTGGCAATTTTTCGTAGTATTTTATTTTGTCCGACTTCTAGGCGATGGAATTGTGTGGCCGACACTAGTGCACCCCAAATTGGGAGTGCATAGCGCCATATTGGTGCAATCATCTGCTTATATATTGACATTTTACATTCGACCGTCAGCGGGCTCTTGGCACCAATGAGCCAATCCAGCTTCTTGCACAGTGCACCAGTGCGTGCACATAGCGTAGTTACATGATGTTTTATGTTCAGCTTCTTGTCCAGCTGAACTCCCAGATATTGATGCCTTGTTTTGTTGGCTATTTCCTGGCCGTTTAGCCTTGGTGAGGATGCTGTCTGGCTTTGACGTTGTGTTGTGCGCAGTGTGAACATAACGTGTGCTGTTTTGTTCGCATTTACCTGTATGCACCAACGTTTTGTCCAATTCTCGAACGCTTGTAGGTACATCTCGTCTCTGGTAATTGCCCTATCGTGCAGTAGTGATGCACACATAACTACCGTGTCGTCGGCAAAGGTGGAGAGCAGCGTGCTGGTGGTTAAAGATGCATTCGTAGCCGGAGCTGCTGAATGCCATGAGTTCCTCATAACAGTTGAGGGGAGTGGCATGTCCGATGTGTATATGATATACAATATCGGTCCCAATACGCTGCCCTGGGGCACTCCAGCGCTAATATGTCCGATCCTTGATCGAGTTCCCTCATTTCCGTTAACTATAAATGTGCGGTCGGTGAGATAACTTTTTAATACATTCCACAGGACTGCAGGTAGTAGTTTGGCCAGTTTGCTTAAGAGTCCCTCGTACCAGACACGATCAAACGCTTCGCGTATATCGACGAACACGGCCGAGCAGTATTGCCTCTTTTCGTACGCATTGAAGATGAATTGTGTTACGCGTGCTAATTGCTGCTCGGTGCCGTGCTCTTTGCGGAATCCGAATTGATGATTCGGTACTGCCTGGGCGAAGTCCTTGCACTCGAACATTCTAGACATCAGTAGTCGCTCAAAAATTTTGCTGAATCCTGCCAGCAGACTTATTGGCCTGTAGGAGCTGACCTCTTCCGTTGGTTTTCCAGGTTTTAGAACCATTTTGATTTCTGCGCATTTCCATTGGCGCGGAAAATGTCCATGCCTAAGTATACAGTTGTATATGTTTGTAAGATATATAATCGCTTTATGCGGAAGTGATTTAATAACGTGGTTGGTAATATTATCAATGCCCGGCGTCTTTTTTAGTGTCAACGCGGCGATCACTTGGCTTACCTCCTTGTCTGTGACTGGGCGGAATGGCGGAGTATTTGACTGCTCATGCTGTCGCTGCTGCTGGAGAAGAATAAACTGATTCACTTCATTGCTAATTTGTAATCGCTCTTCAGCAGTATTCGTTAAATTTAAGCTGAATCTTTGCTCTAAATATTCTGCAAAGGCTTCGGCCTTCTGTTTATTTGTTTTAGTCCATTCTACAATGCCATTATTATTTTGTGTGCCATTGCCATGGGACGTAGTAATGCCAGACTTAATTTTTAAAGGACGATTAGGCTCTGGCTGTCGTTTGATTGTGTTGGTTGTCCTCCATAACTGTTGCATACGATTTGAGTCTGTATCGTTAATTTTTGCAATTTGTCAATTAAGTTTATTAATCTTATCCCGGCGTAGTGATTTATTTAGTCGGGTTTGTGCCTGCCTGTATTGTCTACATGCTAGCGGTGTGCGTAGCAACATATAAGAGAATTTCAATTGCCTTTTTTTGCGTATTTGCTTAAGAGTTTCTGCGCTTAGCTTGTAGCGGCCATATCTCATGCAACTCAATTTGCTTACTGGTTGCCGTCTTCGGCGGGGACGGGGTGTAGCAGCTATGGCTGCGTTCCTTATTTTTTCATATAGGATGTCGATGGCATCCTCGATGTCAATTCCAGAATTGATGACGATATTTAATCGTAGGTTTTCGTTGAGGGATCTTTTAAATTTCTTAATATTTGCATGTCGTTGCAATATTTTATGTTTAACATTGATTTCCTTAAGTGTCTGGCCGATAGCCATATCAATGTGAATAGGCAGGGGATCAGAGTTCAGATCGATTGTTGAGTATGTTCGTAGTCGCCTGTCTCTGATGCCACCATAAATTGCAAAGTCTATTGCGGTTGGCTTATTTCCTCGAGCGTAGGGATAATGCGTGGCTCCGCCCGTCGATAATAAGTTATAGTTTTTGTTTGAATGTATTGCTTTTAAAAGCTCCCTCCCTCGTTGGCAGTGTCGCGTATTGCCCCACCATATATTTTTGGCATTCCAATCTCCACATATGATGAATCCATGTGGACTCAGGCTGTCAATGTGGCTGAGAAGTTTGCCAAAGTTGTCTGCCGTCCATTTATATTGATGTGGGCAATATATCGGAGCGACTACTATTGTTTCCCGTATTGATAGGGTAAAGGCAACTGGAGCGCATTGTATGGCATCATACATTATTGGTTCCAGACCAATATGCTTGATGCCATGTCTGACTAGAGTGGCGACGCCTCCAGATCTTTGATTGGAGAGTGTCGCTTTGCCACATCTGTGTGGTGGCCATCAATGTTTAGTGGGGCGTTGTTCGCATGAGTTTCTCGGCTTGAGTTTGATTTACAGGTGGATCCTTGTCGTATTTCAATGACCATCATAATGTCAACATTGTGATGGTGCATAAAGGCTTCCATTTCTCTAGTTTTATTGGATATACCAGCAGCATTCCAATAGGCCATTTTAAAAGGGTGTCCGTATTGAGTGCTGATGGCATGAGTTTCATAGGTATTGGCTGTAGTTATGTTGCTATTCTCAATGGCAGGAGTGGATAAATTATAATTATTAATTGTAGTGGCACTTAAATTGTTTGTATATTCGAATTGGCTGTTAGACATTATAATTATCATTGGCGGCATTGAATAGGCCAGCGTAATGGCTTGCTAGCATTTGGGTGACTGGGCATAACGTGTCCAGTAGCTGTGGCTCAACATTTCTGCAAAATGTTGAATCCGTCCATTTAGTATGGAATTTTAGGACGCAGAGCAAGTCTGTTTCCGTGTTGACTAGGCTGTCAGCAAGCATGTTGCTAATGGCTTGCATCTCAGCAACATTTTGCTGTAGCCCCATATTTCTACTCAAGTCATGTTGATGACAGTTCGAGACGAACATGTTGCCATGATCGCTCTCACTACGTTCATAGCTGCTGCTGCTGCTGCTGCTGAATTGACTCAAGTTCGTTACCGCTCTGCTGCCGTCACTAAAACGCTCAATTGGCGCTTCTGCCGACGCTAGCGCTGACAGCGACTGAGCCGCAGAGAGCGTTGGCGCTCTCTTATGTTTCGGCTTCGGCTTTCTCCGTTGCTTCTGCTGGTGTTGTTGCTGCTGCTGCTTGGGTAGCTGTTGCCGTTGCTGGTGTTGTTGGTGTTGTGTTTTAAGCTGCTGCTGCAGCTGTATTGGAGCGCCATTGGCGACATTTTCAGCAACAGGTGCCGGGTCATGGGTGGGGGCAGCTACTTTTGTAGCTCTGGGTGCAGCGATGGCCGCCGGCTTGGACGCCGCCTTTTCGCGCATTTTTTCCTATTTACTTGGTTATGTACTTGCCCTTTTTTTGCCTTATATACATAGTATTATGTATATGTTTTGAGTTTTTTTGCGTAGATTTCCCTCGCTGTCGTCAGGTATCTCGTCAGGATTGGCTTCTTTTGTTAATATAATTAACAAGGTGTTGCTGCTTTGCTGTATATAAGGCTATATATCAGCACACATTTACTAATTTATATATTTTTAATTTATTAATTTTATTTATTTAATTATTGAGCATTTAAAAATGCTGATTGGCAGACTTTTATTAATTAGAAAAGACTTTATTTTATTAATTTTTCACTTTTTTTCCATTTTTAGGTTGCTTAACTTTTTATTGGCTTGTTTTTTTAGCATTTAAAAATGCTGATTGGCTGTCTATTAATTGTTTACTTAATAAACTTTATTATTTTCCATTTAAATGGCACAAACATTTTATTTAATTTAATAACAAAAATAATTCAAACACTTGTAAAGTTTTTTTTCCAGAGTCGTCTGTTGGCTGGTCCGGGATGCACGTCCGCTCGCCTCGACCGCCACAGAGAGATTTTTATTGTTACTCATTTCTACTTATTGGTATGCAAACAGAAATTTTAGAAACAGAGTTGGCGCTTAATATTATGCAACATTCTCCAGTTTGCAAGGTGGAGAGGAACATGACAAGAGATACATTTAACATTTAATCTCGACTGACCTACATTTAAACATAACATAACATAACATATTCTGTACATTTAACATATTGTCTTAGGTCAGTTAGCTAAGGGGAAATTTCGGCACGATCAGCTGGCAATGCTGTCGTGTGAATGGCACTTATACATAAATACAAAAGGGGCACGCTGAGTACATGTAAGTAATTGAAAATTTTAAATTTAACAATTTTATGACTAAATATAACTAATAAATTATTATATTCTATATCGCACCGCCTTACGATGCACTGGTCGTCTGCCTCTGGCCTTTCGATGAACAATTGGCTTCCACCGGGTACATGGCCGACTTATTGGTTTTAAATATTGCAATTTGCATTGCATGATGGCCGCTGCTACCTCTGCTGGATGATGCACCACTTTGGATGTGTGTATCTTCTGCTGCTGGAGCTGATGACTGGCGATGATCAACACTAACCACGCTCCCAGGATGCATGGAAAGTAGGATGCCGTATTTTCGCCTCTCCCAAAGCGTATTTTTCTGCCCGAAAGCTGAGTGATATGCAGCTTGCGCTGCATCATTTTTGCACGAACGGGTGGCGCTGTGTCCGGCCACTCGGCGTCGAGTGGATGACGTTTGGCCTGTTTCCAATTGTGCTGGGCTGGCTGCTGGTGCATTCGCTTGTCCAGTATAGCAGGTAAGTGAGAGCATGTTAATTTTTTCATTTTGCGTTTTTTAACATTTCTGTTTTGTTTGCATGTACGGCAGCTGCTGGGCTGAATAAATGGCCACTGGGTTGCCATCTGTTGCCTGCGTCTTAGTCGCCGCTCCAATTTGGCAGAGTGTGCGATATGCGTCTGCATTTGCTGGCGTACCTGCTTGCCCGGCTGGGCATTCTGCTCATTTTGGAGTAGCTGCGCCTGGCCAAGGTAGGCCATTTTGACAACAATGTCCCATTGCTGGAGAAGCTGCTGCCCCTTAAGGACAGGATTGTGAATTGGCGGCTGCTTTTTCGTGCCAAGGGCGTCCATTGTGGACACCAACGATCGCTGCTGCTGTGCCTGCTTGTCCTTAGGAAGGGTCTGCGGATTTTGCGGCTCTTGCATGAGCCCGTATGTGGGCGTGGTGGCTGCCATGGGCTGTTGCTGCCCCTTAGGAGAGGCTGGAGATTTTGCGGGCGTTGCTGGTGACCAAAGGAGGCCATGCTGGCTTCCATTGACCAGTGCTGCTGTGCTTGCTGCCCCCAAAGGACATGCTGTGGATTTAGCGGGCGTTGCTGGTGACCATAGGAGGCCCTGGAGGCTCGCATTGGCCAGTGCTGCTGTGCTTGCTGCCCCCAAAGAACAGGCTGTAGATTTTGCGGAAACTGCAGGTGCCCGTAGATGGGCATGGTGGCTGTCATCGGCTGTTGCTGCATGTTCTGCTGCTTCGCTACTGTAGATGCCCTTTAGGCCGCTGTGTAGGCCAATCTTGGTTAAGTGAATTCTGCAAAATGTATAAATTTGAATTCGAATTTCCGTCCGTGGTCGAGTCTGGATTTGTCAGTTTGTTTTGTTTTATCCGACAGTGTGTGCTATCAGTTAGTGGTTGCTTAGCTTCGTCCTTGTTACCTAGTTGCATCATCCCCTGCAACAGGTTCTCGAGCATCAGTCTTTCTTGCGGGTCCGTATTGTCTACGCCCCGTACAAGTTTTGCCTCTAAAATATTGAAAATATGTTCAACTAGTGGGTCAGCTGCCTGCAGATTATCATTTTCTATGTCATCAGTCAGTTGATTATGTTGCACATTGTGCATAAGTGTCTGTTGCGTAGTTAGTAGCTGGGTTTTGTTATTTTTTGGTGGCCAGTCTAAATTGAACACCTGAGTAGACTGCCTGTTAGTTTTGGGCACGCTGCATTTATTTTTACTACGCGCTATTGGTGCGCGTAGCAGCGTGTGCCCTCTGTAATGTTTGACGGATGATTTACCTTTTTGGCTACGGCTGAGTGGGGGAGTTGCATGTTGATCATGTTTAAATAAATCATTTAAGAATTCGATTGCATCCTCGGAGTTGAAATCATATTCAGACTCCAAGGCTGCTTGCATATCATTATATATATACTTATTAATTTCATAGATAGCTTCTATGTATTCTAGATTGCGTTTTTTAATATTCGCCTTATTGGTGGGCTGGCCGATAGCCAGACAATGATGATCGTTGACATAATTGCCGATGTTTGCAAAATTAAACGCAGGTAGCCGATTACCTTGTTTAAAGGGATAGTTAGCGGCTCTGCCTGTTTCTAAGTTACTGAATGTTTGTTTGTTCCGAGAGTTATTAATGTACTCCCTCACTCGCTGGCCGTTTATCATTGTGTCTCTTTTTTTACTCATTTCGAGAATCATTGGCGTCTGAGGAGCTACTAGCAACTAAGCTGGCTAGCGTCCTAGTGGCTAATCCATGTAAATTAGTTGCAGGATTTGAATTATTATTATTATTATTATTTTTGCCACTATTTTCAAAAGTAGTTCAACTACTTGGTCCAATTTAATGGTCATTTGCATAATTGCTGCCATATTACTATTTAATGCATCAATGGCTGAATTATTGACCAGCTTTTGGCTTTCTTTTTGTTGCCGTTGCTTATTTTTATGTTGGTTCTGTTGCTGCTGCTGCTGTTGCTGCTGATAATTAGCGCCTGGTGTGTTTGGAGTATTCTCTGCTCCTGAATGGATTTTCTGGCGCTGTTCCTCTTGTTCCATCTGAAGCTTCTTCTGGAATTTGAGGAGGTGTTGTGTAGCCGGATTATGCACCCGACCAGGATTGATTCGCCTGCTGGCCACCTGACTATATGTCATCGTTGAGTTGGCAATGTTGGTTTGCATCTTCTGGTGCTGCTGCTTGGACACCACGTTATGCGTTCCGTGTTGACGCTTATTGACGGTTGATGGCTGCTGCTGCTCGTGCTCGTGATGGATGGGCATGACTCGTGCCCGGTTTGCAATTAGCTTCGCTCGCTCATCTTTAAAAGCTTTGCAGCCTTTATAATTTGCGACATGCTGTCCTTGACAATTGGCGCACTTTGGAGGCGCGCCTCTTGCCTTGGTGCATGTCGTAGTCGGGTGTCCTTGCCTGCATTTAAGGCATACAAATGGTCGTCGGCAATAGTTTTTACTATGCCCATATGCCTGACAGCGGTGGCACTGGACAGAATCAGTACGCTTCCGCTGCCTCTCCACTTTGATTTCGTGGCTACCTAGTTGTTTCAATTCCACTATCTTAGTGTTATTATCATTTTTCTCAAGCTCAATTTCGAACGTGTTGATAGGTTTGGCTGTGAAGCGTTCTTTTATTACACCCATCCATGCGAACCCAGTCGCATGGCGTTGTATGGTGTAGTTGGCGAATAATTATTCTAAATCCACGCTCATTTCGCATTTGATGAGTGTGCCGGTGAACATTTGAGGCATCAAGCAACGTAATTGTTGCATTGTATGCCTCAATGTCCACACATTGCACGCGCACACCACCTGTCTGCGTACTTTTGATAGCAAACTTACTGACACCCACTTTATTAGAGATATCTTTGATAATTCTTTGAATATCATCTATATTGGGCAGGTATATTGTGGGCACCTTGACCCGATTAGCTATATGCAGCTGTATTGACTGTCCAGAGTTTGCATTTGGGATGCAATCTGTTGCTCTATCTTCAACTTCCATGATCTCAATATCATCACAGTCCTCGTTGTTTTTGTCTATAGCTACGAATGTGGCATTGTTAGTATTGCCATCATTCGTGTCGTTAATTGCTTCTGTGTGCTTAATGGATTTTGCTGCTGGTATATTATTGTCAGTTAATAGATTGTTGGTTACTTTAATGGCTGCATTTGATTTAAGAAAATCAGAATACGTAGGAGTATCCCTGACACTATCAGCGTTCATAATATACTCAGCATAAGCTAACAATTGTGCACGCTTTTCACTTTTATTCGCTGGCATAGTTGATGATATTTTACGCTTCATTGGCCGTTTAATGACCGTATTGACTTTGATTGGTACAGAAGTTTTGGTACCCAAAATATCATCATTTATTGGCAGCGATTGTTGCCCACTCGCTTCCAATTCATTTTCTGAAATTTGCATAATTTCAGCTGGCATCATTCCCGCATAATTATTTGTAATTAATTGGCTAGCCGATGGAGCAGCATCGGCATTATTTTTATTTTTATGAATTCTCTCGTTTTCCTGGCTATTTGTGACACAGATCATTTCTGTGTCAGAATTGGATGGGCTATCAGCAAGAATGTTGCTATGAACTTGCGCTCTAACAACATGTTGCTGTAGCCCCAAATTATTGCTTCCAACATTTTGTTCGCAGCTCGAGACGAACATGTTGCCATGATCGCTCTCACTACGTTCATAGCTGCTGCTGCTGCTGCTGCTGAATTGGCTCAAGTTCGTTACCGCTCTGCTGCCGTCACTAAAACGCTCAATTGGCGCTTCTGCCGACGCTAGCGCTGACAGCGACTGAGCCGCAGAGAGCGTTGGCGCTCTCTTATGTTTCGGCTTCGGCTTTCTCCGTTGCTTCTGCTGGTGTTGTTGCTGCTGCTGCTGCTTGGGTAGTTGTTGCCGTTGCTGGTGTTGTTGGTGTTGTGTTTTAAGCTGCTGCTGCAGCTGTATTGGAGCGCCATTGGCGACATTTTCAGCAACAGGTGCCGGGGTATGGGGGGGGGGGGGGCAGCTACTTTTGTAGCTCTGGGTGCAGCGATGGCCGCCGGCTTGGACGCCGCCTTTTCGCGCATTTTCTCCTATTTACTTGGTTATGTACTTGCCCTTTTTTTGCCTTATATACATAGTATTACGTATATGTTTTGAGTTTTTTTTGCGTGGATTTCCCTCGCTGTCGTCAGGTATCTCGTCAGGATTGGCTTCTTTTGTTAATATAATTAACAAGGTGTTGCTGCTTTGCTGTATATAAGGCTATATATCAGCACACATTTACTAATTTATATATTTTTAATTTATTAATTTTATTTATTTAATTATTGAGCATTTAAAAATGCTGATTGGCAGACTTTTATTAATTAGAAAAGACTTTATTTTATTAATTTTTCACTTTTTTCCATTTTTAGGTTGCTTAACTTTTTATTGGCTTGTTTTTTTAGCATTTAAAAATGCGGATTGGCTGCCTATTAATTGTTCACTTAATAAACTTTATTATTTTCCATTTAAATGGCACAAGCATTTTATTTAGTTTAATTTAATAGCAAAAATAATTCAAACACTTTTAAATTTTTCCAGAGTCGTCTGTTGGCTGGGCCGGGCTGGTCCGGGATGCACGTCCGCTAGCCTCGACCGCCACAGAGAGATTTTTATTGTTACTCAATTCAACTTATTGGTACGTAAACAGAAATTTTAGAAACAGAGTTGGCGCTTAATATTATGCAACATTCTCCAGTTTGCAAGGTGGAGAGGAACATGACAAGAGATACATTTAACATTTAATCTCGACTGACCTACATTTAAACATAACATAACATAACATATTCTGTACATTTAACATATTGTCTTAGGTCAGTTAGCTAAGGGGAAATTTCGGCACGATCAGCTGGCAATGCTGTCGTGTGAATGGCAATTATACATAAATACAAAAGGGGCACGCTGAGTACATGTAAGTAATTGAAAATTTTAAATTTAACAATTTTATGACTAAATATAACTAATAAATTATTATATTCTATATCGCACCGCCTTACGATGCACTGGTCGTCTGCCTCTGGCCTTTCGATGAACAATTGGCTTCCACCGGGTACATGGCCGACTTATTGGTTTAAAATATTGCAATTTGCATTGCATGATGGCCGCTGCTACCTCTGCTGGATGATGCACCACTTTGGATGTGTGTATCTTCTGCTGCTGGAGCTGATGACTGGCGATGATCAACACTAACCACGCTCCCAGGATGCATGGAAAGTAGGATGCCGTATTTTCGCCTCTCCCAAAGCGCATTTTTCTGCCCGAAAGCTGAGTGATATGCAGCTTGCGCTGCGTCATTTTTGCACGAACGGGTGGCGCTGTGTCCGGCCACTCGGCGTCGAGTGGATGACGTTTGGTCTGTTTCCAATTGTGCTGGGCTGGCTGCTGGTGCATTCGCTTGTCCAGTATAGCAGGTAAGTGAGAGCATGTTAATTTTTTCATTTTGCTTTTTTTAACATTTCTGTTTTGCTTGCATGTACGGCGGCTGCTGGGCTGAATAAATGGCCACTGGGTTGCCATCTGTTGCCTGCGTCTTAGTCGCCGCTCCAATTTGGCAGAGTGTGCGATATGCGTCTGCATTTGCTGGCGTACCTGCTTGCCCGGCTGGGCATTCTGCTCATTTTGGAGTAGCTGCGCCTGGCCAAGGTAGGCCATTTTGACAACAATGTCCCATTGCTGGAGAAGCTGCTGCCCCTTAAGGACAGGATTCTGAATTGACGGCTGCTTTTTCGTGCCAAGGGCGTCCATTGTGGACACCAACGATCGCTGCTGCTGTGCCTGCTTGTCCTTAGGAAGGGTCTGCGGATTTTGCGGCTCTTGCATGAGCCCGTATGTGGGCGTGGTGGCTGCCATGGGCTGTTGCTGCCCCCTTAGGAGAGGCTGGAGATTTTGCGGGCGTTGCTGGTGACTAAAGGAGGCCATGCTGGCTTCCATTGACCAGTGCTGCTGTGCTTGCTGCCCCCAAAGGACAGGCTGCGGATTTAGCGGGCGTTGCTGGTGACCATAGGAGGCCCTGGAGGCTCGCATTGGCCAGTGCTGCTGTGCTTGCTGCCCCCAAAGAACAGGCTGTAGATTTTGCGGGAACTGCAGGTGCCCGTAGATGGGCATGGTGGCTGTCATCGGCTGTTGCTGCATGTTCTGCTGCTTCGCTGAATGGAGTGGCGGATACTGTAGATGCCCTTTAGGCCGCTGTGTAGGCCAATCCTGGTTAAGTGAATTCTGCAAAATGTATAAATTTGAATTAGAATTTCCGTCCGTGGTCGAGTCTGGATTTGTCAGTTTGTTTTGTTTTATCCGACAGTGTGTGCTATCAGTTAGTGGTTGCTTAGCTTCGTCCTTGTTACCTAGTTGCATCATCCCCTGCAACAGGTTCTCGAGCATCAGTCTTTCTTGCGGGTCCGTATTGTCTACGTCCCGTACAAGTTTTGCCTCTAAAATATTGAAAATATGTTCAACTAGTGGGTCAGCTGGCTGCAGATTATCATTTTATATGTCATCAGTCAGTTGATTATGTTGCACATTGTGCATAAGTGTCTGTTGTGTAGTTAGTAGCTGGGTTTTGCCATTTTTTGGTGGCCATTCTAAAATGAACACCTGAGTAGACTGCCTGTTAGTTTTGGGCACGCTGTATTTATTTTTACTACGCGCTATTGGTGCGCGTAGCAGCGTGTGCCCTCTGTAATGTTTGACGGATGATTTACCTTTTTGGCTACGGCTGAGTGGGGGAGTTGCATGTTGATCATGTTTAAATAAATCATTTAAGAATTCGATTGCATCCTCGGAGTTGAAATCATATTCAGACTCCAAGGCTGCTTGCATATCATTATATATATACTTATTAATTTCATCGATAGCTTCTATGTATTCTAGATTGCGTTTTTTAATATTCGCCTTATTGGTGGGCTGGCCGATAGCCAGACAATGATGATCGTTGACATAATTGCCGATGTTTGCAAAATTAAACGCAGGTAGCCGATTACCTTGTTTAAAGGGATAGTTAGCGGCTCTGCCTGTTTCTAAGTTACTGAATGTTTGTTTGTTCCGAGGGTTATTAATGTACTCCCTCACTCGCTGGCCGTTTATCATTGTGTCTCTTTTTTTACTCATTTCGAGAATCATTGGCGTCCGAGGAGCTACTAGCAACTAAGCTGGCTAGCGTCCTAGTGGCTAACCCATGTAAATTAGTTGCAGGATTTGAATTATTATTATTATTATTATTATTTTTTGCCACTATTTTCAAAAGTAGTTCAACTACTTGGTCCAATTTAATGGTCAGTTGCATAATTGCTGCCATATTACTATTTAATGCATCAATGGCTGAATTATTGACCAGCTCTTGGCTTTCTTTTTGTTGCCGTTGCTTATTTTTATGTTGGTTCTGTTGCTGCTGCTGCTGCTGTTGCTGCTGATAATTAGCGCCTGGTGTGTTTGGAGCATTCTCTGCTCCTGATTGGATTTTCTGGCGCTGTTCCTCTTGTTTCATCTGAAGCTTCTTCTGGAATTTGAGGAGGTGTTGTGTAGCCGGATTATGCACCCGACCAGGATTGATTCGCCTGCTGGCCACCTGACTATATGTCATCGTTGAGTTGGCAATGTTGGTTTGCATCTTCTGGTGCTGCTGCTTGGACACCACGTTATGCGTTCCGTGTTGACGCTTATTGACGGTTGATGGCTGCTGCTGCTCGTGCTCGTGATGGATGGGCATGACTCGTGCCCGGTTTGCAATTAGCTTCGCTCGCTCATCTTTAAAAGCTTTGCAGCCTTTATAATTTGCGACATGCTGTCCTTGACAATTGCGCACTTTGGAGGCGCGCCTCTTGCCTTGGTGCATGTCGTAGTCGGGTGTCCTTGCCCGCATTTAAGGCATACAAATGGTCGTCCGCAATAGTTTTTACTATGCCCATATGATTGACAGCGGTGGCACTGGACAGGATCAGTACGCTTCCGCTGCCTCTCCACTTTGATTTCCTGGCTACCTAGTTGTTTCAATTCCAGTATCTTAGTGTTATTATCATTTTTCTCAAGCTCAATTTCGAACGTGTTGATAGGTTTGGCTGTGAAGCGTTCTTTTATTACACCCACATACCTTACCACGTGCCCTAATCTTCGCAACTCCATGCGAACCCAGTCGCATGGCGTTGTATGGTGTAGTTGGCAAATAATTATTCTAAATCCGCGCTCATTTCGCATTTGATGAGTGTGCCGGTGAACATTTGAGGCTTCAAGCAACGTAATTGTTGCATTGTATGCCTCAATGTCCACACATTGCACGCGCACACCACCTGTCTGCGTACTTTTGGTAGCAAACTTACTGACACCCACTTTATTACAGACATCTTTGATAATTCTTTGAATATCATCTATATTGGGCAGGTATATTGTGGGCACCTTGACCCGATGAGCTATATGCTGCTGTATTGACTGTCCAGAGTTTGCATTTGGTTTGCAATCTGTTGCCCTATCTTCAACTTCCATGATCTCAATATCATCACAGTCCTCGTTGTTTTTGTCTATAGCTACGAATGTGGCATTGTTAGTATTGCCATCATTCGTGTCGTTAATTGCTTCTGTGTGCTTAATGGATTTTGCTGCTGGTATATTATTGTCAGTTAATAGATTGTTGGTTACTTTAATGGCTGCATTTGATTTAAGAAAATCAGAATACGTAGGAGTATCCCTGACACTATCAGCGTTCATAATATACTCAGCATAAGCTAACAATTGTGCACGCTTTTCACTTTTATTCACTGGCATAGTTGATGATATTTTACGCTTCATTGGCCGTTTAATGACCGTATTGACTTTGATTGGTACAGAAGTTTTGGTACCCAAAATATCATCATTTATTGGCAGCGATTGTTGCCCACTCGCTTCCAATTCATTTTCTGAAATTTGCATAATTTCAGCTGGCATCATTCCCGCATAATTATTTGTAATTAATTGGCTAGCCGATGGAGCAGCATCGGCATTATTTTTATTTTTTTTACTTCTCTCGTTTTCCTGGCTATCTGTGACACAGATCATTTCTGTGTCAGAATTGGATGGGCTATCAGCAAGAATGTTGCTATGAACTTGCGCTCTAACAACATGTTGCTGTAGGCCCAAATTATTGCTCCCAACATTTTGTTCGCAGCTTGAAACGAACATGTTGCCATGATCGCTCTCACTACGTTCATAGCTGCTGCTGCTGCTGTTGCTGAATTGGCTCAAGTTCGTTACCGCTCTGCTGCCGTCACTAAAACGCTCAATTGGCGCTTCTGCCGACGCTAGCGCTGACAGCGACTGACCCGCAGAGAGCGTTGGCGCTCTCTTATGTTTCGGCTTCGGCTTTCTCCGTTGCTTCTGCTGGTGTTGTTGCTGCTGCTGCTTGGGTAGCTGTTGCCGTTGCTGGTGTTGTTGGTGTTGTGTTTTAAGCTGCTGCTGCAGCTGTATTGGAGCGCCATTGGCGACATTTTCAGCAACAGGTGCCGGGGTATGGGGGGGGGGGCAGCTACTTTTGTAGCTCTAGGTGCAGCGATGGCCGCCGGCTTGGACGCCGCCTTTTCGCGCATTTTTTCCTATTTACTTGGTTATGTACTTGCCCTTTTTTTGCCTTATATACATAGTATTATGTATATGTTTTGAGTTTTTTTTTGCGTAGATTTCCCTCGCTGTCGTCAGGTATCTCGTGTTGCTGCTTTGCTGTATATAAGGCTATATATCAGCACACATTTACTAATTTATATATTTTTAATTTTATTTATTTAATTATTGAGCATTTAAAAATGCTGATTGGCAGACTTTCATTAATTAGAAAACACTTTATTTTATTAATTTTTCACTTTTTTTCCATTTTTAGGTTGCTTAACTTTTTAAAAATGCTGATTGGCTGCCTATTAATTGTTCACTTAATAAACTTTATTATTTACCATTTAAATGGCACAAGCATTTTATTTAATTTAATAGCAAAAATAATTCAAACACTTTTAAATTTTTCCAGAGTCGTCTGTTGGCTGGGCCGGGCTGGTCCGGGATGCACGTCCGCTAGCCTCGACCGCCACAGAGAGATTTTTATTGTTACTCAATTCTACTTATTGGTACGTAAACAGAAATTTTAGAAACAGAGTTGGCGCTTAATATTATGCAACATTCTCCAGTTTGCAAGGTGGAGAGGAACATGACAAGAGATACATTTAACATTTAATCTCGACTGACCTACATTTAAACATAACTTAACATAACATATTCTGTACATTTAACATATTGTCTTAGGTCAGTTAGCTAAGGGGAAATTTCGGCACGATCAGCTGGCAATGCTGTCGTGTGAATGGCAATTATACATAAATACAAAAGGGGCACGCTGAGTACATGTAAGTAATTGAAAATTTTAAATTTAACAATTTTATGACTAAATATAACTAATAAATTATTATATTCTATATCGCACCGCCTTACGATGCACTGGTCGTCTGCCTCTGGCCTTTCGATGAACAATTGGCTTCCACCGGGTACATGGCCGACTTATTGGTTTTAAATATTGCAATTTGCATTGCATGATGGCCGCTGCTACCTCTGCTGGATGATGCACCACTTTGGATGTGTGTATCTTCTGCTGCTGGAGCTGATGACTGGCGATGATCAACACTAACCACGCTCCCACGATGCATGGAAAGTAGGATGCCGTATTTTCGCCTCTCCCAAAGCGCATTTTTCTGCCCGAAAGCTGAGTGATATGCAGCTTGCGCTGCATCATTTTTGCACGAACGGGTGGCGCTGTGTCCGGCCACTCGGCGTCGAGTGGATGACGTTTGGCCTGTTTCCAATTGTGCTGGGCTGGCTGCTGGTGCATTCGCTTGTCCAGTATAGCAGGTAAGTGAGAGCATGTTAATTTTTTCATTTTGCGTTTTTTAACATTTCTGTTTTGCTTGCATGTACGGCGGCTGCTGGGCTGAATAAATGGCCACTGGGTTGCCATCTGTTGCCTGCGTCTTAGTCGCCGCTCCAAATTGGCAGAGTGTGCGATATGCGTCTGCATTTGCTGGCGTACCTGCTTGCCCGGCTGGGCATTCTGCTCATTTTGGAGTAGCTGCGCCTGGCCAAGGTAGGCCATTTTGACAACAATGTCCCATTGCTGGAGAAGCTGCTGCCCCTTAAGGACAGGATTCTGAATTGGCGGCTGCTTTTTTCGTGCCAAGGGCGTCCATTGTGGACACCAACGATCGCTGCTGCTGTGCCTGCTTGTCCTTAGGAAGGGTCTGCGGATTTTGCGGCTCTTGCATGAGCCCGTATGTGGGCGTGGTGGCTGCCATGGGCTGTTGATGCCCCCTTAGGAGAGGCTGAAGATTTTGCGGGCGTTGCTGGTGACCAAAGGAGGCCATGCTGGCTTCCATTGACCAGTGCTGCTGTGCTTGCTGCCCCCAAAGGACAGGCTGCGGATTTAGCGGGCGTTGCTGGTGACCATAGGAGGCCCTGGAGGCTCGCATTGGCCAGTGCTGCTGTGCTTGCTGCCCCCAAAGAACAGGCTGTAGATTTTGCGGGAACTGCAGGTGCCCGTAGATGGGCATGGTGGCTGTCATCGGCTGTTGCTGCATGTTCTGCTGCTTCGCTGAATGGAGTGGCGGATACTGTAGATGCCCTTTAGGCCGCTGTGTAGGCCAATCTTGGTTAAGTGAATTCTGCAAAATGTATAAATTTGAATTAGAATTTCCGTCCGTGGTCGAGTCTGGATTTGTCAGTTTGTTTTGTTTTATCCGACAGTGTGTGCTATCAGTTAGTGGTTGCTTAGCTTCGTCCTTGTTACCTAGTTGCATCATCCCCTGCAACAGGTTCTCGAGCATCAGTCTTTCTTGCGGGTCCGTATTGTCTACGTCCCGTACAAGTTTTGCCTCTAAAATATTGAAAATATGTTCAACTAGTGGGTCAGCTGCCTGCAGATTATCATTTTCTATGTCATCAGTCAGTTGATTATGTTGCACATTGTGCATAAGTGTCTGTTGTGTAGTTAGTAGCTGGGTTTTGTTATTTTTTGGTGGCCATTCTAAATTGAACACCTGAGTAGACTGCCTGTTAGTTTTGGGCACGCTGCATTTATTTTTACTACGCGCTATTGGTGCGCGTAGCAGCGTGTGCCCTCTGTAATGTGTGACGGATGATTTACCTTTTTGGCTACGGCTGAGTGGGGGAGTTGCATGTTGATCATGTTTAAATAAATCATTTAAGAATTCGATTGCATCCTCGGAGTTGAAATCATATTCAGACTCCAAGGCTGCTTGCATATCATTATATATATACTTATTAATTTCATCGATAGCTTCTATGTATTCTAGATTGCGTTTTTTAATATTCGCCTTATTGGTGGGCTGGCCGATAACCAGACAATGATGATCGTTGACATAATTGCCGATGTTTGCAAAATTTAACGCGGGTAGCCGATTACCTTGTTTAAAGGGACAGTTACCGGCTCTGCCTGTTTCTAAGTTACTGAATGTTTGTTTGTTCCGAGGGTTATTAATGTACTCCCTCACTCGCTGGCCGTTTTTCATTGTGTCTGAGGAGCTACTAGCAACTAAGCTGGCTAGCGTCCTAGTGGCTAATCCATGTAAATTAGTTGCAGGATTTGAATTATTATTATTATTATTATTTTTTGCCACTATTTTCAAAAGTAGGCTTATTGACGGTTGATGGCTGCTGCTGCTCGTGCTCGTGCTGGATGGGCATGACTCGTGCCCGGTTTGCAATTAGCTTCGCTCGCTCATCTTTAAAAGCTTTGCAGCCTTTATAATTTGCGACATGCTGTCCTTGACAATTGGCGCACTTTGGAGGCGCGCCTCTTGCCTTGGCGCATGTCGTAGTCGGGTGTCCTTGCCCGCATTTAAGGCATACAAATGGTCGTCCGCAATAGTTTTTACTATGCCCATATGCCTGACAGCGGTGGCACTGGACAGGATCAGTACGCTTCCGCTGTCTCTCCACTTTGATTTCTTGGCTACCTAGTTGTTTCAATTCCAGTATCTTAGTGTTATTATCATTTTTCTCAAGCTCAATTTCGAACGTGTTGATAGGTTTGGCTGTGAAGCGTTCTTTTATTACACCCACATACCACGTGCCCTAATCTTCGCAACTCCATGCGAACCCAGTCGCATGGCGTTGTATGGTGTAGTTGGCGAATAATTATTCTAAATCCGCGCTCATTTCGCATTTGATGAGTGTGCCGGTGAACATTTGAGGCATCAAGCAACGTAATTGTTGCATTGTATGCCTCAATGTCCACACATTGCACGCGCACACCACCTGTCTGCGTACTTTTGGAGACATCTTTATTAGAGACATCTTTGATAATTCTTTGAATATCATCTATATTGGGCAGGTATATTGTGGGCACCTTGACCCGATGAGCTATATGCTGCTGTATTGACTGTCCAGAGTTTGCATTTGGTTTGCAATCTGTTGCCCTATCTTCAACTTCCATGATCTCAATATCATCACAGTCCTCGTTGTTTTTGTCTATAGCTACGAATGTGGCATTGTTAGTATTGCCATCATTCGTGTCGTTAATTGCTTCTGTGTGCTTAATGGATTTTGCTGCTGGTATATTATTGTCAGTTAATAGATTGTTGGTTACTTTAATGGCTGCATTTGATTTAAGAAAATCAGAATACGTAGGAGTATCCCTGATACTATCAGCGTTCATAATATACTCTGCATAAGCTAACAATTGTGCACGCTTTTCACTTTTATTCGCTGGAATAGTTGATGATATTTTACGCTTCATTGGCCGTTTAATGACCGTATTGACTTTGATTGGTACAGAAGTTTTGGTACCCAAAATATCATCATTTATTGGCAGCGATTGTTGCCCACTCGCTTCCAATTCATTTTCTGAAATTTGCATAATTTCAGCTGGCATCATTCCCGCATAATTATTTGTAATTAATTGGCTAGCCGATGGAGCAGCATCGGCATTATTTTTATTTTTATTAATTCTCTCGTTTTCCTGGCTATCTGTGACACAGATCATTTCTGTGTCAGAATTGGATGGGCTATCAGCAAGAATGTTGCTATGAACTTGCGCTCTAACAACATGTTGCTGTAGCCCCAAATTATTGCTCCCAACATTTTGTTCGCAGCTCGAGACGAACATGTTGCCATGATCGCTCTCACTACGTTCATAGCTGCTGCTGCTGCTGCTGCTGAATTGGCTCAAGTTCGTTACCGCTCTGCTGCCGTCACTAAAACGCTCAATTGGCGCTTCTGCCGACGCTAGCGCTGACAGCGACTGAGCCGCAGAGAGCGTTGGCGCTCTCTTATGTTTCGGCTTCGGCTTTCTCCGTTGCTTCTGCTGGTGTTGTTGCTGCTGCTGCTTGGGTAGCTGTTGCCGTTGCTGGTGTTGTTGGTGTTGTGTTTTAAGCTGCTGCTGCAGCTGTATTGGAGCGCAATTGGCGACATTTTCAGCAACAGGTGCCGGGGTATGGGGGGGGGGTGCAGCTACTTTTGTAGCTCTGGGTGCAGCGATGGCCGCCGGCTTGGACGCCGCCTTTTCGCGCATTTTTTCCTATTTACTTGGTTATGTACTTGCCCTTTTTTTTGCCTTATATACATAGTATTATGTATATGTTTTGAGTTTTTGCGTAGATTTTCCTCGCTGTCGTCAGGTATCTCGTCAGGAATGGCTTCTTTTGTTAATATAATTAACAAGGTGTTGCTGCTTTGCTGTATATAAGGCTATATATCAGCACACATTTACTAATTTATATATTTTTAATTTATTAATTTTATTTATTTAATTATTGAGCATTTAAAAATGCTGATTGGCAGACTTTCATTAATTAGAAAACACTTTATTTTATTAATTTTTCACTTTTTTTTTCCATTTTTAGGTTGCTTAACTTTTTATTGGCTTGTTTTTTTTTTTTAGCATTTAAAAATGCTGATTGGCTGCCTATTAATTGTTCACTTAATAAACTTTATTATTTTCCATTTAAATGGCACAAGCATTTTATTCAGTTTAATTTAATTTGATAGCAAAAATAATTCAAACACTTGAAAGTTTTTTTTCCAGAGTCGTCTGTTGGCTGGGCCGGGCTGGTCCGGGATGCACGTCCGCTCGCCTCGACCGCCACAGAGATTTTTATTGTTACTCAGTTCTACTTATTGGTATGCAAACAGAAATTTTAAAAACAGAGTTGGCGCTTAATATTATGCAACATTCTCCAGTTTGCAAGGTTGAGAGGAACATGACAAGAGATACATTTAACATTTAATATCGACTGACCTACATTTAAACATAACATAACATAACATAACATAACATATTCTGTACATTTAACATATTGTCTTAGGTCAGTTAGCTAAGGGGAAATTTCTGCACGATCGGCTGGCAATGCTGTCGTGTGAATGGCAAGTATACATAAATACAAAAGGGGCACGCTGAGTACATGTAAGTAATTGAAAATTTTAAATTTAACAATTTTATGACTAAATATAACTAATAAATTATTATATTCTATATCGCACCGCCTTACGATGCACTGGTCGTCTGCCTCTGGCCTTTCGATGGACAATTGGCTTCCACCGGGTACATGGCCGACTTATTGGTTTTAAATATTGCAATTTGCATTGCATGATGGCCGCTGCTACCTCTGTTGGATGATGCACCACTTTGGATGTGTGTATCTTCTGCTGCTGGAGCTGATGACTGGCGATGATCAACACTAACCACGCTCCCAGGATGTATGGAAAGTAGGATGCCGTATTTTCGCCTCTCCCAAAGCGCATTTTTCTGCCCGAAAGCTGAGTGATATGCAGCTTGCGCTGCATCATTTTTGCACGAACGGGTGGCGCTGTGTCCGGCCACTCGGCGTCGAGTGGATGACGCTTGGCCTGTTTCCAATTGTGCTGGGCAGGCTGCTGGTGCATTCGCTTGTCCAGTATAGCAGGTAAGTGAGAGCATGGCATTATTTTCATTTTGCGTTTTTTAACATTTCTGTTTTACTTGCATGTACGGCGGCTGCTGGGCTGAATAAATGGCCACTGGGTTGCTATCTGTTGCCTGCGTCTTAGTCGCCGCTCCAATTTGGCAGAGTGTGCGATATGCGTCTGCATTTGCTGGCGTACCTGCTTGCCCGGCTGGGCATTCTGCTAATTTTGGAGTAGCTGCGCCTGGCCAAGGTAGGCCATTTTGACAACAATGTCCCATTGCTGGAGAAGCTGCTGCCCCTTAAGGACAGGATTCTGAATTGGCGGCTGCTTTTTCGTGCCAAGGGCGTCCATTGTGGGCACCAACGATCGCTGCTGCTGTGCCTGCTTGTCCTTAGGAAGGGTCTGCGGATTTTGCGGCTCTTGCATGAGCCCGTATGTGGGCGTGGTGGCTGCCATGGGCTGTTGCTGCCCCCTTAGGAGAGGCTGGAGATTTTGCGGGCGTTGCTGGTGACCAAAGGAGGCCATGCTGGCTTCCATTGACCAGTGCTGCTGTGCTTGCTGCCCCCAAAGGACAGGCTGCGGATTTAGCGGGCGTTGCTGGTGACCATAGGAGGCCCTGGAGGCTCGCATTGGCCAGTGCTGCTGTGCTTGCTGCCCCCAAAGAACAGGCTGTAGCTTTTGCGGGAACTGCAGGTGCCCGAAGATGGGCATGGTGGCTGTCATCGGCTGTTGCTGCATGTTCTGCTGCTTCGCTGAATGGAGTTGCGGATACTGTAGATGCCCTTTAGGCCGCTGTGTAGGCCAATCTTGGTTAAGTGAATTCTGCAAAATGTATAAATTTGAATTAGAATTTCCGTCCGTGGTCGAGTCTGGATTTGTCAGTTTGTTTTGTTTTGTCCGACAGTGTGTGCTATCAGTTAGTGGTTGCTTAGCTTCGTCCTTGTTACCTAGTTGCATCATCCCCTGCAACAGGTTCTCGAGCATCAGTCTTTCTTGCGGGTCCGTATTGTCTACGTCCCGTACAAGTTTTGCCTCTAAAATATTGAAAATATGTTCAACTAGTGGGTCAGCTGGCTGCAGATTATCATTTTCTATGTCATCAGTCAGTTGATTATGTTGCACATTGTGCATAAGTGTCTGTTGTGTAGTTAGTAGCTGGGTTTTGTTATTTTTTAGTGGCCATTCTAAATTGAACACCTGAGTAGACTGCCTGTTAGTTTTGGGCACGCTGTATTTATTTTTACTACGCGCTATTAGTGCGCGTAGCAGCGTGTGCCCTCTGTAATGTTTGACGGATGATTTACCTTTTTGGCTACGGCTGAGTGGGGGAGTTGCATGTTGATCATGTTTAAATAAATCATTTAAGAATTCGATTGCATCCTCGGAGTTGAAATCATATTCAGAATCCAAGGCTGCTTGCATATCATTATATATACACTTATTAATTTCATCGATAGCTTCTATGTATTCTAGAATGCGTTTTTTAATATTCACCTCATTGGTGGGCTGGCCGATAGCCAGACAATGATGATCATTGACATAATTGCCGATGTTTGGAAAATTTAACGCAGGTAGCCGATTACCTTGTTTAAAGGGATAGTTAGCGGCTCTGCCTATTTCTAAGTTACTGAATGTTTGTTTGTTCCGAGAGTTATTAATGTACTCCCTCACTCGCTGGCCGTTTATCATTGTGTCTCTTTTTTTACTCATTTCGAGAATCATTGGCGTCTGAGGAGCTACTAGCAACTAAGCTGGCTAGCGTCCTAGTGGCTAATCCATGTAAATTAGTTGCAGGATTTGATTTATTATTATTATTATTATTTTTTGCCACTATTTTCAAAAGTAGTTCAACTACTTGGTCCAATTTAATGGTCATTTGCATAATTGCTGCCATATTACTATTTAATGCATCAATGGCTGAATTATTGACCAGCTCTTGGCTTTCTTTTTGTTGCCGTTGCTTATTTTTATGTTGGTTCTGTTGCTGCTGCTGCTGCTGTTGCTGCTTATAATTAGCGCATGGTGTGTTTGGAGCATTCTCTGCTCCTGATTGGATTTTCTGGCGCTGTTCCTCATGTTCCATATGAAGCTTCTTCTGGAATTTGAGGAGGTTTTGTGTAGCCGGATTATGCACCCGACCAGGATTGATTCGCCTGCTGGCCACCTGACTATATGTCATCGTTGAGTTGGCAATGTTGGTTTGCATCTTCTGGTGCTGCTGCTTGGACACCACGTTATGCGTTCCGTGTTGACACTTATTGACGGTTGATGGCTGCTGCTGCTCTTCCTCGTGCTGGATGGGCATGACTCGTGCCCGGTTTGCAATTAGCTTCGCTCGCTCATCTTTAAAAGCTTTGCAGCCTTTATAGGTTGCGACATGCTGTCCTTGACAATTGGCGCACTTTGGAGGCGCGCCTTTTGCCTTGGCGCATGTCGTAGTCGGGTGTCCTTGCCCGCATTTAAGGCATACAAATGGTCGTTGGCAATAGTTTTTACTATGCCCATATGCCTGACAGGTGTGGCACTGGACAGGATCAGTACGCTTCCGCTGCCTCTCCACTTTGATTTCCTGGCTACCTAGTTGTTTCAATTCCAGTATCTTAGTGTTATTATCATTTTTCTCAAGCTCAATTTCGAACGTGTTGATAGGTTTGGCTGTGAAGCGTTCTTTTATTACACCCACATACCTTACCACGTGCCCTAATCTTCGCAACTCCATGCGAACCCAGTCGCATGGCGTTGTATGGTGTAGTTGGCGAATAATTATTCTAAATCCGCGCTCATTTCGCATTTGATGAGTGTGCCGGTGAACATTTGAGGCATCAAGCAACGTAATTGTTGCATTGTATGCCTCAATGTCCACACATTGCACGCGCACACCACCTGTCTGCGTACTTTTGGTAGCAAACTTACTGACACCCACTTTATTACAGACATCTTTGATAATTCTTTGAATATCATCTATATTGGGCAGGTATATTGTGGGCACCTTGACCCGATGAGCTATATGCTGCTGTATTGACTGTCCAGAGTTTGCATTTGGTTTGCAATCTGTTGCCCTATCTTCAACTTCCATGATCTCAATATCATCACAGTCCTCGTTGTTTTTGTCTATAGCTACGAATGTGGCATTGTTAGTATTGCCATCATTCGTGTCGTTAATTGCTTCTGTGTGCTTAATGGATTTTGCTGCTGGTATATTATTGTCAGTTAATAGATTGTTGGTTACTTTAATGGCTGCATTTGATTTAAGAAAATCAGAATACGTAGGAGTATCCCTGACACTATCAGCGTTCATAATATACTCAGCATAAGCTAACAATTGTGCACGCTTTTCACTTTTATTCGCTGGCATAGTTGATGATATTTTACGCTTCATTGGCCGTTTAATGACCGTATTGACTTTGATTGGTACAGAAGTTTTGGTACCCAAAATATCATCATTTATTGGCAGCGATTGTTGCCCACTCGCTTCCAATTCATTTTCTGAAATTTGCATAATTTCAGCTGGCATCATTCCCGCATAATTATTTGTAATTAATTGGCTAGCCGATGGAGCAGCATCGGCATTATTTTTATTTTTATTAATTCTCTCGTTTTCCTGGCTATCTGTGACACAGATCATTTCTGTGTCAGAATTGGATGGGCTATCAGCAAGAATGTTGCTATGAACTTGCGCTCTAACAACATGTTGCTGTAGCCCCAAATTATTGCTCCCAACATTTTGATCGCAGCTCGAGACGAACATGTTGCCATGATCGCTCTCACTACGTTCATAGCTGCTGCTGCTGCTGCTGAATTGGCCCAAGTTCGTTACCGCTCTGCTGCCGTCAGTAAAACGCTCAATTGGCGCTTCTGCCGACGCTAGCGCTGACAGCGACTGAGCCGCAGAGAGCGTTGGCGCTCTCTTATGTTTCGGCTTCGGCTTTCTCCGTTGCTTCTGCTGGTGTTGTTGCTGCTGCTGCTGCTTGGGTAGCTGTTGCCGTTGCTGGTGTTGTTGGTGTTGTGTTTTAAGCTGCTGCAGCTGTATTGGAGCGCCATTGGCGACATTTTCAGCAACAGGTGCCGGGGTATGGGGGGGGGGCAGCTACTTTTGTAGCTCTGGGTGCAGCGATGGCCGCCGGCTTGGACGCCGCCTTTTCGCGCATTTTTTCCTATTTACTTATATACATAGTATTATGTATATGTTTTGAGTTTTTTTTGCGTAGATTTCCCTCGCTGTCGTCAGGTATCTCGTCAGGATTGTCTTCTTTTGTTAATATAATTAACAAGGTGTTGCTGCTTTGCTGTATATAAGGCTATATATCAGCACACATTTACTAATTTATATATTTTTAATTTATTAATTTTATTTATTTAATTATTGAGCATTTAAAAATGCTGATTGGCAGACTTTTATTAATTAGAAAAGACTTTATTTTATTAATTTTTCACTTTTTTTCCATTTTTAGGTTGCTTAACTTTTTATTGGCTTGTTTTTTTAGCATTTAAAAATGCTGATTGGCTGTCTATTAATTGTTCACTTAATAAACTTTATTATTTTCCATTTAAATGGCACAAGCATTTTATTTAGTTTAATTTAATTTAATTTAATAGCAAAAATAATTCAAACACTTGTAAAGTTTTTTTTCCAGAGTCGTCTGTTGGCTGGGCCGGGCTGGTCCGGGATGCACGTCCGCTCGCCTCGACCGCCACAGAGAGATTTTTATTGTTACTCATTTCTACTTATTGGTATGCAAACAGAAATTTTAGAAACAGAGTTGGCGCTTAATATTAGGCAACATTCTCCAGTTTGCAAGGTGGAGAGGAACATGACAAGAGATACATTTAACATTTAATCTCGACTGACCTACATTTAAACATAACATATTTTGTACATTTAACATATTGTCTTAGGTCAGTTAGCTAAGGGGAAATTTCTGCACGATCAGCTGGCAATGCTGTCGTGTGAATGGCAATTATACATAAATACAAAAGGGCACGCTGAGTACATGTAAGTAATTGAAAATTTTAAATTTAACAATTTTATGACTAAATATAACTAATAAATTATTATATTCTATATCGCACCGCCTTACGATGCACTGGTCGTCTGCCTCTGGCCTTTCGATGGACAATTGGCTTCCACCGGGTACATGGCCGACTTATTGACTGGCGATGATCAACACTAACCACGCTCCCAGGATGCATGGAAAGTAGGATGCCGTATTTTCGCCTCTCCCAAAGCGCATTTTTCTGCCCGAAAGCTGAGTGATATGCAGCTTGCGCTGCATCATTTTTGCACGAACGGGTGGCGCTGTGTCCGGCCACTCGGCGTCGAGTGGATGACGTTTGGCCTGTTTACAATTGTGCTGGGCAGGCTGCTGGTGCATTCGCTTGTCCAGTATAGCAGGTAAGTGAGAGCATGGCATTATTTTCATTTTGCGTTTTTTAACATTTCTGTTTTGCTTGCATGTACGGCGGCTGCTGGGCTGAATAAATGGCCACTGGGTTGCCATCTGTTGCCTGCGTCTTAGTCGCCGCTCCAATTTGGCAGAGTGTGCGATATGCGTCTGCATTTGCTGGCGTACCTGCTTGCCCGGCTGGGCATTCTGCTCATTTTGGAGTAGCTGCGCCTGGCCAAGGTAGGCCATTTTGCCTGCTTGTCCTTAGGAAGGGTCTGCGGATTTTGCGGCTCTTGCATGAGCCCGTATGTGGGCGTGGTGGCTGCCATGGGCTGTTGCTGTCCCCTTAGGAGAGGCTGAAGATTTTGCGGGCGTTGCTGGTGACCAAAGGAGGCCATGCAGCGCTTGCTGCCCCCAAAGGACAGGCTGGAGATTTTGCGGGCGTTGCTGATGACCATAGGAGGCCCTGGAGGCTCGCATTGACCAGTGCTGCTGTGCTTGCTGCCCCCAAAGGACAGGCTGCGGATTTAGCGGGCGTTGCTGGTGACCATAGGAGTCCATGCTGGCTTCCATTGACCAGTGCTGCTGTGCTTGCTGCCCCCAAAGGACAGGCTGTAGATTTTGCGGGAACTGCAGGTGCCCGTAGATGGGCATGGTGGCTGTCATTGGCTGTTGCTGCATGTTCTGCTGCTTCGCTGAATGGAGTTGCGGATACTGTAGATGCCCTTTAGGCCGCTGTGTAGGCCAATCTTGGTTAAGTGAATTCTGCAAAATGTATAAATTTGAATTAGAATTTCCGTCCGTGGTCGAGTCTGGATTTGTCAGTTTGTTTTGTTTTGTCCGACAGTGTGTGCTGCAACAGGTTCTCGAGCATCAGTCTTTCTTGCGGGTCCGTATTGTCTACGTCCCGTACAAGTTTTGCCTCTAAAATATTGAAAATATGTTCAACTAGTGGGTCAGCTGGCTGCAGATTATCATTTTCTATGTCATCAGTCAGTTGATTATGTTGCACATTGTGCATAAGTGTCTGTTGTGTAGTTAGTAGCTGGGTTTTGTTATTTTTTGGTGGCCATTCTAAATTGAACACCTGAGTAGACTGCCTGTTAGTTTTGGGCACGCTGTATTTATTTTTACTACGCGCTATTGGTGCGCGTAGCAGCGTGTGCCCTCTGTAATGTTTGACGAATGATTTACCTTTTTGGCTACGGCTGAGTGGGGGAGTTGCATGTTGATCATGTTTAAATAAATCATTTAAGAATTCGATTGCATCCTCGGAGTTGAAATCATATTCAGACTCCAAGGCTGCTTGCATATCATTATATATATACTTATTAATTTCATCGATAGCTTCTATGTATTCTAGATTGCGTTTTTTAATATTCGCCTTATTGGTGGGCTGGCCGATAGCCAGACAATGATGATCGTTGACATAATTGCCGATGTTTGCAAAATTAAACGCAGGTAGCCGATTACCTTGTTTAAAGGGATAGTTAGCGGCTCTGCCTGTTTCTAAGTTACTGAATGTTTGTCTGTTCCGAGGGTTATTAATGTACTCCCTCGCTCGCTGGCCGTTTATCATTGTGTCTCTTTTTTTACTCATTTCGAGTATCATTGGCGTCTGAGGAGCTACTAGCAGCTAAGCTGGCTAGCGTCCTAGTGGCAAATCCATGCAGATTAGTTGCAGGATTTGAATTATTATTATTATTATTATTATTTTTTGCCACTATTTTCAAAAGTAGTTCAACTACTTGGTCCAATTTAATGGTCATTTGCATAATTGCTGCCATATTACTAATTAATGCATCAATGGCTGAATTATTGACCAGCTCTTGGCTTTCTTTTTGTTGCCGTTGCTTATTTTTATGTTGGTTCTGTTGCTGCTGCTGCTGCTGTTGCTGCTGATAATTAGCGCCTGGTGTGTTTGGAGCATTCTCTGCTCCTGATTGGATTTTCTGGCGCTTTTCCTCTTGTTCCATCTGAAGCTTCTTCTGGAATTTGAGGAGGTGTTGTGTAGCCGGATTATGCACCCGACCAGGATTGATTCGCCTGCTGGCCACCTGACTATATGTCATCGTTGAGTTGGCAATGTTGGTCTGCATCTTCTGGTGCTGCTGCTTGGACACCACGTTATGCGTTCCGTGTTGACACTTATTGACGGTTGATGGCTGCTGCTGCTCTTCCTCGTGCTGGATGGGCATGACTCGTGCCCGGTTTGCAATTAGCTTCGCTCGCTCATCTTTAAAAGCTTTGCAGCCTTTATAGTTTGCGACATACTGACCTTGACAATTGGCGCACTTTGGAGGCGCGCCTCTTGCCTTGGTGCATGTCGTAGTCGGGTGTCCTTGCCCGCATTTAAGGCATACAAATGGTCGTTGGCAATAGTTTTTACTATGCCCATATGCCTGACAGCGGTGGCACTGGACAGGATCAGTACGCTTCCGCTGCCTCTCCACTTTGATTTCCTGGCTACCTAGTTGTTTCAATTCCAGTATCTTAGTGTTATTATCATTTTTCTCAAGCTCAATTTCGAACGTGTTGATAGGTTTGGCTGTGAAGCGTTCTTTTATTACACCCACATACCTTACCACGTGCCCTAATCTTCGCAACTCCATGCGAACCCAGTCGCATGGCGTTGTGTGGTGTAGATGGCGGATAATTATTCTAAATCCACGCTCATTTCGCATTTGATGAGTGTGCCGGTGAACATTTGAGGCTTCAAGCAACGTAATTGTTGCATTGTATGCCTCAATGTCCACACATTGCACGCGCACACCACCTGTCTGCGTATTTTTAGTAGCAAACTTACTGACACCCACTTTATTAGAGATATCTTTGATAATTCTTTGAATATCATCTATATTGGGCAGGTATATTGTGGGCACCTTGACCCGTTGAGCTATATGCAGCTGTATTGACTGTCCAGAGTTTGCATTTGGGATGCAATCTGTTGCCCTATCTTCAACTTCCATGATCTCAATATCATCACAGTCCTCGTTGTTTTTGTCTATAGCTACGAATGTGGCATTGTTAGTATTGCCATCATTCGTGTCGTTAATTGCTTCTGTGTGCTTAATGGATTTTGCTGCTGGTATATTATTGTCAGTTAATAGGTTGTCGGTTACTTTAATGGCTGCATTTGATTTAAGAAAATCAGAATACGTAGGAGTATCCCTGACACTATCAGCGTTCATAATATACTCAGCATAAGCTAACAATTGTGCACGCTTTTCACTTTTATTCGCTGGCATAGTTGATGATATTTTACGCTTCATTGGCCGTTTAATGACCGTTTTGACTTTGCTTGGTACAGAAGTTTTGGTACCCAAAATATCATCATTTATTGGCAGCAATTGTTGCCCACTCGCTTCCAATTCATTTTCTGAAATTTGCAAAATTTCAGCTGGCATCATTCCCGCATAATTATTTGTAATTAATTGGCTAGCCGATGGAGCAGCATCGGCATTATTTTTATTTTTATTAATTCTCTCGTTTTCCTGGCTATCTGTGACACAGATCATTTCTGTGTCAGAATTGGATGGGCTATCAACAAGAATGTTGCTATGAACTTGCGCTCTAACAAAATGTTGCTGTAGCCCCAAATTATTGCTCCCAACATTTTGTTCGCAGCTCGAGACGAACATGTTGCCATGATCGCTCTCACTACGTTCATAGCTGCTGCTGCTGCTGCTGAATTGGCTCAAGCTCGTTACCGCTCTGCTGCCGTCACTAAAACGCTCAATTGGCGCTTCTGCCGACGCTAGCGCTGACAGCGACTGAGCCGCAGAGAGCGTTGGCGCTCTATTATGTTTCGGCTTCGGCTTTCTCCGTTGCTTCTGCTGGTGTTGTTGCTGCTGCTGCTGCTTGGGTAGCTGTTGCCGTTGCTGGTGTTGTTGGTGTTGTGTTTTAAGCTGCTGCTGCAGCTGTATTGGAGCGCCATTGGCGACATTTTCAGCAACAGGTGCCGGGGTATGGTGGGGGGGGGGGGGGGGGGGGGCAGCTACTTTTGTAGCTCTGGGTGCAGCGATGGCCGCCGGCTTGGACGCCGCCTTTTCGCGCATTTTTTCCTATTTACTTGGTTATGTACTTGCCCTTTTTTTGCCTTATATACATAGTATTATGTATATGTTTTGAGTTTTTTTTGCGTAGATTTCCCTCGCTGTCGTCAGGTATCTCGTCAGGATTGGCTTCTTTTGTTAATATAATTAACAAGGTGTTGCTGCTTTGCTGTATATAAGTCTATATATCAGCACACATTTACTAATTTATATAATTTTAATATTTTAATTTTATTTATTTAATTATTGAGCATTTAAAAATGCTGATTGGCAGACTTTTATTAATTAGAAAAGACTTTATTTTATTAATTTTTCACTTTTTTTCCATTTTTAGGTTGCTTAACTTTTTATTGGCTTGTTTTTTTAGCATTTAAAAATGCTGATTGGCTGCCTATTAATTGTTCACTTAATAAACTTTATTATTTTCCATTTAAATGGCACAAGCATTTTATTAAGTTTAATAGCAAAAATAATTCAAACACTTTTAAATTTTTCCAGAGTCGTCTGTTGGCTGGGCCGGGCTGGTCCGGGATGCACGTCCGCTCGCCTCGACCGCCAGAGAGAAATTTTTATTGTTACTCATTTCTACTTATTGGTATGCAAACAGAAATTTTAGAAACAGAGTTGGCGCTTAATATCATGCAACATTCTCCAGTTTGCAAGGTGGAGAGGAACACGACAAGAGATACATTTAACATTTAATCTCGACTGACCTACATTTAAACATAACATAACATAACATATTCTGTACATTTAACATATTGTCTTAGGCCAGTTAGCTAAGGGGAAATTTCTGCACGATCAGCTGGCAATGCTGTCGTGTGAATGGCAATTATAAATAAATACAAAAGGGCACGCTGAGTACATGTAAGTAATTGAAAATTTTAAATTTAACAATTTTATGACTAAATATAACTAATAAATTATTATATTCTATATCGCACCGCCTTACGATGCACTGGTCGTCTGCCTCTGGCCTTTCGATGGACAATTGGCTTCCACCGGGTACATGGCCGACTTATTGGTTTTAAATATTGCAATTTGCATTGCATGATGGCCGCTGCTACCTCTGCTGGATGATGCACCACTTTGGATGTGTGTATCTTCTGCTGCTGGAGCTGATGACTGGCTATGATCAACACTAACCACGCTCCCAGGATGCATGGAAAGTAGGATGCCGTATTTTCGCCTCTCCCAAAGCGCATTTTTCTGCCCGAAAGCTGAGTGATATGCAGCTTGCGCTGCATCATTTTTGCACGAACGGGTGGCGCTGTGTCCGGCCACTCGGCGTCGAGTGGATGACGTTTGGCCTGTTTCCCATTTTGCTGGGCTGGCTGCTGGTGCATTCGCTTGTCCAGTATAGCAGGTAAGTGAGAGCATGGCATTATTTTCATTTTGCGTTTTTTAACGTTTCTGTTTCGCTTACATGTACGGCGGCTGCTGGGCTGAATAAATGGCCACTGGGTTGCCATCTGTTGCCTGCGTCTTAGTCGCCGCTCCAATTTGGCAGAGTGTGCGATATGCGTCTGCATTTGCTGGCGTACCTGCTTGCCCGGCTGGGCATTCTGCTCATTTTGGAGTAGCTGCGCCTGGCCAAGGTAGGCCATTTTGACAACAATGTCCCATTGCTGGAGAAGCTGCTGCCCCATAAGGACAGGATTCTGAATTGGCGGCTGCTTTTTCGTGCCAAGGGCGTCCATTGTGGACACCAACGATCGCTGCTGCTGTGCCTGCTTGTCCTTAGGAAGGGTCTGCGGATTTTGCGGCTCTTTCATGAGCCCGTATGTGGGCGTGGTGGCTGCCATGGGCTGTTGCTGCCCCCTTAGGAGAGGCTGGAGATTTTGCGGGCGTTGCTGGTGACCAAAGGAGGCCATGCTGGCTTCCATTGACCAGTGCTGCTGTGCTTGCTGCCCCCAAAGGACAGGCTGCGGATTTAGCGGTCGTTGCTGGTGACCATAGGAGGCCCTGGAGGCTCGCATTGGCCAGTGCTGCTGTGCTTGCTGCCCCCAAAGAACAGGCTGTAGATTTTGCGGGAACTGCAGGTGCCCGTAGATGGGCATGGTGGCTGTCATCGGCTGTTGCTGCATGTTCTGCTGCTTCGCTACTGTAGATGCCCTTTAGGCCGCTGTGTAGGCCAATCTTGGTTAAGTGAATTCTGCAAAATGTATAAATTTGAATTAGAATTTCCGTCCGTGGTCGAGTCTGGATTTGTCAGTTTGTTTTGTTTTGTCCGACAGTGTGTGCTATCAGTTAGTGGTTGCTTAGCTTCGTCCTTGTTACCTAGTTGCATCATCCCCTGCAACAGGTTCTCGAGCATCAGTCTTTCTTGAGGGTCCGTATTGTCTACGTCCCGTACAAGTTTTGCCTCTAAAATATTGAAAATATGTTCAACTAGTGGGTCAGCTGCCTGCAGATTATCATTTTCTATGTCATCAGTCAGTTGATTATGTTGCATGTGGCCAGTCTAAATTGAACACCTGAGTAGACTGCCTGTTAGTTTTGGGCACGCTGCATTTATTTTTACTACGCGCTATTGGTGCGCGTAGCAGCGTGTGCCCTCTGTAATGTTTGACGGATGATTTACCTTTTTGGCTACGGCTGAGTGGGGGAGTTGCATGTTGATCATGTTTAAATAAATCATTTAAGAATTCGATTGCATCCTCGGAGTTGAAATCAAATTCAGACTCCAAGGCTGCTTGCATATCATTATATATATACTTATTAATTTCATCGATAGCTTCTATGTATTCTAGATTGCGTTTTTTAATATTCACCTCATTGGTGGGCTGGCCGATAGCCAGACAATGATGATCATTGACATAATTGCCGATGTTTGCAAAATTAAACGCAGGTAGCCGATTACCTTGTTTAAAGGGATAGTTAGCGGCTCTGCCTGTTTCTAAGTTACTGAATGTTTGTTTGTTCCGAGAGTTATTAATGTACTCCCTCACTCGCTGGCCGTTTATCATTGTGTCTCTTTTTTTACTCATTTCGAGAATCATTGGCGTCTGAGGAGCTACTAGCAACTAAGCTGGCTAGCGTCCTAGTGGCTAATCCATGTAAATTAGTTGCAGGAATTGAATTATTATTATTATTTTTTGCCACTATTTTCAAAAGTAGTTCAACTACTTGGTCCAATTTAATGGTCATTTGCATAATTGCTGCCATTTACTATTTAATGCATCAATGGCTGAATTATTGACCAGCTCTTGGCTTTCTTTTTGTTGCCGTTGCTTATTTTTATGTTTGTTCTGTTGCTGCTGCTGCTGGTGCTTATAATTAGCGCCTGGTGTGTTTGGAGCATTCTCTGCTCCTGTTCCTCTTGTTTCATCTGAAGCTTCTTCTGGAATTTGAGGAGCTGTTGTGTAGCCGGATTATGCACCCGACCAGGATTGATTCGCCTGCTGGCCACCTGACTATATGTCATCGTTGAGTTGGCAATGTTGGTTTGCATCTTCTGGTGCTGCTGCTTGGACACCACGTTATGCGTTCCGTGTTGACGCTTATTGACGGTTGATGGCTGCTGCTGCTCGTGCTCGTGCTGGATGGGCATGACTCGTGCCCGGTTTGCAATTAGCTTCGCTCGCTCATCTTTAAAAGCTTTGCAGCCTTTATAATTTGCGACATGCTGTCCTTGACAATTGGCGCACTTTGGAGGCGCGCCTCTTGCCTTGGTGCATGTCGTAGTCGGGTGTCCTTGCCCGCATTTAAGGCATACAAATGGTCGTCGGCAATAGTTTTTACTATGCCCATATGCCTGACAGCGGTGGCACTGGACAGGATCAGTACGCTTCCGCTGTCTCTCCACTTTGATTTCCTGGCTACCTAGTTGTTTCAATTCCAGTATCTTAGTGTTATTATCATTTTTCTCAAGCTCAATTTCGAACGTGTTGATAGGTTTGGCTGTGAAGCGTTCTTTTATTATACCCACATACCTTGCGAACCCAGTCGCATGGCGTTGTATGGTGTAGTTGGCGAATAATTATTCTAAATCCGCGCTCATTTCGCATTTGATGAGTGTGCCGGTGAACATTTGAGGCATCAAGCAACGTAATTGTTGCATTGTATGCCTCAATGTCCACACATTGCACGCGCACACCACCTGTCTGCGTACTTTTGGTAGCAAACTTACTGACACCCACTTTATTAGAGATATCTTTGATAATTCTTTGAATATCATCTATATTGGGCAGGTATATTGTGGGCACCTTGACCGTTGAGCTGTATTGACCGTCCTGTTGCCCTATCTTCAACTTCCATGATCTCAATATCATCACAGTCCTCGTTGTTTTTGTCTATAGCTACGAATGTGGCATTGTTAGTATTGCCATCATTCGTGTCATTAATTGCTTCTGTGTGCTTAATGGATTTTGCTGCTGGTATATTATTGTCAGTTAATAGATTGTTGGTTACTTTAATGGCTGCATTTGATTTAAGAAAATCAGAATACGTAGGAGTATCCCTGACACTATCAGCGTTCATAATATACTCAGCATAAGCTAACAATTGTGCACGCTTTTCACTTTTATTCGCTGGCATAGTTGATGATATTTTACGCTTCATTGGCCGTTTAATGACCGTATTGACTTTGATTGGTACAGAAGTTTTGGTACCCAAAATATCATCATTTATTGGCAGCGATTGTTGCCCACTCGCTTCCAATTCATTTTCTGAAATTTGCATAATTTCAGCTGGCATCATTCCCGCATAATTATTTGTAATTAATTGGCTAGCCGATGGAGCAGCATCGGCATTATTTTTATTTTTATTAATTCTCTCGTTTTCCTGGCTATCTGTGACACAGATCATTTCTGTGTCAGAATTGGATGGGCTATCAGCAAGAATGTTGCTATGAACTTGCGCTCTAACAACATGTTGCTGTAGCCCCAAATTATTGCTCCCAATATTTTGTTCGCAGCTCGAGACGAACATGTTGCCATGATCGCTCTCACTACGTTCATAGCTGCTGCTGCTGCTGCTGAATTGGCTCAAGTTCGTTACCGACGCTGCCGACGCTAGCGCTGACAGCGACTGAGCCGCAGAGAGCGTTGGCGCTCTCTTATGTTTCGGCTTCGGCTTTCAGACTTTTGCAGACTTTTATTAATTAGAAAAGACTTTATTTTATTATTTTTTCACTTTTTTTTTCCATATTTAGGTTGCTTAACTTTTTATTGGCTTTTTTTTTTTAGCATTTAAAAATGCTGATTGGCTGCCTATTAATTGTTCACTGAATAAACTTTATTATTTTCCATTTAAATGGCACAAGCATTTTATTTAATTTAATAGCAAAAATAATTCAAACACTTTTAAATTTTTCCAGAGTCGTCTGTTGGCTGGGCCGGGCTGGTCCGGGATGCACGTCCGCTCGCCTCGACCGCCACAGAGAGATTTTTATTGTTACTCATTTCTACTTATTGGTATGCAAACAGAAATTTTAGAAACAGAGTTGGCGCTTAATATTATGCAACATTCTCCAGTTTGCAAGGTGGAGAGGAACACGACAAGAGATACATTTAACATTTAATCTCGACTGACCTACATTTAAACATAACATAACATAACATATTCTGTACATTTAACATATTGTCTTAGGTCAGTTAGCTAAGGGGAAATTTCGGCACGATCAGCTGGCAATGCTGTCGTGTGAATGGCAATTATACATAAATACAAAAGGGGCACGCTGAGTACATGTAAGTAATTGAAAATTTTAAATTTAACAATTTTATGACTAAATATAACTAATAAATTATTATATTCTATATCGCACCGCCTTACGATGCACTGGTCGTCTGCCTCTGGCCTTTCGATGGACAATTGGCTTCCACCGGGTACATGGCCGACTTATTGGTTTTAAATATTGCAATTTGCATTGCATGATGGCCGCTGCTACCTCTGCTGGATGATGCACCACTTTGGATGTGTGTATCTTCTGCTGCTGGAGCTGATGACTGGCGATGATCAACACTAACCACGCTCCCAGGATGCATGGAAAGTAGGATGCCGTATTTTCGCCTCTCCCAAAGCGCATTTTTCTGCCCGAAAGCTGAGTGATATGCAGCTTGCGCTGCATCATTTTTGCACGAACGGGTGGCGCTGTGTCCGGCCACTCGGCGTCGAGTGGATGACGTTTGGCCTGTTTCCCATTGTGCTGGGCTGGCTGCTGGTGCATTCGCTTGTCCAGTATAGCAGGTAAGTGAGAGCATGTTAATTTTTTCATTTTGCGTTTTTTAACGTTTCTGTTTCGCTTACATGTACGGCGGCTGCTGGGCTGAATAAATGGCCACTGGGTTGCCATCTGTTGCCTGCGTCTTAGTCGCCGCTCCAATTTGGCAGAGTGTGCGATATGCGTCTGCATTTGCTGGCGTACCTGCTTGCCCGGCTGGGCATTCTGCTCATTTTGGAGTAGCTGCGCCTGGCCAAGGTAGGCCATTTTGACAACAATGTCCCATTGCTGGAGAAGCTGCTGCCCCTTAAGGACAGGATTCTGAATTGGCGGCTGCTTTTTTCGTGCCAAGGGCGTCCATTGTGGACACCAACGATCGCTGCTGCTGTGCCTGCTTGTCCTTAGGAAGGGTCTGCGGATTTTGCGGCTCTTTCATGAGCCCGTATGTGGGCGTGGTGGCTGCCATGGGCTGTTGCTGCCCCCTTAGGAGAGGCTGGAGATTTTGCGGGCGTTGCTGGTGACCAAAGGAGGCCATGCTGGCTTCCATTGACCAGTGCTGCTGTGCTTGCTGCCCCCAAAGGACAGGCTGCGGATTTAGCGGTCGTTGCTGGTGACCATAGGAGGCCCTGGAGGCTCGCATTGGCCAGTGCTGCTGTGCTTGCTGCCCCCAAAGAACAGGCTGTAGATTTTGCGGGAACTGCAGGTGCCCGTAGATGGGCATGGTGGCTGTCATCGGCTATTGCTGCATGTTCTGCTGCTTCGCTGAATGGAGTTGCGGATACTGTAGATGCCCTTTAGGCCGCTGTGTAGGCCAATCTTGGTTAAGTGAATTCTGCAAAATGTATAAATTTGAATTAGAATTTCCGTCCGTGGTCGAGTCTGGATTTGTCAGTTTGTTTTGTTTTGTCCGACAGTGTGTGCTATCAGTTAGTGGTTGCTTAGCTTCGTCCTTATTACCTAGTTGCATCATCCCCTGCAACAGGTTCTCGAGCATCAGTCTTTCTTGCGGGTCCGTATTGTCTACGTCCCGTACAAGTTTTGCCTCTAAAATATTGAAAATATGTTCAACTAGTGGGTCAGCTGCCTGCAGATTATCATTTTCTATGTCATCAGTCAGTTGATTATGTTGCACATTGTGCATAAGTGTCTGTTGTGTAGTTAGTAGCTGGGTTTTGTTATTTTTTGGTGGCCATTCTAAATTGAACACCTGAGTAGACTGCCTGTTAGTTTTGGGCACGCTGTATTTATTTTTACTACGCGCTATTGGTGCGCGTAGCAGCGTGTGCCCTCTGTAATGTTTGACGGATGATTTACCTTTTTGGCTACGGCTGAGTGGGGGAGTTGCATGTTGATCATGTTTAAATAAATCATTTAAGAATTCGATTGCATCCTCGGAGTTGAAATCAAATTCAGACTCCAAGGCTGCTTGCATATCATTATATATATACTTATTAATTTCATCGATAGCTTCTATGTATTCTAGATTGCGTTTTTTAATATTCACCTCATTGGTGGGCTGGCCGATAGCCAGACAATGATGATCATTGACATAATTGCCGATGTTTGCAAAATTAAACGCAGGTAGCCGATTACCTTGTTTAAAGGGATAGTTAGCGGCTCTGCCTGTTTCTAAGTTACTGAATGTTTGTTTGTTCCGAGAGTTATTAATGTACTCCCTCACTCGCTGGCCGTTTATCATTGTGTCTCTTTTTTACTCATTTCGAGAATCATTGGCGTCCGAGGAGCTACTAGCAACTAAGCTGGCTAGCGTCCTAGTGGCTAACCCATGTAAATTAGTTGCAGGATTTGAATTATTATTATTATTTTTTGCCACTATTTTCAAAAGTAGTTCAACTACTTGGTCCAATTTAATGGTCATTTGCATAATTGCTGCCATTTACTATTTAATGCATCAATGGCTGAATTATTGACCAGCTCTTGGCTTTCTTTTTGTTGCCGTTGCTTATTTTTATGTTTGTTCTGTTGCTGCTGCTGCTGGTGCTTATAATTAGCTCCTGGTGTGTTTGGAGCATTCTCTGCTCCTGATTGGATTTTCTGGCGCTGTTCCTCTTGTTCCATCTGAAGCTTCTTCTGGAATTTGAGGAGGTGTTGTGTAGCCGGATTATGCACCCGACCAGGATTGATTCGCCTGCTGGCCACCTGACTATATGTCATCGTTGAGTTGGCAATGTTGGTTTGCATCTTCTGGTGCTGCTGCTTGGACACCACGTTATGCGTTCCGTGTTGACGCTTATTGACGGTTGATGGCTGCTGCTGCTCGTGCTGGATGGGCATGACTCGTGCCCGGTTTGCAATTAGCTTCGCTCGCTCATCTTTAAAAGCTTTGCAGCCTTTATAATTTGCGACATGCTGTCCTTGACAATTGGCGCACTTTGGAGGCGCGCCTCTTGCCTTGGTGCATGTCGTAGTCGGGTGTCCTTGCCCGCATTTAAGGCATACAAATGGTCGTCGGCAATAGTTTTTACTATGCCCATATGCCTGACAGCGGTGGCACTGGACAGGATCAGTACGCTTCCGCTGTCTCTCCACTTTGATTTCCTGGCTACCTAGTTGTTTCAATTCCAGTATCTTAGTGTTATTATCATTTTTTTCAAGCTCAATTTCGAACGTGTTGATAGGTTTGGCTGTGAAGCGTTCTTTTATTATACCCACGAACCCAGTCGCATGGCGTTGTATGGTGTAGTTGGCGAATAATTATTCTAAATCCGCGCTCATTTCGCATTTGATGAGTGTGCCGGTGAACATTTGAGGCATCAAGCAACGTAATTGTTGCATTGTATGCCTCAATGTCCACACATTGCACGCGCACACCACCTGTCTGCGTACTTTTGGTAGCAAACTTACTGACACCCACTTTATTAGAGATATCTTTGATAATTCTTTGAATATCATCTATATTGGGCAGGTATATTGTGGGCACCTTGACCCGTTGAGCTATATGCAGCTGTATTGACCGTCCTGTTGCCCTATCTTCAACTTCCATGATCTCAATATCATCACAGTCCTCGTTGTTTTTGTCTATAGCTACGAATGTGGCATTGTTAGTATTGCCATCATTCGTGTCATTAATTGCTTCTGTGTGCTTAATGGATTTTGCTGCTGGTATATTATTGTCAGTTAATAGATTGTTGGTTACTTTAATGGCTGCATTTGATTTAAGAAAATCAGAATACGTAGGAGTATCCCTGACACTATCAGCGTTCATAATATACTCAGCATAAGCTAACAATTGTGCACGCTTTTCACTTTTATTCGCTGGCATAGTTGATGATATTTTACGCTTCATTGGCCGTTTAATGACCGTATTGACTTTGATTGGTACAGAAGTTTTGGTACCCAAAATATCATCATTTATTGGCAGCGATTGTTGCCCACTCGCTTCCAATTCATTTTCTGAAATTTGCATAATTTCAGCTGGCATCATTCCCGCATAATTATTTGTAATTAATTGGCTAGCCGATGGAGCAGCATCGGCATTATTTTTATTTTTATTAATTCTCTCGTTTTCCTGGCTATCTGTGACACAGATCATTTCTGTGTCAGAATTGGATGGGCTATCAGCAAGAATGTTGCTATGAACTTGCGCTCTAACAAAATGTTGCTGTACCCCCAAATTATTGCTCCCAACATTTTGTTCGCAGCTCGAGACGAACATGTTGCCATGATCGCTCTCACTACGTTCATAGCTGCTGCTGCTGCTGCTGAATTGGCTCAAGTTCGTTACCGACGCTGCCGACGCTAGCGCTGACAGCGACTGAGCCGCAGAGAGCGTTGGCGCTCTCTTATGTTTCGGCTTCGGCTTTCAGACTTTTGCAGACTTTTATTAATTAGAAAAGACTTTATTTTATTATTTTTTCACTTTTTTTTCCATTTTTAGGTTGCTTAACTTTTTATTGGCTTGTTTTTTTAGCATTTAAAAATGCTGATTGGCTGCCTATTAATTGTTCACTGAATAAACTTTATTATTTTCCATTTAAATGGCACAAGCATTTTATTTAATTTAATAGCAAAAATAATTCAAACACTTTTAAATTTTTCCAGAGTCGTCTGTTGGCTGGGCCGGGCTGGTCCGGGATGCACGTCCGCTCGCCTCGACCGCCACAGAGAGATTTTTATTGTTACTCATTTCTACTTATTGGTATGCAAACAGAAATTTTAGAAACAGAGTTGGCGCTTAATATTATGCAACATTCTCCAGTTTGCAAGGTGGAGAGGAACACGACAAGAGATACATTTAACATTTAATCTCGACTGACCTACATTTAAACATAACATAACATAACATATTCTGTACATTTAACATATTGTCTTAGGTCAGTTAGCTAAGGGAAATTTCGGCACGATCAGCTGGCAATGCTGTCGTGTGAATGGCAATTATACATAAATACAAAAGGGGCACGCTGAGTACATGTAAGTAATTGAAAATTTTAAATTTAACAATTTTATGACTAAATATAACTAATAAATTATTATATTCTATATCGCACCGCCTTACGATGCACTGGCCGTCTGCCTCTGGCCTTTCGATGGACAATTGGCTTCCACCGGGTACATGGCCGACTTATTGGTTTTAAATATTGCAATTTGCATTGCATGATGGCCGCTGCTACCTCTGCTGGATGATGCACCACTTTGGATGTGTGTATCTTCTGCTGCTGGAGCTGATGACTGGCGATGATCAACACTAACCACGCTCCCAGGATGCACGGAAAGTAGGATGCCGTATTTTCGCCTCTCCCAAAGCGCATTTTTCTGCCCGAAAGCTGAGTGATATGCAGCTTGCGCTGCATCATTTTTGCACGAACGGGTGGCGCTGTGTCCGGCCACTCGGCGTCGAGTGGATGACGTTTGGCCTGTTTCCCATTGTGCTGGGCTGGCTGCTGGTGCATTCGCTTGTCCAGTATAGCAGGTAAGTGAGAGCATGTTAATTTTTTCATTTTGCGTTTTGCGGGCGTTGCTGGTGACCAAAGGAGGCCATGCTGGCTTCTATTGACCAGTGCTGCTGTGCTTGCTGCCCCCAAAGGACAGGCTGCGGATTTAGCGGGCGTTGCTGGTGACCATAGGAGGCCCTGGAGGCTCGCATTGGCCAGTGCTGCTGTGCTTGCTGCTGCCATGCTGGCTTCCATTGACCAGTGCTGCTGTGCTTGCTGCCCCCAAAGGACAGGCTGCGGATTTAGCGGGCGTTGCTGGTGACCATAGGAGGCCCTGGAGGCTCGCATTGGCCAGTGCTGCTGTGCTTGCTGCCCCCAAAGAACAGGCTGTAGATTTTGCGGGAACTGCAGGTGCCCGTAAATGGGCATGTATAAATTTGAATTAGAATTTCCGTCCGTGGTCGATTCTGGATTTGTCAGTTTGTTTTGTTTTGTCCGACAGTGTGTGCTATCAGTTAGTAGTTGCTTAGCTTCGTCCTTGTTACCTAGTTGCATCATCCCCTGCAACAGGTTCTCGAGCATCAGTCTTTCTTGCGGGTCCGTATTGTCTACGTCCCGTACAAGTTTTGCCTCTAAAATATTGAAAATATGTTCAACTAGTGGGTCAGCTGGCTGCAGATTATCATTTTCTATGTCATCAGTCAGTTGATTATGTTGCACATTGTGCATAAGTGTCTGTTGTGTAGTTAGTAGCTGGGTTTTGTTATTTTTTGGTGGCCATTCTAAATTGAACACCTGAGTAGACTGCCTGTTAGTTTTGGGCACGCTGTATTTATTTTTACTACGCGCTATTGGTGCGCGTAGCAGCGTGTGCCCTCTGTAATGTTTGACGGATGATTTACCTTTTTGGCTACGGCTGAGTGGGGGAGTTGCATGTTGATCATGTTTAAATAAATCATTTAAGAATTCGATTGCATCCTCGGAGTTGAAATCAAATTCAGACTCTAAGGCTGTTTGCATATCATTATATATATACTTATTAATTTCATCGATAGCTTCTATGTATTCTAGATTGCGTTTTTTAATATTCACCTCATTGGTGGGCTGGCCGATAGCCAGACAATGATGATCATTGACATAATTGCCGATGTTTGCAAAATTAAACGCAGGTAGCCGATTACCTTGTTTAAAGGGATAGTTAGCGGCTCTGCCTGTTTCTAAGTTACTGAATGTTTGTTTGTTCCGAGAGTTATTAATGTACTCCCTCACTCGCTGGCCGTTTATCATTGTGTCTCTTTTTTTACTCATTTCGAGAATCATTGGCGTCTGAGGAGCTACTAGCAACTAAGCTGGCTAGCGTCCTAGTGGCTAATCCATGTAAATTAGTTGCAGGATTTGAATTATTATTATTATTATTATTATTTGCCACTATTTTCAAAAGTAGTTCAACTACTTGGTCCAATTTAATGGTCATTTGCATAATTGCTGCCATATTACTATTTAATGCATCAATGGCTGAATTATTGACCAGCTCTTGGCTTTCTTTTTGTTGCCGTTGCTTATTTTTATGTTGGTTCTGTTGCTGCTGCTGCTGCTGTTGCTGCTGATAATTAGCGCCTGGTGTGTTTAGAGCATTCTCTGCTCCTGATTGGATTTTCTGGCGCTGTTCCTGTTGTTCCATATGAAGCTTCTTCTGGAATTTGAGGAGGTGTTGTGTAGCCGGATTATGCACCCGACCAGGATTGATTCGCCTGCTGGCCACCTGACTATATGTCATCGTTGAGTTGGCAATGTTGGTTTGCATCTTCTGGTGCTGCTGCTTGGACACCACGTTATGCGTTCCGTGTTGACGCTTATTGACGGTTGATGGCTGCTGCTGCTCGTGCTCGTGCTGGATGGGCATGACTCGTGCCCGGTTTGCAATTAGCTTCGCTCGCTCATCTTTAAAAGCTTTGCAGCCTTTATAGTTTGCGACATGCTGTCCTTGACAATTGGCGCACTTTGGAGGCGCGCCTCTTGCCTTGGTGCATGTCGTAGTCGGGTGTCCTCGCCCGCATTTAAGGCATACAAATGGTCGTCGGCAATAGTTTTTACTATGCCCATACGCCTGACAGCGGTGGCACTGGACAGGATCAGTACGCTTCCGCTGCCTCTCCACTTTGATTACCTGGCTACCTATTTGTTTCAATTCCAGTATCTTAGTGTTATTATAATTTTTCTCAAGCTCAATTTCGAATGTGTTGATAGGTTTGGCTGTGAAGCGTTTTTTTATTACACCCACATACCTTACCACGTGCCCTAATCTTCGCAACTCCATGCGAACCCAGTCGCATGGCGTTGTATGGTGTAGTTGGCGAATAATTATTCTAAATCCGCGCTCATTTCGCATTTGATGAGTGTGCCGGTGAACATTTGAGGCTTCAAGCAACGTAATTGTTGTATTGTATGCCTCAATGTCCACACATTGCACGCGCACACCACCTGTCTGCGTACTTTTGGTAGCAAACTTACTGACACCCACTTTATTAGAGATGTTGCGCTATTGAGCTTTTTCAATAGCTTTCACAAATAGAAATAATTAACTAATTATTTTTTGTGTTCAAACTGTTTTTATATTTCTTAAAGTTGCGAGAAGCAGGCAGACCCGAATTGGTCTGTGCTTATTATTTAAGAACAATAGTTTATATATAGCCAAGCGAACCCGAATTAGTACGTGCCGATTTAGCGAAGCGACAATTATTAGTTATAATTTTCACAAATTTTGAGTAATGCAAGTGGCCGATGCGTACCAAATGCATGAAGCGAACAAACTTAACTAACTCGATGCGCAGCATCGAGGCCTTCGCATAAGTAAAGCTAGGGCAATGAAACGATCGTTACAGCGAAGAGCGGCAGCTCTATGTAAATGAGTTCTTAAGAGCGAAATTTAGGCAATTGCTTTGCAGAGCGAGTATTATAAGATAAAATTAAGATGCTGCTCTTATCAGTTGCGAGGTCGCTCCAGTTGTTTTGGCTGCGTAACCAGACATTCTCCCCCCGTTGGAAGGCATGGGCTTTCAACAGATTCCCTGATGGGCAATAGGCATAGCTTGTTTGCAGCTCTTCTCGTTTCTCCTGTTGCGGTGCGCAAAATGGCTACTCGAGCGACTCCATCCTTTCCCGCGATTAACTCCGTGATTCTCGCCAATGGCCACCTTAGAGGCGGCAGATTTTCATCCTTCACGAGGACTATGTCGTTGACGCATAGGCCTGGTTTCGGAGTACGCCATTTGGAAGGCTGCTGAAGCAGTGTTAAGTATTCTTCACGCCAGCGAGACCAAAACAGTTGTTGGAGGTATGTTACGCGTTGCCAGCCATCCAGACGATTGAATTGAAGGTGCGTCACATCAGGTTCAACGAACGATGAGCTGGGTCCACCAATCAAGAAATGAGCTGGAGTGAGCACATCTAGATCTGCTGGATCTTCTGAAAGAGGAAACAATGGCCTGGAATTAATTATCGATGCTATGTGGCAGACTAGGGTGCGAAACTCTTCGAAGTTGAGAACACAAGATCCAACAGCACGATAAAAATGATGTTTCGCTGTCTTCACTGCTGCTTCCCAAAGGCCGCCAAAATGCGGTGAACGAGGAGGTATAAATTTCCAATCAATGGAATCAGCCATGCAAAATTTATGCACTGACTCAATATGATTGCGACTTATGAATAGACGCTTGAGATCCAGAAGCTCGTTTTTGGCGCCGACAAAGTTGGTAGCGTTATCCGACCATATCTGAGATGGCCTGCCTCGAGTCGATATAAACCTCTTAAGCGCATTCAAGAATGAAGCTGTCGACAGATCCTTGACCAGTTCCAGGTGAACCGCTTTAGTCGCGAAGCAGACGAAGACAGCCATGTAACATTTGACTGGAGCCTTCTTTCGTACGTCTGGCTTATAGAAAAATGGTCCACAATAGTCAACACCAGAGACTTCGAAGGCTCGACAAGCAGTCAAACGTTCTTTGGGCAGATCAGCCATTATATGCTCTATCAGTCGAGGCTTGGCACGAAAGCATCTCACACATTTTCCAACCACCTTGGATACGGTCTTCCTTCCGCCAATCGGCCAATACTGCAACCGAATATGAGCAAGAAGTGCCCGTGGACCAGCGTGTAAGTTCCGATTGTGAAACCATGTGATGACTGAGTCTGTGATGGGATGGTGACACGGGAAAATTATTGGATGGCGAGCGTCGAAATCCAGCGAAGAGTTTTTCAAGCGCCCATCAACTCTAAGAATGCCGAAATCATCCAAAAAGGGGTTAAGTGATGCGATACAACTGGACGGTTTAACAACTCTTCTCGATTGCAATGATTTGATCTCTTCCCACAGGTGTGCTCTCTGGACGAGCCTTAATAAGAGTTGGGTCCCATGTTGTATATCAGACACTGTTAGTCCAGGATGCCTGCTTCTGCGTATGAATTTATAAATATATCCGAATATACGCTGCATTGTATCAAATGAGTTGACGTATTTACAAGTGGCAGTTATATCAACGAAGGGAGATGACGCAATAAGGACCCTTTTTTTAAGTTCGAGCTCTGACCTTTCTGACAAGCAAGAAGCAGGCCAGTCCAATTTGTTTTTAACTAGAAATTCTGGGCCTTTGAACCACAGTGACGATTGATCTAATTCACTGGGCGTAGATCCTCTCGAGAGTATATCTGCCGGGTTAAGTGAAGTAGGCACGTAACGCCATTCCATGCCATTAGTTAGCTCTTGAATTGCTGTGACGCGATTAGCCACAAACACATTGAGCTTGCAGGGCTCGGTCCTTATCCAGGAAAGGCATACAGAAGAATCCGACCAACAGTAGAATTTTCCATCGAACAGATTCATTTTAGATATCTCACGCATGAGATTAGATAATAAGACGGCGCCACAGAGCTCTAGCTTTGGAACTGTGATTGTTTTCAGAGGAGCTACACGCGATTTGGAACACAACTACTGACAACTAGCTGATGTTCGTCGAGAAAGGACGTAGGCACATATGCTTCGAGGCTGGCGTCGCAGAAACCGTGAACTTCTAACTCTGCTGCAGGTATTGACACGAGACGAGGAAATTTAAGAAACTGTGCCTTCTCAAAACTGCAGCAAAGATCATGCCAAGCTGTTGCTAGTGATGATGGCAAGCTCTCGTCCCACTCAAGCTTCTCCTTCCAGATCTGCTGCAAAAAGATTTTAGCCTTGGCAATTACCGGCCCTATGAGTCCAAGCGGGTCATACAAGCGAGCTATGGTCGATAGTATTGATCTTTTGGATGGTTTAGATCTCTGCTGAATGCACGAAAAAGAAAACAACAACCGATCCGACGCTGAGTCCCAAGCGAGTCCAAGAGTTTTGGTGATGTCGCTACCATCATCAAACTTTAGAGAAGATTCTCTGTCCTCTACGGGTATCCGTTTCAGTACAGCAGCATTGTTTGAGCACCATTTTCGCAACTTGAAGCCCCCACTTGCCAAGATTCCAGCCGTCTGATTAAGAATTTCCTTTGCTTCCTGAATTGAATCACCCCCTGAAATGAGGTCATCAACGTAGAAGTCACGCCGTAAAATCCGAGATCCAATTGGAAAATTAGTTTCCTCATCCATAGACAGCTGATGCATAGCACGGATAGAGAGGAATGAAGCTGGCTTTGTTCCGTAGGTAACTGAATCCAGCTTAAAAATCTTTATATCCTGTTCTGGCGAGTCTCGCCACAGAATGCATTGGAGAAAATCATCCGGTGCTGAAACGCGTACGCAGCGATACATTTTTCCAATATCTCCTGTTAGGGCGATCGGGAAATTACGAAAGCGAAGAAGGATATGAAACAGCGAGCTTTGAATAACAGGTCCAGCCATCAATAGTTCATTTAATGAATAACCTGACGAGGTAGCTGCTGAGCCGTCGAAAACGACTCGCAATTTTGTCGTTGAACTGTCTTCTTTAAAGACACAGTGATGAGGAAGAAAGTATTGACAAAGTCCTATAGACTCTGGAGCAACAGGCGACATATGACCAAGATCTAAATATTCCTTTAGAAAGTTTGAATATTGAATCTTCAGATCTGGACGATTTTGTAGTTTGCGTTCCAGGGTCAGGAACCGACGAAAGGCTTGTTGGTATGACGTCCAGACATTCCAAACTTTGCTTGATGGGTAAACGAACTGAATATTGGCCACTAGGCAATCTGATATGAGTCTTTACGAAATGTTCTTCACAGATGTTTTCTTCCTTTGAAGTGGTAGGTGTACTTTCCAAGCAGGATTCTATCTCCCAAAATCTTCGAACCAATTCATCAGCACGTTCTTCAGAACTTGACTCAACTTTGCCCGCAGTATGCTTTGCCATTAACATAGAACCACTCAAGCGCGGTCCGCCTCCAGAAACTACCCAACCAAGCCGTGTTTTTTGAAGACACGGTAGTCCTGGGAGAAGCCTTATCTGGCCGACGCTGAGAAGGTCGTAAAACAGGCTAGCTCCAAGTAGCAAGTCCACGCGTTGAGGTTTAAAGAAAGACGGATCTGCAAGTTTTATGTTGTCGGGAATGTTCCAATTCGTCGTGTTGATAGTAAAACTCGGTTGACTATCAGTTATGTTAGGCGCTACCAGAGCTGTAAGGCATGTTGAGTATTCAGAGACTTGAGACTGTATTGTGATAGTGACCGTGTTTCCTTCTGTTTCAAAACGAGAATCACCTAGACCAGAGACAATGGCTGAGGACTTGTGTTTCTTTAGCTGAAGCTGTTGAGCAAGGCGCGACGTTATAAGGTGAAGCTGAGAACCAGAATCCAAAAGGGTACGACAAGGTATCAAAGTGCCGGAGCGATTTTTAACAAAGATCATAGCCGTAGCCAAGACGACAGCTCACTACTGAAATACTGGGCAACAAGAGATGTGGAGGTAGATGGCGATGACTTAGCGAAAGAGGCATGGGCTATCTGCGATGAATTTGCAGGCTCAGTCAGCTGACCAGACGGAAATACCGAATTATTTAAATGCAGCAGCGAATGATGTTTCGCCCCGCAGGTCCGACAGCATCCAGAGCTGCATGATCGCAATAGATGACCTTTCTTTAGGCAATTCAAGCACAATGCAACTCGTTTTGCCTCCCTAAGCCGTAATGCAGGGGTCAAATTTCCAAATCGAGAACAATTATATATATTATGACCAGGGCTGTCACAAAAGACGCAGACAGGGGCGTCGTGGTTAGTTGCGATAAATGACGATCTACTGTTAATTGCTCTAGTTTTTCCCACCTGATGGCTAGGGGCATAGCTTGCCATAGCAAAATTTACTGTTTCCATAGTTCGGCATCTCTGCTCCAGAAACGTAGCCATATGCTCCCACGATGGTATTAAGTTGACGAACGACGAATCCTCTAGCCTTTCTTCCCATTTGGCTTGTGATATTGGGTCCAGCTTTTGTAAAATAATTTGCACAATGATGCATCCAGCGATTTGTTCGGAGTTGCCCATGCTCTTTAACGCGCGAATATGTGCGTTGAATTGGTCGGATAACTCCCTTAACGACACGGCCGATCCACCTGCCACCCTCTTGAGCCCCAATATCTCAAGTATGTGTGCCTGAAAAACCAAACGTCTGTTATTAAACCTTTTCTCCAATAAATTAAGTGCTATGGCATAATTATCGTTTGTTATTTCCAATGATCGAATCGCGTCCAGCGCTGTATCCTTCAGGCACGATCGAAGATGCTGCAGCTTTTCGATATCTGCTAGATCAGGATGATTTTCTATGACGGTTGTGAACATAGAATAAAAGTCGGCCCATTCTGTGTAACCACCACTGAACGTAGGCAACTTTATTGAGGGTAGTGTCGGCGGTGCCTTAGCTCTAGCTGTCTGCGAGGGCATCACAGATTGGTCGCGAAATGTTGAGCAGGGCAATGTTGAGACACGTTTCGCAATTTCACTCCGAACCGAAATTTCCATAGAAACTGCTAACTCATCGAAGTCCTCACGCAATTGGCTACCGATTTCATCAAAGTCTAGTTCTTCGAGGCTAGTGTGAGTAATATCAAATGAGGTCTGAAGCCGCTCGATTTGCTTCAGCCTAACACTAAGACCGCACTCATCAATTGCACTAAGTGGCGAATTAGTTATAGCATTTCGAAGTGTTTGCAAACTGTCATAAATTGAAATGGCTTTGCGCTTCAGAAAGGTCACCCTGTTTGCAGAGGGCACTGCACTAGAGGCATTATTTTCGCTTGCCATTAGAAGCGTGATAGAAAGCGCGTGCGAAACTAGCTGAGTAACTAACAACGGTGATCGCTAGTACATGCAAACCGTTCAAAAAAATGTCAAGCTATGTAACAAAGCAACGGCAATAGCTTTTACATAAGTACCGCACGAATAAGCAAAGACTTTAAGCGACCGAAAGAGTAGGCAAAGCGACGGCGATAAGTATGTACATATGTATATAAAGTGCACAAAACGAAATGCCAGGTGGTGTCTTTTAAGATTATTGCTTTAATGTAAAGCAAATAATCTTACAACAACAAAAATAAAAATCACGTCGGGGTCACCAAAATGTTGCGCTATTGAGCTTTTTCAATAGCTTTCACAAATAGAAATAATTAACTAATTATTTTTTGTGTTCAAAGTTGCGAGAAGCAGGCAGACCCGAATTGGTCTGTGCTTATTATTTAAGAACAATAGTTTATATATAGGCAAGCGAACCCGAATTAGTACGTGCCAATTTAGCGAAGCGACAATTATTAATTATAATTTTCACAAATTTTGAGTAATGCAAGTGGCCGATGCGTACCAAATGCATGAAGCGAACAAACTTAACTAACTCGATGCGCAGCATCGAGGCCTTCGCATAAGTAAAGCTAGGGCAATAAAACGATCGTTACAGCGAAGAGCGGCAGCTCTATGTAAATGAGTTCTTAAGAGCGAAATTTAGGCAATTGCTTTGCAGAGCGAGTATTATAAGATAAAATTAAGATGCTGCTCTTATCAGTTGCGAGGTCGCTCCAGTTGTTTTGGCTGCGTAACCAGACAAGAGATATCTTTGATAATTCTTTGAATATCAACTATATTGGGCAGGTATATTGTGGGCACCTTGACCCGTTGAGCTATATGCAGCTGTATTGACTGTCCAGAGTTTGCATTTGGGATGCAATCTGTTGCCCTATCTTCAACTTCCATGATCTCAATATCATCACAGTCCTCGTTGTTTTTGTCTATAGCTACGAATGTGGCATTGTTAGTATTGCCATTATTCGTGTCGTTAATTGCTTCTGTGTGCTTAATGGATTTTGCTGCTGGTATATTATTGTAAGTTAATAGATTGTTGGTTACTTTAATGGCTGCATTTGATTTAAGAAAATCAGAATACGTAGGAGTATCCCTGACACTATCAGCGTTCATAATATACTCAGCATAAGCTAACAATTGTGCACGCTTTTCACTTTTATTCGCTGGCATAGTTGACGATATTTTACGCTTCATTGGCCGTTTAATGACCGTATTGACTTTGATTGGTACAGAAGTTTTGGTACCCAAAATATCATCATTTATTGGCAGCGATTGTTGCCCACTCGCTTCCAATTCATTTTCTGAAATTTGCATAATTTCAGCTGGCATCATTCCCGCATAATTATTTGTAATTAATTGGCTAGCCGATGGAGCAGCATCGGCATTATTTTTATTTTTATTAATTCTCTCGTTTTCCTGGCTATCTGTGACACAGATCATTTCTGTGTCAGAATTGGATGGGCTATCAGCAAGAATGTTGCTATGAACTTGCGCTCTAACAACATGTTGCTGTAGCCCCAAATTATTGCTCCCAACATTTTGTTCGCAGCTCGAGACGAACATGTTGCCATGATCGCTCTCACTACGTTCATAGCTGCTGCTGCTGCTGCTGCTGAATTGGCTCAAGTTCGTTACCGCTCTGCTGCCGTCACTAAAACGCTCAATTGGCGCTTCTGCCGACGCTAGCGCTGACAGCGACTGAGCCGCAGAGAGCGTTGGCGCTCTCTTATGTTTCGGCTTCGGCTTTCTCCGTTGCTTCTGCTGGTGTTGTTGCTGCTGCTGCTGCTTGGGTAGCTGTTGCCGTTGCTGGTGTTGTTGGTGTTGTGTTTTAAGCTGCTGCTGCAGCTGTATTGGAGCGCCATTGGCGACATTTTCAGCAACAGGTGGCGGGGTATGGGCAGCTACTTTTGTAGCTCTGGGTGCAGCGATGGCCGCCGGCTTGGACGCCGCCTTTTCGCGCATTTTTTCCTATTTACTTGGTTATGTACTTGCCCTTTTTTTTGCCTTATATACATAGTATTATGTATATGTTTTGAGTTTTTTTTGCGTAGATTTCCCTCGCTGTCGTCAGGTATCTCGTCAGGATTGGCTTCTTTTGTTAATATAATTAACAAGGTGTTGCTGCTTTGCTGTATATAAGGCTATATATCAGCACACATTTACTAATTTATATATTTTTAATTTATTTATTTTATTTATTTAATTATTGAGCATTTAAAAATGCTGATTGGCAGACTTTTATTAATTAGAAAAGACTTTATTTTATTAATTTTTCACTTTTTTTCCATTTTTAGGTTGCTTAACTTTTTATTGGCTTGTTTTTTTAGCATTTAAAAATGCTGATTGGCTGCCTATTAATTGTTCACTTAATAAACTTTATTATTTTCTATTTAAATGGCACAAGCATTTTATTTAATTTAATAACAAAAATAATTCAAACACTTGTAAAGTTTTTTTTCCAGAGTCGTCTGTTGGCTGGGCCGGGCTGGTCCGGGATGCACGTCCGCTCGCCTCGACCGCCACAGAGAGATTTTTATTGTTACTCATTTCTACTTATTGGTATGCAAACAGAAATTTTAGAAACAGAGTTGGCGCTTAATATTATGCAACATTCTCCAGTTTGCAAGGTGGAGAGGAACATGACAAGAGATACATTTAACATTTAATCTCGCCTGACCTACATTTAAACATAACATAACATAACATATTCTGTACATTTAACATATTGTCTTAGGTCAGTTAGCTAAGGGGAAATTTCTGCACGATCAGCTGGCAATGCTGTCGTGTGAATGGCAATTATACATAAATACAAAAGGGGCAAGCTGAGTACATGTAAGTAATTGAAAATTTTAAATTTAACAATTTTATGACTAAATATAACTAATAAATTATTATATTCTATATCGCACCGCCTTACGATGCACTGGTCGTCTGCCTCGGCCTTTCGATGGACAATTGGCTTCCACCGGGTACATGGCCGACTTATTGGTTTTAAATATTGCAATTTGCATTGCATGATGGCCGCTGCTACCTCTGCTCGATGATGCACCACTTTGGATGTGTGTATCTTCTGCTGCTGGAGCTGATGACTGGCGATGATCAACACTAACCACGCTCCCAGGATGCACGGAAAGTAGGATGCCGTATTTTCGCCTCTCCCAAAGCGCATTTTTCTGCCCGAAAGCTGAGTGATATGCAGCTTGCGCTGCATCATTTTTGCACGAACGGGTGGCGCTGTGTCCGGCCACTCGGCGTCGAGTGGATGACGTTTGGCCTGTTTCCAATTGTGCTGGGCTGGCTGCTGGTGCATTTGCTTGTCCAGTATAGCAGGTAAGTGAGAGCATGTTAATTTTTTCATTTTGCGTTTTTTAACATTTCTGTTTTACTTGCATGTACGGCGGCTGCTGGGCTGAATAAATGGCCACTGGGTTGCCATCTGTTGCCTGCGTCTTAGTCGCCGCTCCAATTTGGCAGAGTGTGCGATATGCGTCTGCATTTGCTGGCGTACCTGCTTGCCCGGCTGGGCATTCTGCTCATTTTGGAGTAGCTGCGCCTGGCCAAGGTAGGCCATTTTGACAACAATGTCGCATTGCTGGAGAAGCTGCTGCCCCTTGAGGACAGGATTCTGAATTGGCGGCTGCTTTTTCGTGCCAAGGGCGTCCATTGTGGACACCAACGATCGCTGCTGCTGTGCCTGCTTGTCCTTAGGAAGGGTCTGCGGATTTTGCGGCTCTTGCATGAGCCCGTATGTGGGCGTGGTGGTGACCATAGGAGGCCCTGGAGGCTCGCATTGACCAGTGCTGCTGTGCTTGCTGCCCCCAAAGGACAGGTTGCGGATTTAGCGGTCGTTGCTGGTGACCATAGGAGTCCATGCTGGCTTCCATTGACCAGTGCTGCTGTGCTTGCTGCCCCCAAAGGACAGGCTGTAGATTTTGCGGGAACTGCAGGTGCCCGTAGATGGGCATTGTGGCTGTCATTGGCTGTTGCTGCATGTTCTGCTGCTTCGCTGAATGGAGTTGCGGATACTGTAGATGCCCTTTAGGCCGCTGTGTAGGCCAATCTTGGTTAAGTGAATTCTGCAAAATGTATAAATTTGAATTAGAATTTCCGTCCGTGGTCGAGTCTGGATTTGTCAGTTTGTTTTGTTTTGTCCGACAGTGTGTGCTATCAGTTAGTGGTTGCTTAGCTTCGTCCTTGTTACCTAGTTGCATCATCCCCTGCAACAGGTTCTCGAGCATCAGTCTTTCTTGCGGGTCCGTATTGTCTACGTCCCGTACAAGTTTTGCCTCTAAAATATTGAAAATATGTTCAACTAGTGGGTCAGCTGGCTGCAGATTATCATTTTCTATGTCATCAGTCAGTTGATTATGTTGCACATTGTGCATAAGTGTCTGTTGTGTAGTTAGTAGCTGGGTTTTGCTATTTTTTGGTGGCCATTCTAAATTGACCACCTGAGTAGACTGCCTGTTAGTTTTGGGCACGCTGTATTTATTTTTACTACGCGCTATTGGTGCGCGTAGCAGCGTGTGCCCTCTGTAATGTTTGACGGATGATTTACCTTTTTGGCTACGGCTGAGTGGGGGAGTTGCATGTTGATCATGTTTAAATAAATCATTTAAGAATTCGATCCTCGGAGTTGAAATCAAATTCAGACTCCAAGGCTGCTTGCATATCATTATATATATACTTATTAATTTCATCGATAGCTTCTATGTATTCTAGATTGCGTTTTTTAATATTCGCCTTATTGGTGGGCTGGCCGATAACCAGACAATGATGATCGTTGACATAATTGCCGATGTTTGCAAAATTTAACGCGGGTAGCCGATTACCTTGTTTAAAGTTACAGTTACCGGCTCTGCCTGTTTCTAAGTTACTGAATGTTTGTTTGTTCCGAGGGTTATTAATGTACTCCCTCACTCGCTGGCCGTTTATTATTGTGTCTCTTTTTTTACTCATTTCGAGTATCATTGGCGTCTGAGAAGCTACTAGCAGCTAAGCAGATTAGTTGCAGGATTTGAATTATTATTATTATTATTTTTTGCCACTATTTTCAAAAGTAGTTCAACTACTTGGTCCAATTTAATGGTCATTTGCATAATTGCTGCCATATTACTATTTAATGCATCAATGGCTGAATTATTGACCAGCTCTTGGCTTTCTTTTTGTTGCCGTTGCTTATTTTTATGTTGGTTCTGTTGCTGCTGCTGCTGCTGTTGCTGCTGATAATTAGCGCCTGGTGTGTTTGGAGCATTCTCTGCTCCTGATTGGATTTTCAGGCGCTGTTCCTCTTGTTCCATCTGAAGCTTCTTCTGGAATTTGAGGAGGTGTTGTGTAGCCGGATTATGCACCCGACCAGGATTGATTCGCCTGCTGGCCACCTGACTATATGTCATCGTTGAGTTGGCAATGTTGGTTTGCATCTTCTGGTGCTGCTGCTTGGACACCACGTTATGCGTTCCGTGTTGACGCTTATTGACGGTTGATGGCTGCTGCTGCTCGTGCTCGTGCTGGATGGGCATGACTCGTGCCCGGTTTGCAATTAGCTTCGCTCGCTCATCTTTAAAAGCTTTGCAGCCTTTATAATTTGCGACATGCTGTCCTTGACAATTGGCGCACTTTGGAGGCGCGCCTCTTGCCTTGGTGCATGTCGTAGTCGGGTGTCCTTGCCCGCATTTAAGGCATACAAATGGTCGTCGGCAATAGTTTTTACTATGCCCATATGCCTGACAGCGGTGGCACTGGACAGGATCAGTCCGCTTCCGCTGCCTCTCCACTTTGATTTCCTGGCTACCTAGTTGTTTCGATTCCAGTATCTTAGTGTTATTATCATTTTTCTCAAGCTCAATTTCGAACGTGTTGATAGGTTTGGCTGTGAAGCGTTCTTTTATTACACCCACATACCTTACCACGTGCCCTAATCTTCGCAACTCCATGCGAACCCAGTCGCATGGCGTTGTATGGTGTAGTTGGCGAATAATTATTCTAAATCCGCGCTCATTTCGCATTTGATGAGTGTGCCGGTGAACATTTGAGGCATCAAGCAACGTAATTGTTGCATTGTATGCCTCAATGTCCACACATTGCACGCGCACACCACCTGTCTGCGTACTTTTGGTAGCAAACTTACTGACACCCACTTTATTAGAGATATCTTTGATAATTCTTTGAATATCATCTATATTGGGCAGGTATATTGTGGGCACCTTGACCCGTTGAGCTATATGCAGCTGTATTGACTGTCCAGAGTTTGCATTTGGGATGCAATCCGTTGCCCTATCTTCAACTTCCATGATCTCAATATCATCACAGTCCTCGTTGTTTTTGTCTATAGCTACGAATATGGCACTATTAGTATTGCCATCATTCGTGTCATTAATTGCTTCTGTGTGCTTAATGGATTTTGCTGCTGGTATATTATTGTCAGTTAATAGATTGTCGGATACTTTAATGGCTGCATTTGATTTAAGAAAATCAGAATACGTAGGAGTATCCCTGACACTATCAGCGTTCATAATATACTCAGCATAAGCTAACAATTGTGCACGCTTTTCACTTTTATTCGCTGGCATAGTTGATGATATTTTACGCTTCATTGGCCGTTTAATGACCGTATTGACTTTGATTGGTACAGAAGTTTTGGTACCCAAAATATCATCATTTATTGGCAGAGATTGTTGCCCACTCGCTTCCAATTCATTTTCTGAAATTTGCATAATTTCAGCTGGCATCATTCCCGCATAATTATTTGTAATTAATTGGCTAGCCGATGGAGCAGCATCGGCATTATTTTTATTTTTATTAATTCTCTCGTTTTCCTGGCTATCTGTGACACAGATCATTTCTGTGTCAGAATTGGATGGGCTATCAGCAAGAATGTTGCTATGAACTTGCGCTCTAACAACATGTTGCTGTAGCCCCAAATTATTGCTCCCAACATTTTGTTCGCAGCTTAAAACGAACATGTTGCCATGATCGCTCTCACTACGATCATAGCTGCTGCTGCTGCTGCTGAATTGGCTCAAGTTCGTTACCGCTCTGCTGCCGTCACTAAAACGCTCAATTGGCGCTTCTGCCGACGCTAGCGCTGACAGCGACTGAGCCGCAGAGAGCGTTGGCGCTCTCTTATGTTTCGGCTTCGGCTTTCTCCGTTGCTTCTGCTGGTGTTGTTGCTGCTGCTGCTGCTTGGGTAGCTGTTGCCGTTGCTGGTGTTGTTGGTGTTGTGTTTTAAGCTGCTGCTGCAGCTGTATTGGAGCGCAATTGGCGACATTTTCAGCAACAGGTGCCGGGGTATGGGGGGGGGGGGTGCAGCTACTTTTGTAGCTCTGGGTGCAGCGATGGCCGCCGGCTTGGACGCCGCCTTTTCGCGCATTTTTTCCTATTTACTTGGTTATGTACTTGCCCTTTTTTTGCCTTATATACATAGTATTATGTATATGTTTTGAGTTTTTTTTGCGTAGATTTCCCTCGCTGTCGTCAGGTATCTCGTCAGGATTGGCTTCTTTTGTTAATATAATTAACAAGGTGTTGCTGCTTTGCTGTATATAAGGCTATATATCAGCACACATTTACTAATTTATATATTTTTAATTTATTAATTTTATTTATTTAATTATTGAGCATTTAAAAATGCTGATTGGCAGACTTTTATCAATTAGAAAAGACTTTATTTTATTAATTTTTCACTTTTTTTCCATTTTTAGGTTGCTTAACTTTTTATTGGCTTGTTTTTTTAGCATTTAAAAATGCTGATTGGCTGCCTATTAATTGTTCACTTAATAAACTTTATTATTTTCTATTTAAATGGCACAAGCATTTTATTTAGTTTAATTTAATTTAATTTAATAGCAAAAATAATTCAAACACTTTTAAATTTTTCCAGAGTCGTCTGTTGGCTGGGCCGGGCTGGTCCGGGATGCACGTCCGCTCGCCTCGACCGCCACAGAGAGATTTTTATTGTTACTCAGTTCTACTTATTGGTATGCAAACAGAAATTTTAGAAACAGAGTTGGCGCTTAATATTATGCAACATTCTCCAGTTTGCAAGGTGGAGAGGAACATGACAAGAGATACATTTAACATTTAATCTCGACTGACCTACATTTAAACATAACATATTTTGTACATTTAACATATTGTCTTAGGTCAGTTAGCTAAGGGGAAATTTCTGCACGATCAGCTGGCAATGCTGTCGTGTGAATGGCAATTATACATAAATACAAAAGGGCACGCTGAGTACATGTAAGTAATTGAAAATTTTAAATTTAACAATTTTATGACTAAATATAACTAATAAATTATTATATTCTATATCGCACCCCCTTACGATGCACTGGTCGTCTGCCTCTGGCCTTTCGATGGACAATTGGCTTCCACCGGGTACATGGCCGACTTATTGGTTTTAAATATTGCAATTTGCATTGCATGATGGCCGCTGCTACCTCTGCTGGATGATGCACCACTTTGGATGTGTGTATCTTCTGCTGCTGGAGCTGATGACTGGCGATGATCAACACTAACCACGCTCCCAGGATGCATGGAAAGTAGGATGCTGTATTTTCGCCTCTCCCAAAGCGCATTTTTCTGCCCGAAAGCTGAGTGATATGCAGCTTGCGCTGCATTATTTTTGCACCAACGGGTGGCACTGTGTCCGGCCACTCGGCGTCGAGTGGATGACGTTTGGCCTGTTTCCAATTGTGCTGGGCAGGCTGCTGGTGCATTCGCTTGTCCAGTATAGCAGGTAAGTGAGAGCATGGCATTATTTTCATTTTGCGTTTTTTAACATTTCTGTTTTGCTTGCATGTACGGCGGCTGCTGGGCTGAATAAATGGCCACTGGGTTTCCATCTGTTGCCTGCGTCTTAGTCGCCGCTCCAATTTGGCAGAGTGTGCGATATGCGTCTGCATTTGCTGGCGTACCCGCTTGACCGGCTGGGCACTCTGCTCATTTTGGAGAAGCTGCGCCTGGCCAAGGTAGGCCATTTTGACAACAATGTCCCATTGCTGGAGAAGCTGCTGCCCCTTAAGGACAGGATTCTGAATTGGCGGCTGCTTTTTCGTGCCAAGGGCGTCCATTGTGGACACCAACGATCGCTGCTGCTGTGCCTGCTTGTCCTTAGGAAGGGTCTGCGGATTTTGCGGCTCTTGCATGAGCCCGTATGTGGGCGTGGTGGCTGCCATGGGCTGTTGCTGCCCCCTTAGGAGAGGCTGAAGATTTTGCGGGCGTTGCTGGTGACCAAAGGAGGCCATGCTGGCTTCCATTGGCCAGTGCTGCAGCGCTTGCTGCCCCCAAAGGACAGGCTGGAGATTTTGAGGGCGTTGCTGGTGACCATAGGAGGCCCCGGAGGCTCGCATTGACCAGTGCTGCTGTGCTTGCTGCCCCCAAAGGACAGGCTGCGGATTTAGCGGGCGTTGCTGGTGACCATAGGAGTCCATGCTGGCTTCCATTGACCAGTGCTGCTGTGCTTGCTGCCCCCAAAGGACAGGCTGTAGATTTTGCGGGAACTGCAGGTGCCCGTAGATGGGCATGGTGGCTGTCATTGGCTGTTGCTGCATGTTCTGCTGCTTCGCTGAATGGAGTTGCGGATACTGTAGATGCCCTTTAGGCCGCTGTGTAGGCCAATCTTGGTTAAGTGAATTCTGCAAAATGTATAAATTTGAATTAGAATTTCCGTCCGTGGTCGAGTCTGGATTTGTCAGTTTGTTTTGTTTTGTCCGACAGTGTGTGCTATCAGTTAGTGGTTGCTTAGCTTCGTCCTTGTTACCTAGTTGCATCATCCCCTGCAACAGGTTCTCGAGCATCAGTCTTTCTTGCGGGTCCGTATTGTCTACGTCCCGTACAAGTTTTGCCTCTAAAATATTGAAAATATGTTCAACTAGTGGGTCAGCTGCCTGCAGATTATCATTTTCTATGTCATCAGTCAGTTGATTATGTTGCACATTGTGCATAAGTGTCTGTTGTGTAGTTAGTAGCTGGGTTTTGTTATTTTTTGGTGGCCATTCTAAATTGAACACCTGAGTAGACTGCCTGTTAGTTTTGGGCACGCTGTATTTATTTTTACTACGCGCTATTGGTGCGCGTAGCAGCGTGTGCCCTCTGTAATGTTTGACGGATGATTTACCTTTTTGGCTACGGCTGAGTGGGGGAGTTGCATGTCGATCATGTTTAAATAAATCATTTAAGAATTCGATTGCACCCTCGGAGTTGAAATCATATTCAGACTCCAAGGCTGCTTGCATATCATTATATATATACTTATTAATTTCATCGATAGCTTCTATGTATTCTAGATTGCGTTTTTTAATATTCGCCTTATTGGTGGGCTGGCCGATAGCCAGACAATGATGATCGTTGACATAATTGCCGATGTTTGCAAAATTAAACGCAGGTAGCCGATTACCTTGTTTAAAGGGATAGTTAGCGGCTCTGCCTGTTTCTAAGTTACTGAATGTTTGTTTGTTCCGAGGATTATTAATGTACTCCCTCACTCGCTGGCCGTTTATCATAGTGTCTCTTTTTTTTACTCATTTCGAGTATCATTGGCGTCTGAGGAGCTACTAGCAGCTAAGCTGGCTAGCGTCCTAGTGGCAAATCCATGCAGATTAGTTGCAGGATTTGAATTATTATTATTATTATTATTATTTGCCACTATTTTCAAAAGTAGTTCAACTACTTGGTCCAATTTAATGGTCATTTGCATAATTGCTGCCATATTACTATTTAATGCATCAATGGCTGAATTATTGACCAGCTCTTGGCTTTCTTTTTGTTGCCGTTGCTTATTTTTATGTTGGTTCTGTTGCTGCTGCTGCTGTTGCTGCTGTTAATTAGCGCCTGGTGTGTTTGGAGCATTCTCTGCTTCTGATTGGATTTTCTGGCACTGTTCCTGTTGTTTCATATGAAGCTTCTTCTGGAATTTGAGGAGGTGTTGTGTAGCCGGATTATGCACCCGACCAGGATTGATTCGCCTGCTGGCCACCTGACTATATGTCATCGTTGAGTTGGCAATGTTGGTTTGCATCTTCTGGTGCTGCTGCTTGGACACCACGTTATGCGTTCCGTGTTGACGCTTATTGACGGTTAATGGCTGCTGCTGCTCGTGCTGGATGGGCATGACTCGTGCCCGGTTTGCAATTAGCTTCGCTCGCTCATCTTTAAAAGCTTTGCAGCCTTTATAGTTTGCGACATGCTGTCCTTGACAATTGGCGCACTTTGGAGGCGCGCCTCTTGCCTTGGTGCATGTCGTAGTCGGGTGTCCTTGCCCGCATTTAAGGCATACAAATGGTCGTCGGCAATAGTTTTTACTATGCCCATATACCTGACAGCGGTGGCACTGGACAGGATCAGTACGCTTCTGGCCACCTGACTATATGTCATCGTTGAGTTGGCAATGTTGGTTTGCATCTTCTGGTGCTGCTGCTTGGACACCACGTTATGCGTTCCGTGTTGACGCTTATTGACGGTTAATGGCTGCTGCTGCTCGTGCTGGATGGGCATGACTCGTGCCCGGTTTGCAATTAGCTTCGCTCGCTCATCTTTAAAAGCTTTGCAGCCTTTATAGTTTGCGACATGCTGTCCTTGACAATTGGCGCACTTTGGAGGCGCGCCTCTTGCCTTGGTGCATGTCGTAGTCGGGTGTCCTTGCCCGCATTTAAGGCATACAAATGGTCGTCGGCAATAGTTTTTACTATGCCCATATACCTGACAGCGGTGGCACTGGACAGGATCAGTACGCTTCCGCTGCCTCTCCACTTTGATTTCCTGGCTACCTAGTTGTTTCAATTCCAGTATCTTAGTGTTATTATCATTTTTCTCAAGCTCAATTTCGAACGTGTTGATAGGTTTGGCTGTGAAGCGTTCTTATATTACACCCACATACCTTACCACGTGCCCTAATCTTCGCAACTCCATGCGAACCCAGTCGCATGGCGTTGTATGGTGTAGTTGGCGAATAATTATTCTAAATCCGCGCTCATTTCGCATTTGATGAGTGTGCCGGTGAACATTTGAGGCATCAAGCAACGTAATTGTTGCATTGTATGCCTCAATGTCCACACATTGCACGCGCACACCACCTGTCTGCGTACTTTTGGTAGCAAACTTACTGACACCCACTTTATTAGAGATATCTTTGATAATTCTTTGAATATCATCTATATTGGGCAGGTATATTGTGGGCACCTTGACCCGTTGAGCTATATGCAGCTGTATTGACTGTCCAGAGTTTGCATTTGGGATGCAATCTGTTGCCCTATCTTCAACTTCCATGATCTCAATATCATCACAGTCCTCGTTGTTTTTGTCTATAGCTACGAATGTGGCATTGTTAGTATTGCCATCATTCGTGTCATTAATTGCTTCTGTGTGCTTAATGGATTTTGCTGCTGGTATATTATTGTCAGTTAATAGATTGTTGGTTACTTTAATGGCTGCATTTGATTTAAGAAAATCAGAATACGTAGGAGTATCCCTGACACTATCAGCGTTCATAATATACTCAGCATAAGCTAACAATTGTGCACGCTTTTCACTTTTATTCGCTGGCATAGTTGATGATATTTTACGCTTCATTGGCCGTTTAATGACCGTATTGACTTTGATTGGTACAGAAGTTTTGGTACCCAAAATATCATTATTTATTGGCAGCGATTGTTGCCCACTCGCTTCCAATTCATTTTCTGAAATTTGCATAATTTCAGCTGGCATCATTCCCGCATAATTATTTGTAATTAATTGGCTAGCCGATGGAGCAGCATCGGCATTATTTTTATTTTTATTAATTCTCTCGTTTTCCTGGCTATCTGTGACACAGATCATTTCTGTGTCAGAATTGGATGGGCTATCAGCAAGAATGTTGCTATGAACTTGCGCTCTAACAACATGTTGCTGTAGCCCCAAATTATTGCTCCCAACATTTTGTTCGCAGCTCGAGACGAACATGTTGCCATGATCGCTCTCACTACGTTCATAGCTGCTGCTGCTGCTGCTGAATTGGCTCAAGTTCGTTACCGCTCTGCTGCCGTAACTAAAACGCTCAATTGGCGCTTCTGCCGACGCTAGCGCTGACAGCGACTGAGCCGCAGAGAGCGTTGGCGCTCTCTTGTGTTTCGGCTTCGGCTTTCTCCGTTGCTTCTGCTGGTGTTGTTGCTGCTGCCGCTTGGGTAGCTGTTGCCGTTGCTGGTGTTGTTGGTGTTGTGTTTTAAGCTGCTGCTGCAGCTGTATTGGAGCGCCATTGGCGAAATTTTCAGCAACAGGTGCCATGGTATGGGGGGGCACCTGTTTTTTTTTTTTTTTGTATTGTGCACTGGTCTATTACTCAGTGCATACGGCTGGTGGCCTAGGTCCGTGTCATGGCTGGATCTGGACAAGTTTACCGCACTGCGCCGCTTAGCGGACCACGCGGAATCGGTCGTTTTCTTGGGAGGCAGTTGTTGGTGCTGCAGACTATGGCTAGGTATAGCTCTTGTTTTTGGCGCTTGGGTGCTGCTCAGGTTAGAGCTTGTTGTGCTGGGTGAAGCATGAATTGTTTTCTTTGGTTGGTCAATATGCTGCTGTGGCTAGCCTTGAAAATGAAGAGCATATTGAGGTTGTTAGTTGTGGTTAGTGTTTGCGCCAGGTTTAGAGATTAGTTGTGGATTAGTTTTGAAGTCTGGTGGGACAGTTCAGGTTTTTTGAGGTTTGTTGAGCTGTTTGGCATAGGAGTTGTGCCGGCTAGCATTATTTTCTTGGGGTTTCTTGGTCACTGCTCACTCAACTGGTTTACACATACCCAGAAGGGTAGAGCTCCAGGCACCCAAGCAAAGCAGTTAGGGCACTGGGGTAGTGCAGATTTTATTCTTTATCACTGCTCACTCACCTGGATTACACATACCCGGAAGGGCAGAGCTCCAGGCACCCAAGCAAAGCAGTTAAGGCACTGGGATGTTGTTGTGCTGTTTTTAATCTATCACTGCTCACGCACCTGGTTTACACATGCCCAGAAGGACAGAGCTCCAGGTACCCAAGCTAAGCAGTTTTTAGAAGTCTGATATGACTGTTCTAGGCACTAGGATTTGGGAGGTGCAGTTTTTTCTAGGGACTTGGTATGTCCGAATGTTGGATGGCAGTTTTGTTATATTAGGGACACTGTTGGTGTGTATAAGTCTCCTGTTGCTATTGAGCAAGTTGAGGTTGTTAATATGCAACTTGGCTGCCGTCTGCCTGTCTAAGAACATACACTTTAGGGTCTCTTCTCAGTCTCTATTCTGACAGACTGAATGACTTGCATATTATTGGGTTAGTGTTATTGTTAGTGGAATTGGTTATATGGTAATTCTGGCACTGGGAATTGGGAGTGTAGTTTGTGCGAATTGTGGGTGCACAATATGTTTTGGCTCGATATTTTGGTGGTTAAGTTGGTTCAGCAGTTTGAGGATTGTTGCATATTTGCATGGGCTATTTGATTATGGTATTAAACAGTGTTATTTGGTTGTGGTTTTGATTGTTTTTAATTTGGCCATTGTTTGGTTTGGCAGTTAATGTTTATTTATTTAATTGTTAATGTTTAGGTTAGTGATTTTAGATTGGGTGATTTAATTGGACAAGGGGTTTGGATCAGCAAAATCAGCGTTAATGATAGTGAGGCACTTGGTGCTTGTATCATTATATTTCTTCACTTTATGCTGATCCATTTGACTAGGCAGTATTAGGCAGTATTAGGCAGTACTAGGCAGTATTAGGCAGTATTAGGCAGCATTAGGCAGTATTCTTTGAATTTGCCTTGTATGGCCAGTCCCCCGGGTTGGGGTGTTGGGACTGTAGTGTAATTGGTGAGTGTGGCTTAGAGTTTGGCATTTGTTGTTTGTGCTAAGCATTGGTGCCTTGTCTTGGTTGTGTTAGTTGTGTTAGTGATTGGCATGTTTTGTTTGGTGCATGCTGTTAATGTTTATGTGATTCTTGGTGTGTGTGGCTTGGTTTCTGTGGGCTAAGCAATTTATTCATATGTGGCACTTTTATTTGGCTCACAGTATGACTTGGCTGGGTTTTGTTTTAGCTCACTTAGGTCGAGCAGTTGGTGTTGAGTTGTTTGTTAGTGCTATTAGTGGGGTTCGGTTGGTGAACAGGCCAAGGGGTGTTTTTTTTTTTTTTTTTTGTGGTATGCACTGGTCTATTACTCAGTGCATACGGCTGGTGGCCTAGATCCGTGTCATGGCTGGATCTGGACAAGTTTACCGCACTGCGCCGCTTAGCGGACCACGCGGAATCGGTCGTTTTCTTGGGAGGCAGTTGTTGGTGCTGCAGACTATGGCTAGGTATAGCTCTTGTTTTTGGCGCTTGGGTGCTGCTCAGGTTAGAGCTTGTTGTGCTGGGTGAAGCATGAATTGTTTTCTTTGGTTGGTCAATATGCTGCTGTGGCTAGCCTTGAAAATGAAGAGCATATTGAGGTTGTTAGTTGTGGTTAGTGTTTGCGCCAGGTTTAGAGATTAGTTGTGGATTAGTTTTGAAGTCTGGTGGGACAGTTCAGGTTTTTTGAGGTTTGTTGAGCTGTTTGGCATAGGAGTTGTGCCGGCTAGCATTATTTTCTTGGGGTTTCTTGGTCACTGCTCACTCAACTGGTTTACACATACCCAGAAGGGTAGAGCTCCAGGCACCCAAGCAAAGCAGTTAGGGCACTGGGGTAGTGCAGATTTTATTCTTTATCACTGCTCACTCACCTGGATTACACATACCCGGAAGGGCAGAGCTCCAGGCACCCAAGCAAAGCAGTTAAGGCACTGGGATGTTGTTGTGCTGTTTTTAATCTATCACCGCTCACTCACCTGGTTTACACATGCCCAGAAGGACAGAGCTCCAGGTACCCAAGCTAAGCAGTTTTTAGAAGTCTGATATGACTGTTCTAGGCACTAGGATTTGGGAGGTGCAGTTTTTTCTAGGGACTTGGTATGTCCGAATGTTGGATGGCAGTTTTGTTATATTAGGGGCACTGTTGGTGTGTATAAGTCTCCTGTTGCTATTGAGCAAGTTGAGGTTGTTAATATGCAACTTGGCTGCCGTCTGCCTGTCTAAGAACATACACTTTAGGGTCTCTTCTCAGTCTCTATTCTGACAGACTGAATGACTTGCATATTATTGGGTTAGTGTTATTGTTAGTGGAATTGGTTATATGGTAATTCTGGCACTGGGAATTGGGAGTGTAGTTTGTGCGAATTGTGGGTGCACAATATGTTTTGGCTGGATATTTTGGTGGTTAAGTTGGTTCAGCAGTTTGAGGATTGTTGCATATTTGCATGGGCTATTAGATTATGGTATTAAACAGTGTTATTTGGTTGTGGTTTTGATTGTTTTTAAGTTGGCCATTGTTTGGTTTGGCAGTTAATGTTTATTTATTTAATTGTTAATGTTTAGGTTAGTGATTTTAGATTGGGTGATTTAATTGGCCAAGGGGTTTGGATCAGCAAAATCAGCGTTAATGACAGTGATGCACTTGGTGCTTGTATCATTATATTTCTTCACTTTATGCTGATCCATTTGACTAGGCAGTATTAGGCAGTACTAGGCAGTATTAGGCAGTATTAGGCAGCATTAGGCAGTATTCTTTGAATTTGCCTTGTATGGCCAGTCCCCCGGGTTGGGGTGTTGGGACTGTAGTGTAATTGGTAAGTGTGGCTTAGAGTTTGGCATTTGTTGTTTGTGCTAAGCATTGGTGCCTTGTCTTGGTTGTGTTAGTTGTGTTAGTGATTGGCATGTTTTGTTTGGTGCATGCTGTTAATGTTTATGTGATTCTTGGTGTGTGTGGCTTGGTTTCTGTGGGCTGAGCAATTTATTCATATGTGGCACTTTTATTTGGCTCACAGTATGACTTGGCTGGGTTTTGTTTTAGCTCACTTAGGTCGAGCAGTTGGTGTTGAGTTGTTTGTTAGTGCTATTAGTGGGGTTCGGTTGGTGAACAGGCCAGGGGGTGTTTTTTTTTTTTTTTTTTGTGGTATGCACTGGTCTATTCCTCAGTGCATACGGCTGGTGGCCCAGATCCGTGTCATGGCTGGATCTGGACAAGTTTATCGCACTGCGCCGCTTAGCGGACCACGCGGAATCGGTCGTTTTCTGGGGAGGCAGTTGTTAGTGCTGCAGACTATGGCTAGGTATAGCTCTTGTTTTTGGCGCTTGGGTGCTGCTCAGGTTGGAGCTTGTTGTGCTGGGTGAAGCACGAATTGTTTTCTTTGGTTGGTCAATATGCTGCTGTGGCTTTGGTGGCTAGCCTTGGAAATGAAGAGCATATTGAGGTTGTTAGTTGTGGTTAGTGTTTGCGCCAGGTTTAGAGATTAGTTGTGGATTAGTTTTGAAGTCTGGTGGGACAGTTCAGGTTTTTTGAGGTTTGTTGAGCTGTTTGGCATAGGAGTTGTGCCGGCTAGCATTGTTTTCTTGGGGTTTCTTGGTCACTGCTCACTCACCTGGTTTACACATACCCAGAAGGGTAGAGCTCCAGGCACCGAAGCAAAGCAGTTAGGGCACTGGGGTAGTGCAGATTTTATTCTTTATCACTGCTCACTCACCTGGTTTACACATACCCGGAAGGGCAGAGCTCCAGGCACCCAAGCAAAGCAGTTAAGGCACTGGGATGTTGTTGTGCTGTTTTTAATCTATCACTGCTCACTCACCTGGTTTACACATGCCCAGAAGGACAGAGCTCCAGGTACCCAAGCTAAGCAGTTTTTAGAAGTCTGATATGACTGTTCTAGGCACTAGGATTTGGGAGGTGCAGTTTTTTCTAGGGACTTGGTATGTCCGAATGTTGGATGGCAGTTTTGTTATATTAGGGGCACTGTTGGTGTGTATAAGTCTCCTGTTGCTATTGAGCAAGTTGAGGTTGTTAATATGCAACTTGGCTGCCGTCTGCCTGTCTAAGAACATACACTTTAGGGTCTCTTCTCAGTCTCTATTCTGACAGACTGAATGACTTGCATATTATTGGGTTAGTGTTATTGTTAGTGGAATTGGTTATATGGTAATGCTGGCACTGGGAATTGGGAGTGTAGTTTGTGCGAATTGTGGGTGCACAATATGTTTTGGCTCGATATTTTGGTGGTTAAGTTGGTTCAGCAGTTTGAGGATTGTTGCATATTTGCATGGGCTATTTGATTATGGTATTAAACAGTGTTATTTGGTTGTGGTTTTGATTGTTTTTAATTTGGCCATTGTTTGGTTTGGCAGTTAATGTTTATTTATTTAATTGTTAATGTTTAGGTTAGTGATTTTAGATTGGGTGATTTAATTGGCCAAGGGGTTTGGATCAGCAAAATCAGCGTTAATGACAGTGATGCACTTGGTGCTTGTATCATTATATTTCTTCACTTTATGCTGATCCATTTGACTAGGCAGTATTAGGCAGTACTAGGCAGTATTAGGCAGTATTAGGCAGCATTAGGCAGTATTCTTTGAATTTGCCTTGTATGGCCAGTCCCCCGGGTTGGGGTGTTGGGACTGTAGTGTAATTGGTGAGTGTGGCTTAGAGTTTGGCATTTGTTGTTTGTGCTAAGCATTGGTGCCTTGTCTTGGTTGTGTTAGTTGTGTTAGTGATTGGCATGTTTTGTTTGGTGCATGCTGTTAATGTTTATGTGATTCTTGGTGTGTGTGGCTTGGTTTCTGTGGGCTGAGCAATTTATTCATATGTGGCACTTTTATTTGGCTCACAGTATGACTTGGCTGGGTTTTGTTTTAGCTCACTTAGGTCGAGCAGTTGGTGTTGAGTTGTTTGTTAGTGCTATTAGTGGGGTTCGGTTGGTGAACAGGCCAGGGGGTGTTTTTTTTTTTTTTTTTTTGTGGTATGCACTGGTCTATTCCTCAGTGCATATGGCTGGTGGCCCAGATCCGTGTCATGGCTGGATCTGGACAAGTTTATCGCACTGCGCCGCTTAGCGGACCACGCGGAATCGGTCGTTTTCTGGGGAGGCAGTTGTTAGTGCTGCAGACTATGGCTAGGTATAGCTCTTGTTTTTGGCGCTTGGGTGCTGCTCAGGTTGGAGCTTGTTGTGCTGGGTGAAGCACGAATTGTTTTCTTTGGTTGGTCAATATGCTGCTGTGGCTTTGGTGGCTAGCCTTGGAAATGAAGAGCATATTGAGGTTGTTAGTTGTGGTTAGTGTTTGCGCCAGGTTTAGAGATTAGTTGTGGATTAGTTTTGAAGTCTGGTGGGACAGTTCAGGTTTTTTGAGGTTTGTTGAGCTGTTTGGCATAGGAGTTGTGCCGGCTAGCATTGTTTTCTTGGGGTTTCTTGGTCACTGCTCACTCACCTGGTTTACACATACCCAGAAGGGTAGAGCTCCAGGCACCCAAGCAAAGCAGTTAGGGCACTGGGGTAGTGCAGATTTTATTCTTTATCACTGCTCACTCACCTGGTTTACACATACCCGGAAGGGCAGAGCTCCAGGCACCCAAGCAAAGCAGTTAAGGCACTGGGATGTTGTTGTGCTGTTTTTAATCTATCACTGCTCACTCACCTGGTTTACACATGCCCAGAAGGACAGAGCTCCAGGTACCCAAGCTAAGCAGTTTTTAGAAGTCTGATATGACTGTTCTAGGCACTAGGATTTGGGAGGTGCAGTTTTTTCTAGGGACTTGGTATGTCCGAATGTTGGATGGCAGTTTTGTTATATTAGGGGCACTGTTGGTGTGTATAAGTCTCCTGTTGCTATTGAGCAAGTTGAGGTTGTTAATATGCAACTTGGCTGCCGTCTGCCTGTCTAAGAACATACACTTTAGGGTCTCTTCTCAGTCTCTATTCTGACAGACTGAATGACTTGCATATTATTGGGTTAGTGTTATTGTTAGTGGAATTGGTTATATGGTAATTCTGGCACTGGGAATTGGGAGTGTAGTTTGTGCGAATTGTGGGTGCACAATATGTTTTGGCTCGATATTTTGGTGGTTAAGTTGGTTCAGCAGTTTGAGGATTGTTGCATATTTGCATGGGCTATTTGATTATGGTATTAAACAGTGTTATTTGGTTGTGGTTTTGATTGTTTTTAATTTGGCCATTGTTTGGTTTGGCAGTTAATGTTTATTTATTTAATTGTTAATGTTTAGGTTAGTGATTTTAGATTGGGTGATTTAATTGGCCAAGGGGTTTGGATCAGCAAAATCAGCGTTAATGACAGTGATGCACTTGGTGCTTGTATCATTATATTTCTTCACTTTATGCTGATCCATTTGACTAGGCAGTATTAGGCAGTACTAGGCAGTATTAGGCAGTATTAGGCAGCATTAGGCAGTATTCTTTGAATTTGCCTTGTATGGCCAGTCCCCCGGGTTGGGGTGTTGGGACTGTAGTGTAATTGGTGAGTGTGGCTTAGAGTTTGGCATTTGTTGTTTGTGCTAAGCATTGGTGCCTTGTCTTGGTTGTGTTAGTTGTGTTAGTGATTGGCATGTTTTGTTTGGTGCATGCTGTTAATGTTTATGTGTTTCTTGGTGTGTGTGGCTTGGATTCTGTGGGCTAAGCAATTTATTCATATGTGGCACTTTTATTTGGCTCACAGTATGACTTGGCTGGGTTTTGTTTTAGCTCACTTAGGTCGAGCAGTTGGTGTTGAGTTGTTTGTTAGTGCTATTAGTGCTATTAGTGGGGTTCGGTTGGTGAACAGGCCAGGGGGTGTTTTTTTTTTTTTTTTGTGGTATGCACTGGTCTATTCCTCAGTGCATACGGCTGGTGGCCCAGATCCGTGTCATGGCTGGATCTGGACAAGTTTATCGCACTGCGCCGCTTAGCGGACCACGCGGAATCGGTCGTTTTCTTGGGAGGCAGTTGTTGGTGCTGCAGACTATGGCTAGGTATAGCTCTTGTTTTTGGCGCTTGGGTGCTGCTCAGGTTGGAGCTTGTTGTGCTGGGTGAAGCACGAATTGTTTTCTTTGGTTGGTCAATATGCTGCTGTGGCTTTGGTGGCTAGCCTTGGAAATGAAGAGCATATTGAGGTTGTTAGTTGTGGTTAGTGTTTGCGCCAGGTTTAGAGATTAGTTGTGGATAAGTTTTGAAGTCTGGTGGGACAGTTCAGGTTTTTTGAGGTTTGTTGAGCTGTTTGGCATAGGAGTTGTGCCGGCTAGCATTGTTTTCTTGGGGTTTCTTGGTCACTGCTCACTCACCTGGTTTACACATACCCAGAAGGGTAGAGCTCCAGGCACCCAAGCAAAGCAGTTAAGGCACTGGGGTAGTGCAGATTTTGTTCTTTATCACTGCTCACTCACCTGGTTTACACATACCCGGAAGGGCAGAGCTCCAGGCACCCAAGCAAAGCAGTTAAGGCACTGGGATGTTGTTGTGCTGTTTTTAATCTATCACTGCTCACTCACCTGGTTTACACATGCCCAGAAGGACAGAGCTCCAGGTACCCAAGCTAAGCAGTTTTTAGAAGTCTGATATGACTGTTCTAGGTACTAGGATTTGGTAGGTGAAGTTTTTTCTAGGGACTTGGTATGTCCGAATGTTGGTTGGCAGTTTTGTTATATTAGGGGCACTGTTGGTGTGTATAAGTCTCCTGTTGCTATTGAGCAAGTTGAGGTTGTTAATACGCAACTTGGCTGCCGTCTGCCTGTCTAAGAACATACACTTTAGGGTCTCTTCTCAGTCTGACAGACTGAATGACTTGCATATTATTGGGTTAGTGTTATTGTTAGTGGAATTGGTTATATGGTAATTCTGGCACTGGGAATTGGGAGTGTAGTTTGTGCGAATTGTGGGTGCACAATATGTTTTGGCTGGATATTTTGGTGGTTAAGTTGGTTCAGCAGTTTGAGGATTGTTGCATATTTGCATGGGCTATTTGATTATGGTATTAAACAGTGTTATTTGGTTGTGGTTTTGATTGTTTTTAATTTGGCCATTGTTTGGTTTGGCAGTTAATGTTTATTTATTTAATTGTTAATGTTTAGGTTAGTGATTTTAGATTGGGTGATTTAATTGGCCAAGGGGTTTGGATCAGCAAAATCAGCGTTAATGATAGTGAGGCACTTGGTGCTTGTATCATTATATTTCTTCACTTTATGCTGATCCATTTGACTAGGCAGTATAAGGCAGTATTAGGCAGTACTAGGCAGTATTAGACAGTATTAGGCAGCATTAGGCAGTATTAGGCAGCATTAGGCAGTATTCTTTGAATTTGCCTTGTATGGCCAGTCCCCCGGGTCGGGGTGTTGGGACTGTAGTGTAATTGGTGAGTGTGGCTTAGAGTTTGGCATTTGTTGTTTGTGCTAAGCATTGGTGCCTTGTCTTGGTTGTGTTAGTTGTGTTAGTGATTGGCATGTTTTGTTTGGTGCATGCTGTTAATGTTTATGTGTTTCTTGGTGTGTGTGGCTTGGATTCTGTGGGCTAAGCAATTTATTCATATGTGGCACTTTTATTTGGCTCACAGTATGACTTGGCTGGGTTTTGTTTTAGCTCACTTAGGTCGAGCAGTTGGTGTTGAGTTGTTTGTTAGTGCTATTAGTGGGGTTCGGTTGGTGAACAGGCCAGGGGGTGTTTTTTTTTTTTTTTTTTGTGGTATGCACTGGTCTATTCCTCAGTGCATACGGCTGGTGGCCCAGATCCGTGTCATGGCTGGATCTGGACAAGTTTATCGCACTGCGCCGCTTAGCGGACCACGCGGAATCGGTCGTTTTCTTGGGAGGCAGTTGTTGGTGCTGCAGACTATGGCTAGGTATAGCTCTTGTTTTTGGCGCTTGGGTGCTGCTCAGGTTGGAGCTTGTTGTGCTGGGTGAAGCACGAATTGTTTTCTTTGGTTGGTCAATATGCTGCTGTGGCTTTGGTGGCTAGCCTTGGAAATGAAGAGCATATTGAGGTTGTTAGTTGTGGTTAGTGTTTGCGCCAGGTTTAGAGATTAGTTGTGGATAAGTTTTGAAGTCTGGTGGGACAGTTCAGGTTTTTTGAGGTTTGTTGAGCTGTTTGGCATAGGAGTTGTGCCGGCTAGCATTGTTTTCTTGGGGTTTCTTGGTCACTGCTCACTCACCTGGTTTACACATACCCATAAGGGTAGAGCTCCAGGCACCCAAGCAAAGCAGTTAAGGCACTGGGGTAGTGCAGATTTTATTCTTTATCACTGCTCACTCACCTGGTTTACACATACCCGGAAGGGCAGAGCTCCAGGCACCCAAGCAAAGCAGTTAAGGCACTGGGATGTTGTTGTGCTGTTTTTAATCTATCACTGCTCACTCACCTGGTTTACACATGCCAAGAAGGACAGAGCTCCAGGTACCCAAGCTAAGCAGTTTTTAGAAGTCTGATATGACTGTTCTAGGCACTAGGATTTGGGAGGTGCAGTTTTTTCTAGGGACTTGGTATGTCCGAATGTTGGATGGCAGTTTTGTTATATTAGGGGCACTGTTGGTGTGTATAAGTCTCCTGTTGCTATTGAGCAAGTTGAGGTTGTTAATATGCAACTTGGCTGCCGTCTGCCTGTCTAAGAACATACACTTTAGGGTCTCTTCTCAGTCTCTATTCTGACAGACTGAATGACTTGCATATTATTGGGTTAGTGTTATTGTTAGTGGAATTGGTTATATGGTAATTCTGGCACTGGGAATTGGGAGTGTAGTTTGTGCGAATTGTGGGTGCACAATATGTTTTGGCTGGATATTTTGGTGGTTAAGTTGGTTCAGCAGTTTGAGGATTGTTGCATATTTGCATGGGCTATTTGATTATGGTATTAAACAGTGTTATTTGGTTGTGGTTTTGATTGTTTTTAATTTGGCCATTGTTTGGGTTGGCAGTTAATGATTTTAGAATGGGTGATTTAATTGGCCAAGGGGTTTGGATCAGCAAAATCAGCGTTCATGATAGTGATGCACTTGGTGCTTGTATCATTATATTTCTTCACTTTATGCTGATCCATTTGACTAGGCAGTATTAGGCAGTACTAGGCACTATTAGGCAGCATTAGAGGCTTAGAGTTTGGCATTTGTTGTTTGTGCTAAGCATTGGTGCCTTGTCTTGGTTGTGTTAGTTGTGTTAGTGATTGGCATGTTTTGTTTGGTGCATGCTGTTAATGTTTATGTGTTTCTTGGTGTGTGTGGCTTGGATTCTGTGGGCTAAGCAATTTATTCATATGTGGCACTTTTATTTGGCTCACAGTATGACTTGGCTGGGTTTTGTTTTAGCTCACTTAGGTCGAGCAGTTGGTGTTGAGTTGTTTGTTAGTGCTATTAGTGGGGTTCGGTTGGTGAACAGGCCAGGGGTGTTTTTTTTTTTTTTTTTTTTTTTTTGTGGTATGCACTGGTCTATTCCTCAGTGCATACGGCTGGTGGCCCAGATCCGTGTCATGGCTGGATCTGGACAAGTTTATCGCACTGCGCCGCTTAGCGGACCACGCGGAATCGGTCGTTTTCTTGGGAGGCAGTTGTTGGTGCTGCAGACTATGGCTAGGTATAGCTCTTGTTTTTGGCGCTTGGGTGCTGCTCAGGTTGGAGCTTGTTGTGCTGGGTGAAGCACGAATTGTTTTCTTTGGTTGGTCAATATGCTGCTGTGGCTTTGGTGGCTAGCCTTGGAAATGAAGAGCATATTGAGGTTGTTAGTTGTGGTTAGTGTTTGCGCCAGGTTTAGAGATTAGTTGTGGATAAGTTTTGAAGTCTGGTGGGACAGTTCAGGTTTTTTGAGGTTTGTTGAGCTGTTTGGCATAGGAGTTGTGCCGGCTAGCATTGTTTTCTTGGGGTTTCTTGGTCACTGCTCACTCACCTGGTTTACACATACCCATAAGGGTAGAGCTCCAGGCACCCAAGCAAAGCAGTTAAGGCACTGGGGTAGTGCAGATTTTATTCTTTATCACTGCTCACTCACCTGGTTTACACATACCCGGAAGGGCAGAGCTCCAGGCACCCAAGCAAAGCAGTTTAGGCACTGGGATGTTGTTGTGCTGTTTTTAATCTATCACTGCTCACTCACCTGGTTTACACATGCCAAGAAGGACAGAGCTCCAGGTACCCAAGCTAAGCAGTTTTTAGAAGTCTGATATGACTGTTCTAGGCACTAGGATTTGGGAGGTGCAGTTTTTTCTAGGGACTTGGTATGTCCGAATGTTGGATGGCAGTTTTGTTATATTAGGGGCACTGTTGGTGTGTATAAGTCTCCTGTTGCTATTGAGCAAGTTGAGGTTGTTAATATGCAACTTGGCTGCCGTCTGCCTGTCTAAGAACATACACTTTAGGGTCTCTTCTCAGTCTCTATTCTGACAGACTGAATGACTTGCATATTATTGGGTTAGTGTTATTGTTAGTGGAATTGGTTATATGGTAATTCTGGCACTGGGAATTGGGAGTGTAGTTTGTGCGAATTGTGGGTGCACAATATGTTTTGGCTGGATATTTTGGTGGTTAAGTTGGTTCAGCAGTTTGAGGATTGTTGCATATTTGCATGGGCTATTTGATTATGGTATTAAACAGTGTTATTTGGTTGTGGTTTTGATTGTTTTTAATTTGGCCATTGTTTGGGTTGGCAGTTAATGATTTTAGATTGGGTGATTTAATTGGCCAAGGGGTTTGGATCAGCAAAATCAGCGTTCATGATAGTGATGCACTTGGTGCTTGTATCATTATATTTCTTCACTTTATGCTGATCCATTTGACTAGGCAGTATTAGGCAGTACTAGGCACTATTAGGCAGCATTAGAGGCTTAGAGTTTGGCATTTGTTGTTTGTGCTAAGCATTGGTGCCTTGTCTTGGTTGTGTTAGTTGTGTTAGTGATTGGCATGTTTTGTTTGGTGCATGCTGTTAATGTTTATGTGTTTCTTGGTGTGTGTGGCTTGGATTCTGTGGGCTAAGCAATTTATTCATATGTGGCACTTTTATTTGGCTCACAGTATGACTTGGCTGGGTTTTGTTTTAGCTCACTTAGGTCGAGCAGTTGGTGTTGAGTTGTTTGTTAGTGCTATTAGTGCTATTAGTGGGGTTCGGTTGGTGAACAGGCCAGGGGGTGTTTTTTTTTTTTTTTTGTGGTATGCACTGGTCTATTCCTCAGTGCATACGGCTGGTGGCCCAGATCCGTGTCATGGCTGGATCTGGACAAGTTTATCGCACTGCGCCGCTTAGCGGACCACGCGGAATCGGTCGTTTTCTTGGGAGGCAGTTGTTGGTGCTGCAGACTATGGCTAGGTATAGCTCTTGTTTTTGGCGCTTGGGTGCTGCTCAGGTTGGAGCTTGTTGTGCTGGGTGAAGCACGAATTGTTTTCTTTGGTTGGTCAATATGCTGCTGTGGCTTTGGTGGCTAGCCTTGGAAATGAAGAGCATATTGAGGTTGTTAGTTGTGGTTAGTGTTTGCGCCAGGTTTAGAGATTAGTTGTGGATAAGTTTTGAAGTCTGGTGGGACAGTTCAGGTTTTTTGAGGTTTGTTGAGCTGTTTGGCATAGGAGTTGTGCCGGCTAGCATTGTTTTCTTGGGGTTTCTTGGTCACTGCTCACTCACCTGGTTTACACATACCCAGAAGGGTAGAGCTCCAGGCACCCAAGCAAAGCAGTTAAGGCACTGGGGTAGTGCAGATTTTGTTCTTTATCACTGCTCACTCACCTGGTTTACACATACCCGGAAGGGCAGAGCTCCAGGCACCCAAGCAAAGCAGTTAAGGCACTGGGATGTTGTTGTGCTGTTTTTAATCTATCACTGCTCACTCACCTGGTTTACACATGCCCAGAAGGACAGAGCTCCAGGTACCCAAGCTAAGCAGTTTTTAGAAGTCTGATATGACTGTTCTAGGCACTAGGATTTGGGAGGTGCAGTTTTTTCTAGGGACTTGGTATGTCCGAATGTTGGATGGCAGTTTTGTTATATTAGGGGCACTGTTGGTGTGTATAAGTCTCCTGTTGCTATTGAGCAAGTTGAGGTTGTTAATATGCAACTTGGCTGCCGTCTGCCTGTCTAAGAACATACACTTTAGGGTCTCTTCTCAGTCTCTATTCTGACAGACTGAATGACTTGCATATTATTGGGTTAGTGTTATTGTTAGTGGAATTGGTTATATGGTAATTCTGGCACTGGGAATTGGGAGTGTAGTTTGTGCGAATTGTGGGTGCACAATATGTTTTGGCTGGATATTTTGGTGGTTAAGTTGGTTCAGCAGTTTGAGGATTGTTGCATATTTGCATGGGCTATTTGATTATGGTATTAAACAGTGTTATTTGGTTGTGGTTTTGATTGTTTTTAATTTGGCCATTGTTTGGGTTGGCAGTTAATGATTTTAGATTGGGTGATTTAATTGGCCAAGGGGTTTGGATCAGCAAAATCAGCGTTCATGATAGTGATGCACTTGGTGCTTGTATCATTATATTTCTTCACTTTATGCTGATCCATTTGACTAGGCAGTATTAGGCAGTACTAGGCACTATTAGGCAGCATTAGAGGCTTAGAGTTTGGCATTTGTTGTTTGTGCTAAGCATTGGTGCCTTGTCTTGGTTGTGTTAGTTGTGTTAGTGATTGGCATGTTTTGTTTGGTGCATGCTGTTAATGTTTATGTGTTTCTTGGTGTGTGTGGCTTGGATTCTGTGGGCTAAGCAATTTATTCATATGTGGCACTTTTATTTGGCTCACAGTATGACTTGGCTGGGTTTTGTTTTAGCTCACTTAGGTCGAGCAGTTGGTGTTGAGTTGTTTGTTAGTGCTATTAGTGCTATTAGTGGGGTTCGGTTGGTGAACAGGCCAGGGGGTGTTTTTTTTTTTTTTTGTGGTATGCACTGGTCTATTCCTCAGTGCATACGGCTGGTGGCCCAGATCCGTGTCATGGCTGGATCTGGACAAGTTTATCGCACTGCGCCGCTTAGCGGACCACGCGAAATCGGTCGTTTTCTTGGGAGGCAGTTGTTGGTGCTGCAGACTATGGCTAGGTATAGCTCTTGTTTTTGGCGCTTGGGTGCTGCTCAGGTTGGAGCTTGTTGTGCTGGGTGAAGCACGAATTGTTTTCTTTGGTTGGTCAATATGCTGCTGTGGCTTTGGTGGCTAGCCTTGGAAATGAAGAGCATATTGAGGTTGTTAGTTGTGGTTAGTGTTTGCGCCAGGTTTAGAGATTAGTTGTGGATAAGTTTTGAAGTCTGGTGGGACAGTTCAGGTTTTTTGAGGTTTGTTGAGCTGTTTGGCATAGGAGTTGTGCCGGCTAGCATTGTTTTCTTGGGGTTTCTTGGTCACTGCTCACTCACCTGGTTTACACATACCCAGAAGGGTAGAGCTCCAGGCACCCAAGCAAAGCAGTTAAGGCACTGGGGTAGTGCAGATTTTGTTCTTTATCACTGCTCACTCACCTGGTTTACACATACCCGGAAGGGCAGAGCTCCAGGCACCCAAGCAAAGCAGTTAAGGCACTGGGATGTTGTTGTGCTGTTTTTAATCTATCACTGCTCACTCACCTGGTTTACACATGCCCAGAAGGACAGAGCTCCAGGTACCCAAGCTAAGCAGTTTTTAGAAGTCTGATATGACTGTTCTAGGTACTAGGATTTGGGAGGTGCAGTTTTTTCTAGGGACTTGGTATGTCCGAATGTTGGTTGGCAGTTTTGTTATATTAGGGGCACTGTTGGTGTGTATAAGTCTCCTGTTGCTATTGAGCAAGTTGAGGTTGTTAATACGCAACTTGGCTGCCGTCTGCCTGTCTAAGAACATACACTTTAGGGTCTCTTCTCAGTCTCTATTCTGACAGACTGAATGACTTGCATATTATTGGGTTAGTGTTATTGTTAGTGGAATTGGTTATATGGTAATTCTGGCACTGGGAATTGGGAGTGTAGTTTGTGCGAATTGTGGGTGCACAATATGTTTTGGCTGGATATTTTGGTGGTTAAGTTGGTTCAGCAGTTTGAGGATTGTTGCATATTTGCATGGGCTATTTGATTATGGTATTAAACAGTGTTATTTGGTTGTGGTTTTGATTGTTTTTAATTTGGCCATTGTTTGGGTTGGCAGTTAATGATTTTAGATTGGGTGATTTAATTGGCCAAGGGGTTTGGATCAGCAAAATCAGCGTTCATGATAGTGATGCACTTGGTGCTTGTATCATTATATTTCTTCACTTTATGCTGATCCATTTGACTAGGCAGTATTAGGCAGTACTAGGCACTATTAGGCAGCATTAGAGGCTTAGAGTTTGGCATTTGTTGTTTGTGCTAAGCATTGGTGCCTTGTCTTGGTTGTGTTAGTTGTGTTAGTGATTGGCATGTTTTGTTTGGTGCATGCTGTTAATGTTTATGTGTTTCTTGGTGTGTGTGGCTTGGATTCTGTGGGCTAAGCAATTTATTCATATGTGGCACTTTTATTTGGCTCACAGTATGACTTGGCTGGGTTTTGTTTTAGCTCACTTAGGTCGAGCAGTTGGTGTTGAGTTGTTTGTTAGTGCTATTAGTGCTATTAGTGGGGTTCGGTTGGTGAACAGGCCAGGGGGTGTTTTTTTTTTTTTTTTTTTGTGGTATGCACTGGTCTATTCCTCAGTGCATACGGCTGGTGGCCCAGATCCGTGTCATGGCTGGATCTGGACAAGTTTATCGCACTGCGCCGCTTAGCGGACCACGCGGAATCGGTCGTTTTCTTGGGAGGCAGTTGTTGGTGCTGCAGACTATGGCTAGGTATAGCTCTTGTTTTTGGCGCTTGGGTGCTGCTCAGGTTGGAGCTTGTTGTGCTGGGTGAAGCACGAATTGTTTTCTTTGGTTGGTCAATATGCTGCTGTGGCTTTGGTGGCTAGCCTTGGAAATGAAGAGCATATTGAGGTTGTTAGTTGTGGTTAGTGTTTGCGCCAGGTTTAGAGATTAGTTGTGGATAAGTTTTGAAGTCTGGTGGGACAGTTCAGGTTTTTTGAGGTTTGTTGAGCTGTTTGGCATAGGAGTTGTGCCGGCTAGCATTGTTTTCTTGGGGTTTCTTGGTCACTGCTCACTCACCTGGTTTACACATACCCAGAAGGGTAGAGCTCCAGGCACCCAAGCAAAGCAGTTAAGGCACTGGGGTAGTGCAGATTTTGTTCTTTATCACTGCTCACTCACCTGGTTTACACATACCCGGAAGGGCAGAGCTCCAGGCACCCAAGCAAAGCAGTTAAGGCACTGGGATGTTGTTGTGCTGTTTTTAATCTATCACTGCTCACTCACCTGGTTTACACATGCCCAGAAGGACAGAGCTCCAGGTACCCAAGCTAAGCAGTTTTTAGAAGTCTGATATGACTGTTCTAGGTACTAGGATTTGGGAGGTGAAGTTTTTTCTAGGGACTTGGTATGTCCGAATGTTGGTTGGCAGTTTTGTTATATTAGGGGCACTGTTGGTGTGTATAAGTCTCCTGTTGCTATTGAGCAAGTTGAGGTTGTTAATACGCAACTTGGCTGCCGTCTGCCTGTCTAAGAACATACACTTTAGGGTCTCTTCTCAGTCTGACAGACTGAATGACTTGCATATTATTGGGTTAGTGTTATTGTTAGTGGAATTGGTTATATGGTAATTCTGGCACTGGGAATTGGGAGTGTAGTTTGTGCGAATTGTGGGTGCACAATATGTTTTGGCTGGATATTTTGGTGGTTAAGTTGGTTCAGCAGTTTGAGGATTGTTGCATATTTGCATGGGCTATTTGATTATGGTATTAAACAGTGTTATTTGGTTGTGGTTTTGATTGTTTTTAATTTGGCCATTGTTTGGTTTGGCAGTTAATGTTTATTTATTTAATTGTTAATGTTTAGGTTAGTGATTTTAGATTGGGTGATTTAATTGGCCAAGGGGTTTGGATCAGCAAAATCAGCGTTAATGATAGTGAGGCACTTGGTGCTTGTATCATTATATTTCTTCACTTTATGCTGATCCATTTGACTAGGCAGTATAAGGCAGTATTAGGCAGTACTAGGCAGTATTAGACAGTATTAGGCAGCATTAGGCAGTATTAGGCAGCATTAGGCAGTATTCTTTGAATTTGCCTTGTATGGCCAGTCCCCGGGTCGGGGTGTTGGGACTGTAGTGTAATTGGTGAGTGTGGCTTAGAGTTTGGCATTTGTTGTTTGTGCTAAGCATTGGTGCCTTGTCTTGGTTGTGTTAGTTGTGTTAGTGATTGGCATGTTTTGTTTGGTGCATGCTGTTAATGTTTATGTGTTTCTTGGTGTGTGTGGCTTGGATTCTGTGGGCTAAGCAATTTACTCATATGTGGCACTTTTATTTGGCTCACAGTATGACTTGGCTGGGTTTTGTTTTAGCTCACTTAGGTCGAGCAGTTGGTGTTGAGTTGTTTGTTAGTGCTATTAGTGGGGTTCGGTTGGTGAACAGGCCAGGGGGTGTTTTTTTTTTTTTTTTTTTTTGTGGTATGCACTGGTCTATTCCTCAGTGCATACGGCTGGTGGCCCAGATCCGTGTCATGGCTGGATCTGGACAAGTTTATCGCACTGCGCCGCTTAGCGGACCACGCGGAATCGGTCGTTTTCTTGGGAGGCAGTTGTTGGTGCTGCAGACTATGGCTAGGTATAGCTCTTGTTTTTGGCGCTTGGGTGCTGCTCAGGTTGGAGCTTGTTGTGCTGGGTGAAGCACGAATTGTTTTCTTTGGTTGGTCAATATGCTGCTGTGGCTTTGGTGGCTAGCCTTGGAAATGAAGAGCATATTGAGGTTGTTAGTTGTGGTTAGTGTTTGCGCCAGGTTTAGAGATTAGTTGTGGATAAGTTTTGAAGTCTGGTGGGACAGTTCAGGTTTTTTGAGGTTTGTTGAGCTGTTTGGCATAGGAGTTGTGCCGGCTAGCATTGTTTTCTTGGGGTTTCTTGGTCACTGCTCACTCACCTGGTTTACACATACCCAGAAGGGTAGAGCTCCAGGCACCCAAGCAAAGCAGTTAAGGCACTGGGGTAGTGCAGATTTTATTCTTTATCACTGCTCACTCACCTGGTTTACACATACCCGGAAGGGCAGAGCTCCAGGCACCCAAGCAAAGCAGTTAAGGCACTGGGATGTTGTTGTGCTGTTTTTAATCTATCACTGCTCACTCACCTGGTTTACACATGCCAAGAAGGACAGAGCTCCAGGTACCCAAGCTAAGCAGTTTTTAGAAGTCTGATATGACTGTTCTAGGCACTAGGATTTGGGAGGTGCAGTTTTTTCTAGGGACTTGGTATGTCCGAATGTTGGATGGCAGTTTTGTTATATTAGGGGCACTGTTGGTGTGTATAAGTCTCCTGTTGCTATTGAGCAAGTTGAGGTTGTTAATATGCAACTTGGCTGCCGTCTGCCTGTCTAAGAACATACACTTTAGGGTCTCTTCTCAGTCTCTATTCTGACAGACTGAATGACTTGCATATTATTGGGTTAGTGTTATTGTTAGTGGAATTGGTTATATGGTAATTCTGGCACTGGGAATTGGGAGTGTAGTTTGTGCGAATTGTGGGTGCACAATATGTTTTGGCTGGATATTTTGGTGGTTAAGTTGGTTCAGCAGTTTGAGGATTGTTGCATATTTGCATGGGCTATTTGATTATGGTATTAAACAGTGTTATTTGGTTGTGGTTTTGATTGTTTTTAATTTGGCCATTGTTTGGGTTGGCAGTTAATGATTTTAGATTGGGTGATTTAATTGGCCAAGGGGTTTGGATCAGCAAAATCAGCGTTCATGATAGTGATGCACTTGGTGCTTGTATCATTATATTTCTTCACTTTATGCTGATCCATTTGACTAGGCAGTATTAGGCAGTACTAGGCACTATTAGGCAGTATTAGGCAGCATTAGAGGCTTAGAGTTTGGCATTTGTTGTTTGTGCTAAGCATTGGTGCCTTGTCTTGGTTGTGTTAGTTGTGTTAGTGATTGGCATGTTTTGTTTGGTGCATGCTGTTAATGTTTATGTGTTTCTTGGTGTGTGTGGCTTGGATTCTGTGGGCTAAGCAATTTATTCATATGTGGCACTTTTATTTGGCTCACAGTATGACTTGGCTGGGTTTTGTTTTAGCTCACTTAGGTCGAGCAGTTGGTGTTGAGTTGTTTGTTAGTGCTATTAGTGGGGTTCGGTTGGTGAACAGGCCAGGGGGTGTTTTTTTTTTTTTTTTTTTTTTTGTGGTATGCACTGGTCTATTCCTCAGTGCATACGGCTGGTGGCCCAGATCCGTGTCATGGCTGGATCTGGACAAGTTTATCGCACTGCGCCGCTTAGCGGACCACGCGGAATCGGTCGTTTTCTTGGGAGGCAGTTGTTGGTGCTGCAGACTATGGCTAGGTATAGCTCTTGTTTTTGGCGCTTGGGTGCTGCTCAGGTTGGAGCTTGTTGTGCTGGGTGAAGCACGAATTGTTTTCTTTGGTTGGTCAATATGCTGCTGTGGCTTTGGTGGCTAGCCTTGGAAATGAAGAGCATATTGAGGTTGTTAGTTGTGGTTAGTGTTTGCGCCAGGTTTAGAGATTAGTTGTGGATAAGTTTTGAAGTCTGGTGGGACAGTTCAGGTTTTTTGAGGTTTGTTGAGCTGTTTGGCATAGGAGTTGTGCCGGCTAGCATTGTTTTCTTGGGGTTTCTTGGTCACTGCTCACTCACCTGGTTTACACATACCCAGAAGGGTAGAGCTCCAGGCACCCAAGCAAAGCAGTTAAGGCACTGGGGTAGTGCAGATTTTATTCTTTATCACTGCTCACTCACCTGGTTTACACATACCCGGAAGGGCAGAGCTCCAGGCACCCAAGCAAAGCAGTTAAGGCACTGGGATGTTGTTGTGCTGTTTTTAATCTATCACTGCTCACTCACCTGGTTTACACATGCCAAGAAGGACAGAGCTCCAGGTACCCAAGCTAAGCAGTTTTTAGAAGTCTGATATGACTGTTCTAGGCACTAGGATTTGGGAGGTGCAGTTTTTTCTAGGGACTTGGTATGTCCGAATGTTGGATGGCAGTTTTGTTATATTAGGGGCACTGTTGGTGTGTATAAGTCTCCTGTTGCTATTGAGCAAGTTGAGGTTGTTAATATGCAATATGCAATTGAGCTGTTTGGCATAGGAGTTGTGCCGGCTAGCATTGTTTTCTTGGGGTTTCTTGGTCACTGCTCACTCACCTGGTTTACACATACCCAGAAGGGTAGAGCTCCAGGCACCCAAGCAAAGCAGTTAAGGCACTGGGGTAGTGCAGATTTTATTCTTTATCACTGCTCACTCACCTGGTTTACACATGCCCAGAAGGACAGAGCTCCAGGTACCCAAGCTAAGCAGTTTTTAGAAGTCTGCTATGACTGTTTTAGGCACTAGGATTTGTGAGGTGCAGTTTTTTCTAAGGACTTGGTATGTCCGAATGTTGGATGGCAGTTTTGTTATATTAGGGGCACTGTTGGTGTGTATAAGTCTCCTGTTGCTATTGAGCAAGTTGAGGTTGTTAATATGCAACTTGGCTGCCGTCTGCCTGTCTAAGAACATACACTTTAGGGTCTCTTCTCAGTCTCTATTCTGACAGACTGAATGACTTGCATATTATTAGCATATTTGCATATTTGTTAGTGTTATTGTTAGTGGAATTGGTTATATGGTAATTCTGGCACTGGGAATTGGGAGTGTAGTTTGTGCGAATTGTGGGTGCACAATATGTTTTGGCTGGATATTTTGGTGGTTAAGTTGGTTCAGCAGTTTGAGGATTGTTGCATATTTGCATGGGCTATTAGATTATGGTATTAAACAGTGTTATTTGGTTGTGGTTTTGATTGTTTTTAATTTGGCCATTGTTTGGTTTGGCAGTTAATGTTTATTTATTTAATTGTTAATGTTTAGGTTAGTGATTTTAGATTGGGTGATTTAATTGGCCAAGGGGTTTGGATCAGCAAAATCAGCGTTAATGACAGTGATGCACTTGGTGCTTGTATCATTATATTTCTTCACTTTATGCTGATCCATTTGACTAGGCAGTATTAGGCAGTATTAGGCAGTACTAGGCAGTATTAAGCAGTATTAGGCAGCATTAGGCAGTATTCTTTGAATTTGCCTTGTATGGCCAGTCCCCCGGGTTGGGGTGTTGGGACTGTAGTGTAATTGGTGAGTGTGGCTTAGAGTTTGGCATTTGTTGTTTGTGCTAAGCATTGGTGCCTTGTCTTGGTTGTGTTAGTTGTGTTAGTGATTGGCATGTTTTGTTTGGTGCATGCTGTTAATGTTTATGTGATTCTTGGTGTGTGTGGCTTGGTTTCTGTGGGCTTAGCAATTTATTCATATGTGGCACTTTTATTTGGCTCACAGTATGACTTGGCTGGGTTTTGTTTTAGCTCACTTAGGTCGAGCAGTTGGTGTTGAGTTGCTTGTTAGTGCTATTAGTGCTATTAGTGGGGTTCGGTTGGTGAACAGGCCAGGGGGTGTGGGTCAGCATTGTCAGAGATAATGATAGTGATAGCGTGAGATGCTCGTATCATTATGTTTCATCACTATATACTGACCCACTAGGCTAGGCAGTTTTCTTGGTTTGTTATTATTGTGTTACTGGTAGGTATGTTATTTTGGTTTTTGTTTGCCATATTTTTCAGTTAATTTAGGCTAGGCAGTTTTAATTGTGTTACTGGCGAGTATGGCTTGGTGTTAATATGAATTAAGCATAGCATACTTATATGGTGTATGTGTTTTTAGGGTTATTGTTGTTTATAGTTTAATTAGTTTTATTTTATAGTGTTAATGGTAGTATATCGTCTAGGGGGCTAAGTGCTGGTTGCACAGGGATTTGATGGGGCTGTGTAAGTGGGTTTTGTTGCTGCTGGGGTGCACTCTCAGCTTGCTCTGGAAAGGATGCTAGAAGTTGTTCTGTTTCTTTAAGTTTGTTGTTGAGAGCGATTAGATCTCGATTGATGTTATTCATTTCGTTCACACTCATTGGAAAGCGGAGTGTAAAGGATCGTTCTGTAGTGTCTGGGTCGAATGGTAGTCTAGCCCGTAGTTCACTAATTTGTTGGAGTAGTCTAGTTTGGCAAATTATTCTGGTTGGAGATTCTGTACAGGTTTTCTGACTGCTGGTAATGGGGCTATAGTGCGTTGTATTGGTCTAACGTGTTTGTTTAGTTGTTCCATATATCTGGCTCGACTTCTGGCTAAACGAAATGGGACGTATGGGGTGGCAACTAGCTTTTTTGCTTCAATGTTTGAATGATTGCCAAGTCTTTTGGCATAATTGGCAGAGAGTTTGTCGAATGTGTCTTCGACTGTGCTTATCTTAAGGTCGTTGTGTATTGTGCTATTTCTGGTTAGTGGTGGGGGGTTCATGATGTTTCGTAGGGTAATATTTTGAAATGTAGTGACTTTATTGATCTGAGTTTCACTGGTGAGTGCACCCCAGACTGGTAGAGCGTTATGCCATATTGGGGCTATTAATTGTTTATACAAAAGGGTTTTGCAATTTAATGTGAGTTTGCTTTGATTATTTATCAGCCAGTCAAGTTGGGATCTTCTGGCTTTGAGTTTGGTTGTAAGAGCTGCAATATGTTTGCAGATTTTTTGTCCAAATTTACGCCCAGATAGGGATGAGAGTCTTTGGAGATAATGGGTTGGCCTAGGATTTTTGGCGAAATTATGGGTAGTATGAGTTCATAGTTTTCTTTTAGATGGAATAATATGTGTGCCGTTTTGCTGGCATTTATTTTTATACACCATTTATTGGTCCATTTCTCTAAGGTCTCAAGCATAACGTTAACTTGTTCAATGGCAGTTATGGCCGATTCGTTGGCAAACATGACGACAGTGTCGTCGGCATAGGTTGCAAGTAGGGCTGCTGAGTTGCGTGGGATATTGGTGTAGACTTTGTCTGGGGTAGGCATGTCTGCTGTATAAATGGTGTACAGAATTGGTCCCAAAACGCTACCTTGTGGCACTCCGGCCGAGATTGTTTTTGGAGTTGATATGGCTCCTTCATGGCATTCAACCATGAATGTTCTGTTTGAAAGATAGTGTCTAATGACTGCATAGAGCGCATGTGGAATTAGTGGTTTGAGTTTGAAAAATAATCCTGGATGCCAGACACGATCGAAGGCCTCTTGTATGTCAATAAAGACAGCTGGTCAAAATTGATTTCTTTCATAGGCTCTGAGTATGAATTGGGTGACTCTTGCCAATTGTTGCTCAGTGCTATGCTCGTAGCGAAATCCGAATTGGTGGCTTGGTATATAGCATATGAAGGTTTTGGTTTTGAACATGCGGCTTAGAAGTATTTTTTTTAGATATTTTGACAGGCCAGAGAGTAGGCTAATAGGTCTATATGAGGCAAGTTGCTCAGTCGGTTTACCCGGTTTGGGTATCATTGTGACTACAGCCATTTTCCATTGTTGTGGAAAATGGCCAAGTCGAAGTGAGTTGTTAAAAATTAATATAAGGTATATTAGGGCAGAGTCTGGTAGTGCTTTGATTGTGTAGTTGTCGATTCTGTCTAGTCCTGGGGCTTTATTATTTGGAAGTTTCTTGATTTGGGTTTTAACTTCGGCTAGCGTAATTGGTTTGAATATGGGGTTGTTAGGCATTTGCTGGAGTGCAATTTGATTTTCAATGTAGGATCTTTCTTCTGGGCTATTTGTTAGATTTGGTCTGAATCTAGTTTCAAGATGTTGTGCAAATGCTTCAGCTTTTTCTATATTAGTTTTACATCAGCTGCTTTCTTTGTCCGGAGTATTTGTGGGTGCCTTACGGGTAAGTTTGGCTTTGGTTGTCTTTTGATTTGCTTGGTGAACTTCCAAAGCTTTTGTATACTATATCGATCCTTAGGATCAATGGCTAGTAGTGATCTGTCTAGGCGTTGTGCTTTTCTATCTTGGAGTGCTTTTTTGATTCGATTGGCTGTTAATTTATGAGGTCTTTTGGCTGAGTTGTCTCTAAGGACGAGATGATTGTATTTAAAGAATCTTTTTATAATTAGCATATTTTGGATGCGTCTATTTAGAGTATGGTATGTACGAAAACGGCTATTTGCTGGGAGATTTGGGGGTAAGTTTGATGCATAGATGGCAGCTTGATGAATATTTCTGGTTAGGATATCGACTGCATCATTTATGTCTTGACCACTTGTTATCTCAGTGTTGAGATGAATGCTTTGATTTAGCCAGTGATGGAATTTTTTGATATTAGAGTTTGGTGTTAAAATTGGTTTCTTGTGAGAGGCAATCATTGGTTTATTTTGTAGGTGGATACGAAGTGGAAGGTGATCCGAGTCTAGATCTAGTGAGGATTCAATTTGTAGGCGATTGTGTTGTATGCCACAATAGATGGCGAAATCAATGGCTGAGGGTCTTTTTCGATGATCATGGGGATAGTGAGTGGGTGGGGGGGGGAAGAGTAAATATGTAATAGTGTATACTAGGGAAAAGTGAGGGTTTTTTTATAATTGTGATTTGCATTGGTTTTGCTAACAGGTGAGTATGGTGTATAAAGTTATTTTTTGGTTTTCATTTTAGCTTATATGGTAGCTGTTTATTTCTTTATGGTTTGGGTAAGTATCACTGGTAAGTAATACATTGTTATATAATATAAGATAATGCAATGTAAGGTATTGTAATAAGTATTGTAAATATGTGGTATTCAATAGTGTTGAGTAATTTTGGTGTGTTTAAATTAATTGTAGTTAATTTATTGAAGGATATCCTTCAATGCGTATTCATTTTGCATTAGAGTAGGTATGTATGTTTAAGAAAATTAAAATTGTAAATTAAAATTAATTATTATTATATATTATATATAGTTATTTATTCAATTCATTTTAGTAATCCCCATGTGTGCAATATTTTTGTTTATTTTATTTTCTTTTTTGTTATGGTTTATTTGTTATTATTTAATTTTATTTTTTTATTGGTTGTGATTTTGGTTTTGGTCACGATTTTGCTGGTAGTGTTTCCTTTGATTCACTATGTTCTCCATTCCGGGTTCCTGTATGGCATAGGTTTGAGTGGCTGTGTTCATTGGTATGTAGTTATGGGCAATGGGCACACTATATGCTAGTTGTGCTGGCCAAGGAGCACCGTATTGGTACGTTGGGACATACGGGCTTATATTGTCCCTGTTTGGTCTAGTTAGTGAGGCCTGTCTTTCTGGCTGGTTGTAGGTAATGCTAGCCATGGCGTTCCTGTAAATTGGTTCATTGGTCCAGTTAAGGGATTCCAGTGCTTGTGTGGCTCGTTTTGTGAAGCTATTGGAGTGCTTCCTGAGTACCTCCCTATAGATTGGGCAGCCTTTGTAGGTGGCAACATGGTTATCTCCACAGTTAGCACATTTGCCGTTTACGTTTCTTGGCTTGGTGCATCCACTGGATGGGTGGGATACAGCACATTTGAAGCAAGTGCGGGTTTTGTACTTGCAGTTTTCATAGAGGTGCCCGAAGCGTTGGCAATTATGGCATTGCTGAATTTTATTGGGGCGAGTTGGCTGTTCGATTTGAACTTTGTATGTTCCTAGTGTGGTGATTTTGAGGATGTCCTTGTTGTTGTTGCTAGCATTATGGTCTGTTAGCAGGTCAACTTTGAAGGAGTTAGTTGGGGATTTGGAGATGTGTCCAATTATGTTGTTTACATGACTTGCAGTGTAGCCTAGCGCAGCCAGTTGTTCTATAATCCAATTATTATGATTTTATATTTGGATTTAGTTTTGTTTTGCGTGCGAGCATTGCAATTAAGTTCTGCAAAGAGTTCTAGCAATTCCTTTTGTTTCTTGATTGTTTCGCATTCAAAGATTATTCCTTTTCCAGCATTGGCACTGGTGGTAAAGGATCCTAGTCCAATAGTGTCTATTGCCTTTTGGATTAGTTTATTGGCGTCCTTAGTTTCTGGTACCAGTACTCTATATGGTTTTTGTTCATTTGGGGCTGAATTTTCATTGGATTCCATTTGGATGTTGCCTTCATCAGATATTATTGATACTTCTTCTTCATAGTCTGTATCTGAGTTTGAGTTGGTGCTTGGACTGTTGTTTGTTGTTGCTAGCTTGGATATATCGTTGTTGTTGTCGTTGTTCAGACCTAGGGTGGCTGGGCTTCTGGTGACTGGTGTCGCTTTTGGTATTGTTTTATATACTTTAGCTTGTTGATTTATTTCCTCAAGTACCTTTTGAGCCTGTTCAGTATTTGGTGGACATATTTGCTTGTTTGCAATTATGATGGCCTTTTCTGGTGGCGAGCTTGTGGGGGTTATTTCTTTGGCCTTATTTTTGGCAGGCGTAGTTTTCCTTTTTATTTGTTTGCTCATTTTGGCTGAAGCTGTTTTTTTTTTCGAGAATAGATTGGGAAAGAGAATAGGAAAGATAATAACTGGTAAGTTGTGATTGTTTTGTTGGTGTTGGGTATGCATAACGGTTGTAGGCATCAGGTTGGTGGATGCTGCAATAGAAGTGGGCTCTAGTGTGCTTAAAGGAAAGACTGATTTAGTTTTAGATTATAATATGTATGTATTTATTTATTCATTTCATTTTTTTTTTTTTTTTCTAGTGTTTACAGTTAAGTATTTGTTAATTTATTTATATGTTGAATGTTTAGTTATTTGATTTTTGTTTAGTTTCTTTATTTCTCTCTCTGCTACGGTATTAAGGTATTTGTCCATGATATCCTCTTTTTCCTCTTTTCTATCAGTTTGTTCATATAATTGCATTGCTGTCAGGTATTTCATTACGGATTTTGCGTCTATGAGTTCTCTGGCAGGTGCATTTTTGGATCTTAGTGAGAACATGTGTGTAGTGGTGCTGTCCTCTGGTTTGTGTTCCTGTGTTTGTGGTGTGTTAGGTGGAGACTCATAATTTTGGAGTGCTTCTTTATAACTTGGGCATCCTCGATAAGTGGCAATATGATTTCCACCGCAGTTTGAGCATTTGCCTTCAACGTGGCGGGGTTTTGGGCATTCTGTTGAGTGGTGTTTGCCTGCACATTTGTAGCAGATGTATTCATGGCTTCTGCAGTCTTCTATTTTGTGGTTGAATTTCTGGCATTTGTGGCATTGGTTTATGGTGGTGGTGTGTGGAATGCATTTTTCTATTTTGACAATGTAGGTGCCAATTTTGTTGATGTCCATTATTTCGTTGTTGTTGGTTTTGTTTTCGAGGTCAACTCGAAATGAATTTGTTGGGGCTTGCGATATTTGGCCAATTATGTTTTTGGCATATACAACTGTATGTCCGTGTGCTGCAAGCTTGTACTTTATCCAGTCTGGGGCTGTGGTGGAATGGAGACCCTTAATAATGATCCTATATCTTTTTGGCTCCTGCAGACTGCTTTGGACATACGTGTTGCTATATAGTTTGGTGCAGAATGTTAATAGGGCCTTGTGATTTGCCATGGTATCGCATTGGAACCTTATGCCATCATTTTTGGTGGTAGTGGTGTGAAAACTAGTTTCACCCACTTCTATTTCTGCCATTCTTATGAGTTTGCCCGCATTTTTAACACTTGGGACTATTATATATGGTGTTTGGGTGTTATGGTCGCCGGTTGCGCTCATGTTGGCTGAGCTGTTTAATTGGAATAAAGATGGTAGAGATTTGTATTAGTATAAAGATAAGGCTATATCATTGATATTCATGAACAGGTAAGTTGTGCTAATTTTAACAGGCAAGTTATGCCAATTTTAACAGGTAAGTTGTGCTAATTTTAACAGGTAAGTTGTGCTAGTTTTAACAGGTAAGTTGTTTTTGGTTTTATATATGTTTTAATTGGTTTAAGTTTTAGTTTGCTTTAGGTGCTTTTGGTTGGATAAGCTGTGATATGTGTTTAATGGGAGACTTATTTGTCTTTTATTGAGGACAGGTGAGTCTCTTTTTTATGGGTATTGGATATTTGTTGTTATCAATCTTGGTAGATGTAAGAGTATGGCTATGGGATAGGTGGCATCTGATTTTGGAGGATGCAGTTTTTGTTTGTTTGTGTGACAGGTTGGTCAGGCGTTGAGGTGTTTTAATTGATTTTAGTTATATATTTATTTTAGTTATTATATATTTATTTGGTTATGGGTTTTATTATTGGTATTATTTAGTTAGGATGTGTTTAATTTATTTTGTTAATTTATTGGTCACTTGTATTTTTGATTTTCACTTATTATGGGGTTTATTGTATACTATTATGTGCACAGCGTAGGGACGAACATGGTGGTTTACCCCGAGTTGGTTATGTGAATGTATATGCTTAGGTATAAGAATTGTAATATAAAATTTGTAGTTTAAGGGTTGTGGTATAGTAGTATAGGGTTATTAATTAATTCGCTTGGCAGTGCCAAGCATTGGTGTGATTTTTAATGCTTAATATATCGATGGTCACCTAGCAGAATGTTGGGTTTGTAATTAATATTGGATTTGAGGCAATTTAGTGATTGTGGGACATTTAAACAGAGAAATCAGGCTCAATACCCAAAGAAACCACCTTATCTTAAATTATGGAAGATCGCGTGGGTGCACATGTTCAGGCTCCGGACCACTGCGCTCACAGTGGTCCAGAACCCGAACATGTGTTTCCCTCCCACTATGCGGACAGGGCCCCATTCAACTAGAGGACCAACTAATAGAAGTTAAGGAATGCATAGTTAGATTGCAAAAATTATGGTCAGAGATGGGGATCGCATTTCTGCTGGAGATAATGCGGATTGGACCCGCAACTTTCGTGATCAGCAGATGCTGACCACGCCTAGAGACGATCTGGACCGATGGGCAGTTATTTCTCCAGAAAGAAACATGCGAGATTTGAGACGACTTAAAGAATCTGGGTCAGTTAAACAGAGAAGTCAGACTTAATACCCATAAAACCATTTTATCTTAAATTATGGAGGATCGCGTGGGTACACATGTTCAGGCTCCGGACCACTGCGCTCACAGTGGTCCAGAACCCGAACATGTGTTTCCCTCCCACTATGCGGACAGGGCCCCATTCAACTAGAGGACCAACTAATAGAAGTTAAGGAATGCATAGTTAGATTGCAAAAATTATGGTCAGAGATGGGGATCGCATTTCTGCTGGAGATAATGCGGATTGGACCCGCAACTTTCGTGATCAGCAGATGCTGACCACGCCTAGAGACGATCTGGACCGATGGGCAGTTATTTCTCCAGAAAGAAACATGCGAGATTTGAGACGACTTTAAGAATCTGGGTCAGTTAAACAGAGAAGTCAGACTTAATACCCATAAAACCATTTTATCTTAAATTATGGAGGATCGCGTGGGTACACATGTTCAGGCTCCGGACCACTGCGTTCACAGTGGTCCAGAACCCGAACATTTGTTTCCCTTCCATTATGCTAATAGGTCCACTTCCTGTCAAGTGGTAACCGCAAATGCTATCATTTAAATACTCCACATGCACACGTCGGCAGCCAATCTATCTGCTATTTGGTCAAATCCAGGAGCCTGTGAAAAATGTCTATGTTGACATGTGTGGGCATATGCCCATATATCAGTGTACATATGTGTGTACGAATAAAAATTGTTCCCATCTTGGGGACTGACAACTTATGTTTACATGTTTAACTGGTAAATGATTTTGGATATTAACAATATTGTTTGGGATACATGGCAATGGCCAGCAGACTGGTGTACAGTTGATTTAAAATTTAGAATTTAACAATATTGTTTAAAATGCCTGGCAATGGACAGTGGACTGGTATGCATAGTGCTTATAAAGACAATTGATTTTAAATTTGGAATTGACAATATTATTTATAAAACTTGGCAATTGCCAGTAGGCTGGTGTACATAGAGTGTACAAATTCAATTGATTTAGATTTTGGAATATAATTATATTGGCTACAAACTTGACATTGGCCAGTTGGCTGGCGCACATAATGCGTTCGAATACAATTGGCATTTAAATATGGACTTTATCAATATTGTTTGTAAGCTTGGCACTGGCCACCTGACTCTCAAAAGAGAGAGTTCTCAGTTGAGAGTGATTGACGTGTTTTACTTGTGCTCCAAGATTTTTATATATTTTTGCGCTTAAATCCTGCTTTTTATTTCCAAATTTTGCATTTTTTGTGCTTTATTTAAAAAGCTCTTATAACTTGTGCAAAGTGTTATCTGTTGTGCAGCGTAAGTCTGTTAATTATTGCATTTATTAAACACGGCGTCAGTTCCGTATTGTTGTTATTGCCTGTTTTGATTCTTTTGCTTTGGTGCTCCCCTGTGCAAACACTTGTTTGTGCGTGTGTTCGCTGCTGCAAATTTCTTCTTGTGCATCGCGCTCTCGCAAATTTTTGCTGTTGCTCTTCGCTCCAAACAATTTGTTTGTGTACGAAAAGTTATTTTTGAGCGTTTACTTGCTCTATTCTTGTGCACTGTGTTTCGTTTTGCTCTGCGCTCTCGCAACTTTTGCTTATTCTTTTAACATTTAATTATGTCGTGCTGTAAGAAACCTTGCACGTTCAAGCAGGCTGATGATTCTGCATTGCCGCAATTTGTTAATTGCTGGCTGTGTGAGAATATAATGCATGCTAAATGTGCAGGTCTCACTCTCAATTCTTAAAACTAAACAACGTGGCTAAGCAGCTCTCGAGTAGTTTTGATTCGAGTTGTGAGTTGCTTAGCAAATATAAATTCGAGTCTCCAACCAATCGCCGGTTGGAGCCTCAATTTTTGCAGTTGCCCTCTCCGTCTGTCCAGACACCTTTGCCTCTGTTGTCCCTACCGAGCAACTTGGATACATCTCCAATTTTGTCATTATCGCCTTCTCCGAGCGACTGCCTAAATATTACCCCAGTTTTATCCCCTGTAATAGTCCCATTAGACCCCGTACCTGAACCTGTCCCAGTTAGCCAAACTGCCTCAGCCTCCTCAGCTCCTGGCCGCAAAGGTAGACCTGCGCGCAATCTTGCCCAGATTGTTAAAAACAATCATGGTGCCTCCTTGGCTCCACCAAATCCTGTTCTCCCTCCAGTCCCTTCAGCTCCTACGTTAACTGTTGTTGCCCCTCGTAGGCAAGTTTTTGTGTCTCGACTTTCTTCTGACACCACCTCTGAGTCATTGGCAGCCTATATTGCTAGCAAATCTTCTGCTAGCGTGTCAATTACCAAATTTAATTTCTCAACTCCTCGTGAAATATCATCTTTCAAAATAAATGTTTCACATGATATGTTCCCAATCATTTGTGATCCCAAATTTTGGCCTCCACATATGATTGTCCACGAGTTCAAGCCAAAAAAGCGTAACCAGCCTGTCACCCTTCCAGTCCCTTCAATACAGGGTACCATTTCTGCCCCAAAAAACTAACTTCTTCTTCTGATCAAGTCTTTATTCATTATCAGAATGTCAGAGGTCTTATTTCAAAACTTAAAAATCTTTTCATGGCCAGCACTTCCTTCGATTCGGATATAATCGCATTTTCAGAAACATGGTTAAACTCAACCATATCTGATTTTGAGGTTTTTTCGAATAATTTTATTTTGCATAGAAATGATCGGCCGAGTCGGGGTGGTGGGGTATTAATTGCCGTTAAAGCCACTCTCCAGTCAGAACTTTTCTGTTTTAGTACGCCTACTGACGCTGAGATTGTTTCAGTCAAGGTGTCTTTTCCTACACGGAATATTTATATTTCATGCTCTTATGTTCCTCCTTCTTCTGATATTCAAGTTTATATGAAACATATTTCTTGTATTAAAGAAGTTTCTTCACACGTGCGTGATAATGACCTATTTATTGTGTTGGGTGATTTTAATTTGCCGAACATCTCTTGGTCACTTTTCACTGCCGAAAATTATCTAGTGCCCTCAGCACAGCATGACTTTATAGATTGCATGCTTGACCTTTCGTTGTTTCAAATCAATTCAATTTCTAATCATTCGAATAGAACACTTGATCTTGTATTTGTTAACGACTACCTTATTTCTAATGTGTCTAGGTCCCCTCCTTTATCTCTTCCTGAGGATGTATATCATCCTACTTTAGAGGTTGCAATGTTCAATTGTAATACTCTCATTTCGTGCTCATCAGCCAATAAGCCCCGCCGTTGCTTTCGCAAGGGAAATTATTCATTGCTGAATCAGCTTATTTATGCAACCGATTGGTCTTTCTTATATGACTCGGTTGACATGAATACTGCTATTAACTTTTTTTATAACACCCTAAACTCCCTCTTAGATATGTGTATTCCCAAGTCAATTCCTTCGACTACCTCTCCAATCCCACCTTGGTTTAGTCCCAGATTAACGAATCTAAAAAATATAAAATCCAAATATTTTAAAAAGTTTAAAAAGTCTGGTTCGTGTAGTGACTTGGCTAAATATTCCATAGCCAAGTCGAACTTCTTTCTTCTGAATTCTCAATGCTATGAGAATTATCTAACTCGTTGCAAAAGGCAATTTGCCCTAAATCCAAGACAGTTTTACAATTTTGTAAACTCGAAGCGTAAATCTTCAAGTTTGCCATCTTCTTTTTCACTCGGGATGGATAAAGCTAGCAATGACTCTGATTCTGCTAACCTATTTGCTAATTTTTTTCAATCAACTTACTCTTCAGTCTGTCCTAATAATAATTCTTACCCTTATACTATTACTTCCTCTAGTTCTATACCTCCCCCTGTTATTTCCCATTCCTCTCTCCTTTTAGCTATAAATTCTTTAAAATCTTCTTTCTCTCCTGGACCTGACAATATCCCTAGTTGTCTACTCAAGGAGTGTAGTTCTTCCCTTGTTTATCCATTGCTAAAGCTTTTTAATCTATCCCTTGAATCTTCTGTCTTTCCATCTCTTTGGAAAGAATCTTATATCATTCCTCTCCACAAGAAAGGTGGAAAGTCTGATATACTAAATTACAAGGGCATTGCAAAACTGTCCGCGATTCCTAAATTATTTGAAAAAATAATCACTTCGAATTTGCAGCATTTCTGCAAATCAGTTGTTTCCCCTGTTCAACATGGATTCGTAAAGAATCGGTCAACAACGACCAATCTGCTAGAATTTACTTCCTTGGTAAATGATGCTTTCCTTTCGAAAATGCAAACTGATGTCATATACACTGACTTCAGTAAGGCGTTTGACTCCGTGCACCATGACATTTTACTTTTTAAACTTGACCGAATAGGGTTTCCTCCGTCTCTTTTGCTTTGGATTAGTTCTTATTTAAAAGGTAGGACCCAAAGAGTAATGCTGAGGCTGACTACCTCTAAACAGGTTCACGTTACTTCTGGTGTTCCTCAAGGTAGTCATCTTGGACCTTTACTCTTTACTCTTTTTATAAATGATCTTCCCTCTGTTATATCCCATGCCCGAGTACTCATGTATGCGGACGACGTGAAACTTATTCTATCATACACCAATCCCCTACATTATTCTCGTCTTCAAGACGATTTGAACGCTATGCAACTTTGGTGCCAATCGCATTTGCCAATTGCATCTGAATTGTTCAAAGTGTATGTTTATGACATTTAATCGTACTTCACCTTATCTTGTCAGTTATACCATCGACAATACCCCATTGCAACGTATACTAACAGTTAAGGATCTAGGCGTTCTTTTTGATTCTAAACTCTGTTTCAATCTTCACATAGATACCATCGTTAATGAGGCAAAAGGTGTACTTGGTTTCATTAAACGATGGTCTAAAGAGTTTAACGATCCTTTTATAACGAAACTTCTGTACATCTCTCTTGTTCGCCCTATCCTTGAATACTGCTCTTGCATCTGGTCTCCGCAGTATAACAATAGCCAGGATCGTATTGAATCTGTTCAGAAGCAATTTCTGCTTTTTGCCTTACGAGGTTTAAATTGGGACCCTAATCTTCGGTTGCCATCCTATTCCAGCAGGCTGCTTCTTCTTAATCTTCCGTCGTTAACCAACCGTAGGACAATTCTCGGTGTTGTCTTTCTACATAAGTTGGTTATTGGCGATATCGATTCTCCTTTTCTGATAGGGCGTCTTCAATTCTCTGTTCCGGCTAGACCAACCAGAAATTACCGCCCCTTATTCCTATCGACGTGCACAACAGACTACGCTATGCACAATTCTTTTCGCGTGCTATGTAAAAATTACAATAGTTTGCATCACGTTTTCTCTACCGAACTTTCTCTACCCCTAATAAAATCGTTGCTTTCAGGATACCTTCGGGAAGTCACTGACCATTCCCAGCTATGAGCAGGGGCATGGCTAGCTGGGCTGGCTGAAAATTTTCCCCCACCGGGTCGGTGATTTCCCATTACTCCCAATACTATCTCTTTATTCTATCTAATTAACACTCTGCATATCTAGCATACAATTCTATACTTTATTAACAATCTTCCTCCTTTCTTTTCCCCTATTTATGCTATATTCTTAAATAATATAGCAAATTAACATTATTTTTAATTTTACGTAAGAACACTTTTTCCTACTTACACCCTTCTTTTTAGATGTAGGCTCTAATAGCGTCACTGACAAAATTAGCTGTGAAAAGGGGCACAGCTGGCCGGACTGGCAAATAAAACACCTCCATCGGTCGGTGATGCTATTTGAAATTTGTGTTCTCTATCTAGGCTTTTAGCATTTAATTTTTCTAATTGTATTTATAATGTGTTGAATAATTGGAAGACACTCGTTTTGTCGACCACATATAAATAAATAAATAAATAAATAAATAAAAAAATGTATGAGTACAAATAAAATTGGTTTACAATTTGGAATTTACAATATTGTTTAATATGCCTGGCAATGGCCATCGGACTGGTATACATAGTGCGTATAAACACAATTGTTTTTAGAATTTGGACTTGACAATATTGTTTATAAACTTGGCAATTGCCAGTAGGCTGGTGCACATAATGCGTACGAATACAGTTGGTATTTAAATTTGGAATTTTTACAATATTGGCTACAAACTTGACATTGGCCAGTTGGCTGGCGCACATAATGCGTTCGAATACATTTGGCATTTAAATTTGGACTTTGACAATATTGTTTGTAAGCTTGGCACTGGCCACCTGACTGTGTACATGTATGAGTACAAACAGAATTGGTTTACAATTTGGAATTTAGTTCTCTTTTAGGGAGAAGAGTACGTGGGCTGTTTTGGTGGCATTTATTTTAATACACCATTTGTTGGTCCATTTTTCTAAGGCCTCAAGCAAAATGCTAACTTGTTCAATGGCAGTAATTGCTGATTGATTGGCAAACATGACGACAGTGTCGTCGGCATAGGTCGCTAGTAAGGCTGCTGAGTCTCGTTGAATGTTTGTAAGGACATTTTCTGGATTGGGCATGTCTGCAGTATAGATAGTGTATAGGACAGGTCCTCCAGCTGAGATGGTTTTTGGTGTGGATTTGGCACCCTCATGGCATTGAACCATATAGGTTCTGTCTGTTAGGTAATGTTTAATGATGGCATACAGGGTGTATGGAAGTATTGATTTAAGTTTATAAAAGAGTCCTGGATGCCAGACTCGATCGAAAGCCTCTTGTATATCTATAAAGACGGCTGAACAGAATTGGTTTCTTTCGTAGGCTTTTAGAATGAATTGGGTAACTCTTGCCAATTGTTGTTCGGTGTTATGTTCATAGCGAAAGCCAAATTGATGATTTGGTATGGTGTTTATGAATGTTTTGGTTCTGAACATGCGGCTTAATAGGAGCTTTTCTAATAATTTGGATAGGCCAGATAGAAGACTTATTGGCCTGTATGAGGCAAGTTGTTCAGTTGGTTTGCCTGGCTTTGGGATCATGGTGACTACAGCCATTTTCCATTGTTTCGGAAAATGGCCAAGTCGTAGTGAATTATTGTAGATTAATATGAGATATAATAGGGCGGAGTCGGGAAGATTTTTGATAATATGATTGTCAATTTTATCTAGTCCTGGGACCTTGTTGTTTGGAAGTTTTTTAATTTGTGTTTTAATTTCAGTCAGAGTTATTGGGCTAAATTTGTGATTACTTGTGATGGGATTTGATTTCGTTTTCAATGGCAAAACGTTCTTCAGGGGTGTTTATTAGAAATGGTTTGAATCTTAGTTCGAGATATTGGGAGAAGGCTTCAGCTTTTTCTATATTAGTTTTACACCAACCAATTTCAAAGTCTGGTGTATTTTGGTTAGTATGTATTATGTGCCGTTTGACAGGTAAGTTTGGCGCTGGTTGTCGTTTGATTTGTTTCGTGAGTTTCCAAAGCTTTTGCATACTATATTGATCTTTGGGGTTGATTTCTAATAGTGTTTTATCTAGGCGTTTGGTTTTTCTGGCTTGTAATGCTTTCCTAAGTCATTTTGATGTTATTCTATGGAGTCTTTTGGCTATATTATCCCTAAGGACAAGGTGATTATATTTAAAGAATCTTTTAACAATTAATATATTTTGTATTTTCCTATTTGGTGTGTGGTATGTATAAAAGCGGCTATTTATTGGGAGATTTGGGATGATTCTAGATGCATGGGTAGCGGCTTGATGGATATTTCTGGTTAGAATATCAACTGCATCATCAATATCATGCCCAATTGTTATCTCAGTGTTGAGATGTATGTTATGATTTAGGCAGTTTTGGATTTTTTTGATATTAGCATCTAGTGCTAATATGGGTTTTTTGTGGACTATAGTCGTTGGTTTATTCAGTAGACTGATAAGAAGTGGTAGGTGATCTGAGTCTAGATCAAGTGTGGTTTGAATATATAAGCGATTGTGATGGATGCCGCAATATATGGCAAAATCTATGGCTGAGGGTCTTTTATTTTGATCACGAGGATAGTGGGTGGATGAGCCAGTGGTCAGGATGTTATAATTATGGGCTCTTACACAATTGATTAGCTCATTGCCTCGTTTACAGGCGCGACTATTGCCCCACCAACGGTGTTTGGCATTCCAATCGCCAGCAATTATGAATTTGGGCTCAAAGAGTTTGAATATAATTTCAAAGGCCTTGGATGTTAGGCCTCTTAGTGGTGGGCAATATATGGCGGCTATGTTAATTAATGGTTGGTCTTTAAGGGTGACACTAATTGGGGTACATTGTATAGCCTGTGTGGTTATTGTTGGGAGAGCAATATGCTCAATGTTTCTATTGATTATGATGGCGGAGCCTCCTCTTCGACGATTAGTTGGATGATTGGCTATATATAAATTGTATCCCTCAATGGTTATGGTGTCTATGTCCGTGTCGATAAGATGTGTTTCTGATAGTAGAACAATGTCGATTTTGTGTTGATGAACATGGGCTTCAAGTTCAGAGAGCTTTTTTAGAATTCCAGCTGAATTCCAGCTGATGATTTTGAGATCATAGTTAGGTTCGCTATTGGACATTTTGTTTATATATATTGGTATATTAGTGGCTCTATCCAGGTTTGTGGGGCCGTCTGTTGTTTGGGTAGGGAGAAATGTATGTGGTGAGATTAGTTAAGTAAGAATTGATTGAGATTTTTCAGATTTATGGTGGTTTCATTTTGGTTAGTGTTTAATGAGTTTATGGTTGATATCGGGTAAGTATATAGTGGGTATTTGGTAAGTATATAGTGGGCATTTGGCAAGTATATTGTGAGTATTAGGTAAGTTTATTGTTGTTAACAGGTGAGTATATAGTGGGTATATGTCCCATGTACGGTAAGTATATTGTAGATATCAGGTAAGTATATGTTGAGTGTTTGGTAAGTATTAGGTAAGTTTATTGTTGTTAACAGGTGAGTATATAGTGAAGATTTGGTGAGTATATGTCTTATGTACGGTAAGTATATTGTGGATATCAGGTGAGTATATATTGAGTGTTTGGTAAGTGCATGGTAAGTATTAGGTAAGTATATTGTAGATATCAGGTAAGTATATAGTGCGTATATGGTAGGCATACGGTGAATATTTGGTAAGTATAATGTACGTATATATTAGATTGTTATGTAGTGAGTGTTTAGTGAGTTTAGGTTAATTATGTGGTAAGTATTTTAATAAGTATATGGTAAGTATATGCTAATTTTATTCTAGATATATAGAGGTTGTATGGTGAGTGTATGTTTGATATATGTATATGGTATTCAGGTTTATTTTTGAGCCTTCATTGCAGTAATTTATTTCATGTGTATACGGTAAGTAATACATTTTGGAGTAATAGGGAAAATAGTAATAATAATAATAATGTTGTAGTTGGCTTCATTGCCCTTAATGTTTAATTTAGGTGTTATGTTTTTAATTAGTCCCATTCATTTGGGGTTGGGTATGTTCGCGTGTATTCCTTCCGCAATATAATTATTTATTTTGATAATTGTTTGAGTATTGATGTGTTGATTAAAATTAAAGTTTGTTCATTTTTCAGAATGTATTCATTTATATTCTTTTTGAGTTGGATATGCTATATTTTATTGTTGATTTTGGTTTTCATTCCAGGCTTGCAAGAAAGCGCGCATTTGTTCTGTCATGCTTTCAAGGTTGTTGTTTTGTGGGGCATACGCTTGATTGCCAGCATACATTGGGTTGTGGGGGCTGTAGTTTTGTGCAATGGGTGTTTCGTAGTTTGATTGGGATGATGGACGGGGGGCTCCATATTGTTGCATTTGGCCTCGTTGGTTTAGGTTGTCTCTGGTGAGTCCCATCGATGAAGTATATTGAGTGTGTGACATGCTTTGATGGTTTTGGTTAGTGTTGACCATGGCGTTCCTGAACATTGGTTCTTTGTTCCAGTTGAGGGATTCGAGCGCTTGAATTGCTCGTTTTGTAAAGTTTTTGTTTGGCTGCTTTTTGAGTTCTTCCTTGTAGATTGGGCAGCCTTTGTAGGTGGCAACGTGATTGCTTCCGCAGTTTGCACATTTGCCGTCGGTATCCCTTGGTTTGATGCAGTCACTGGATCGATGTGGTTCAGCACATTTGAAGCATATTGGAGTATTGGATTTACAATTGTCTTGGAGATGGCCAAAGCGTTGACAATTGCGGCATTGCTGTATTATTATAGAACGGGCTGGCTGTTCTATTTGGATCTTGTATGTTCCTAGTGTATTGATTTTTTTGATATCTTTGCTGTTGTTGCGGTTTAAGAGTAAGTCAACTTTAAATGAATTTGTTGGTGTTTTGGTGATATTTCCAATTATGTTGATCACATGGTGGACAGTGTATCCAAGTGCAGCGAATTGTTCGATAATCCAGTCTTTGGGTGTGGATGAGTGGAGTCCTTTGACAATGATTCTATGTTTGGATTCTTTGTTTTGAATGCGAGCATTGCATTTTAGTTCATCGAGAAGTTTGATTAGTGCATTTTGTGTTTCAATTTCTTGAAATTCAAAGATTATGCCATTTCCCGCTGTGGCGTTGGTCGTAAAGGATCCAGTGCCTATGGTGTCGATTACTTTTTGGCTTAAGTTGTTGGCGTCATTTGTTTTGGGTACAAATATGCGATATAATTTTTGTTTGCTTGGGTTTGTGTTATCGTTGTCATTGTCGTTTTTGCTATCGTCCGATATTACTGATATGTCTATGTCCTCGTCAATTATTGAATTGGAGCTTGTGCTGTCGGCAACATTAATTTTTATTGGTTCAATTATTTTGGTGTCTGGTTTATCAATGCCGAGTGTGGCTGCAGTTCTGGTAATAGGTGTTGAAGTTAGGGATTTGTAGATGTTGGCTTGTTGTTCGATGTCATTCAGTACCTTTTTAGCCGGATTAGTGATTGGTGGGTGGATTTGGGTGTTAGACATTATGGCGGCCTTTTCTGGTGGCGAGTTTGAGGGGGTTATTTCCGGAGCCTTAGTTTTGGTAGGCAGTGATTTTCTCTTGATTTGTTTGTTCATATTGATGGAAGCTGTATTTTTTGGAATGGAGAGAAAGAGAGATAACCTGGTAAGTTGGTTTTACTTTTTAGGGTAAGTATAGTATTGTATTGGCAGGTAGGCTAGGGTTAGTTGGTTAATTCTAAAGTTTATATTGGTTACGTTTATTGTGGTGATGGGCATCATTTTGGTAGATGCTTGTGGCTCTTTTGCTTGTTTATTGTGGTTTCTGGTTTATATGGAGGGGCGAGTTTGGCGGGTGGTGAGTGTCTTGTCTATTTTGTGTTGCTTGGTCTTCTCGTAGTTTTTGTAGTGCCTCTTGGTATATGTAGCATCCTATCCATAAGGTACTGTGGTCACCTCCGCAGTTATCGCATTTATCTTCATTAAGTTTTGGTTTTGTTTGTTGGCTTACGGTGCACTTGTGGCAGGTGTACTCGTGCTTCTTACAGTCTTCCGTTTTGTAGTCAATTCCTTGGCAATTGTGGCATTGGTGCATGGTGACGTATACTTGATTGGGGTTGACTTTAGTGATGCTGACCAGGAAGATACCGATTTGCTTAACGTTTAATATTTCTTCGTTGTTTTCTTTTATTACCAGGTCGACGATAAAGGTGGATGTTGGGTGTTGATTTGTGTAGGTTCTTATGTTGCTTGCAGTGCGCACTGTGTGCCCAAGGTGGGCTAGTTTTAGGGTTATCCAGTCTATGGATGTGGAAGGATGGAGTCGTCTAATGATGACTTTGTAGGATTTGGGTTCGATCAGCCTGGTTGCAGTGTATGTATCCCTATATAGGTGTGTACAGAGTTTTAAAAGAGCTCTCTGCTTTTCCGTGGTGTGGCAAACAAATCTGAGCTCATTGTAATTGTCGGCTAAGGCGTGGTAGCCGTCTTCTCCCACTTCGATTTCAGCCATTCTAACGAGCCTCTCAACGTTTAGGACATCTGGGACGACAATGAATGGTGCTATGTAGTTTTTTTTTTACTGGATGTTCCGCTCATATTGGTCGAGCTGTTGATGGGAGTAGAGATAATATGGCTTTAGTAACAGGTAAGTTTTTTGTTTTACAGGTAAGTAATTGGTTTGTTTTGTTCAATGGTTTTCTTATGTTTTAACAGGTGAGTTTTATTTTCTTTTGTATTTTACAGGTGAGCAAGTGGTGGAATTTATTGATTATTGTTATTAGGTTTTATACAGGTAAGTTTATATTTTGTTTACAGGTGAGTGAGTTGGTAATTTGCGGATTTTTTCCAAATAGGCTTTTAACGGGTGAGTTTTTATTATTTGCAGGTAAGTACTTTTTCTTTTTTACAGGTGAATATATTGTTGTTAATAGGCTTTTGACAGATAAGTTTTTAGTTTTAATCAGGTGAGTGAGTGATAAGTTTTGTAGGGTTGGCTGAGTTGTTTTAATTCTGGTGTGTCTTGTCTACGAAGTTTGGAAGTTAGCGTTGAATACTTTTAGGGATGAATTTATTTATGCTGTGCTTGGCAATGGCCAGCAGTGAGTTGACTAAACTAATATGTGGAAATATTGGTTGGAATTACATTTCGGACCTAACAATTTTTTTTTTTTACCTATTGGCGGGCCTATATTATGGACTCACAATGGTTTATAGTATTAATTAATTAATTTGTGTGTTAGTAGTTGTTAATTTTGTTTTTAATTTTTATTTGGGTAGAAATGTGTATCAGTCTGGTAATGGCCAGCCGTTAGCATATTTGCTTATACCACTAACCATACAATGCATAGACTTGTCAAATGTCGTTTTTATCGGATACCGATATATCGTCAACGAGTGAGCCCCATGGGTGCTCGCGCCCATTTTAGTGTGCCCAGACAAAGTAAGACTGCTGAGAGTGGCAGCCGAACGCCGGCCTCGAAAGCCGAACGTTCAGTATGAAGCCGCATCTCGCTCAGCGCACAACGCCGCTGCGGCTGTTGCTATTTCGTAATATATGTAGACCGTGCCCGTCGCCCAAATTTACGCACCCATTGATGAAAATATCTCTGTCTCACGACAAACACTTGATCGGCTCATTCGCACACATTTTTGTGTGTGTGTGTGTCTGTGTGTAGAGCTCGAAATTCAGAAATGCCAAAAAGTTCAAATTTTGTCAAATTTGCATCGGGCAGGCAGGCAGGCAACCAACACGTACACAAACGCATAAATGCTTCCATCCATATAGAAATGTGTGTAAGTGTGTGTGCTTGGCAGGCCCAAAGAGTTATCATGCACACATGCCAACGTTCAGGTACCCTTACCCTGACAACATGCATGGAAAATAGGAGTTTTGCACATGAACAGGCCAAACCCTTTAATAATGTCACCCAACTGCTTACTCGAAAGAGTGTGCGTGTGCACAAGTAGCAAGTCAACAAAATTGAACATTTTCAATTTTTGGTCTTTTCTTAAATTATTCGACAAGCCGACGAAGAATTACCCTTGCAGAAATACGACATAGTTTTTTTTTAATTTTAAGCAAAATTGGTCCCCACAGTAAGCAAAAATATTAAAATATAATATATAAATATATCATTTAGGTCATTTAAGTTTTTAATAAATATAAATATATCAAAATCTTCTCATTATGGCTGACTGGACGAAGAAATACATGATAGAGCATTTAAGTGTGTGTGACACAGGCACAAAGGGCACAGAATTGAAGAAAAAATCTCTGGCTCGCGACAAATGCCGCGATCTACTTGTGCGCACATCCACACAACACAAACATATGTATGTATGTTTGTAGATCTCGGGGTTTTTGAGAAGCTATGCAGGGAGAAGGAGATGCACACAAGTGCGCAAAGCAATAAGTGAGAGCGAGGCACACTCTGCACACGCATACACACATATGTATGTATTTGGGCTGAAACTAACATACATATATTACGAAATAGCAACAGCCGCAGCGGCGTTGTGCGCTGAGCGAGATGCGGCTTCATACTGAACGTTCGGCTTTCGAGGCCGGCGTTCGGCTGCCACTCTCAGCAGTCTTACTTTGTCTGGGCACACTAAAATGGGCGCGAGCACCCATGGGGCTCACTCGTTGACGATATATCGGTATCCGATAAAAACGACATTTGACAAGTCTATGCATTGTATGGTTAGTGCTTATACCTAGTAGAAATATGTTTCAGCCTGGCAATGCCAAGCATTGTGGAAAATTTTGCCTATATTTGCATGCGTATGTATATGCGCGTCTGGCGTCATGGCGTCTGTATTTTCGCGAATGTATACCAACACAATCGTATGCTATGGTATTGGAATTATGGGACTCATTTGGACAATTTTGGAGTTTTATCGAAAGTTTTTTTTCTATGGTTCCAGACTTACCCCAATTGTCACAAGTTTCTATTTTTTGGGGCTTTACTTGGTTGGTTGACGCTTCATTTTAATGGGATGTTTGGCCTTGAATACTTTTGTATTGGCTATTTCATAATTCAGGGACACAGACCGAGACAGACTATTTCAGCCGTGGTGAAAATGAAATTGCGCGCACTTATTTAGGGTTATATGGACAGTTTGAATATATATTGATATATTTCCGAGACTTACTCTTTGATGAAATGGAGTTGGATTGTAAATGGTGAATCCACAGTGCTTTTTTAGTTTAGGCAAAATAGCGGCGATCTTGCGTTAATAGTTTGTAGGTTTCACTTTTTGTTCACTTTTAATTCACTTTTAATAGTTTTTCTCTTTGATTTTCTTTGGTTCACTTCTTCACTTGCGCAGGCTATCGTGGCTTTTGGCTTTGAATCTGAGAGTATAAGCCTAGAGATCGTACGAGTATCAGTGAGTATGTCGATGTATCGATTGATGGTCGATCACCCAGGCAAAATATCGCATTGATGCGCGTTTTTTGGCTGCTTGGATATTGGAATGATGCGAATTGGCACAAAATAAGTTAGCTGTACGATTGTTATTTGTTTTGAAAATATATAATATATTTTAGCATGATATGAATCAACTTTATGACATTTTCGGACACAATATAAATCGGCTGCGCGGTTGTTGTTTGAATGGGCATATGTGACATTTTCAGGCACAATATAAATTGGCTGTGTGGTACCCATGGCTCTTTATATTTTTCTAGTTTGAGGCTAGGAGGATGTTGCTGGTCAGGTGGCTGCAGGTTGGCACTGGTGGGTGCACCGAGAAGCGCTTTGCTATCTTTTCGATAGCGTCTGGCGAATCTTAGTCTCATTTTGGCTGTGCTGTGGTATCTGGTATGATTTGACAACAGAATTGAGAAATTTGAACAAATTGATACTATGAGACGGGCCTATTCAAACTGAACATGTGGAAATATAATGGATTGTGGAATTTATTCCAAATTTGGATACTGACAGACACTGGTATTTGCCCAGAAATGGGTATACAATTATATATACAATAGATTGGGTATAGTAGGATTATTTGTACAATTTGGTTTAGCGTGGCAGTGGCCAGCTGCGGACAATGTATGAATAGACAGATTTAGTGGACTAATTTGTGCACATATGCACTTATGAATTTATATTTAGGTCCTTTGGAGCGGTATCACTTGAGCACAGTCACATTTAGGCTGGCATCTGGTGGTATCCGCTGGAGCAGGGGCAATTTCAGCTTGTATGAGTGTGTGCACAATTTGCACACAGACATAAATTGGATCGGCAACGTGCAAATGTAATGACATTTGGAATTGGCTGGTGATCTTGGTTCGCAATATTGGTCTCCATGGGACAATCTAGATATATGAGAAGAGTTAGCCAAGAACCATACATGTAAGTTTAATGCTTAGGCACAGAGTCCCAGCTTCAACTCACCTGGTAGTCCTCGGCTATATACTTATTTGAGAGAGAGAATTCCAGTTGGCTTTGGAATGTGCACTTGTGGTATGCTGGATCTTTTGGTGGAAGAGAAAAGTGTTATTATTGGCAGTACACAATGAGAGTCGGCTGTGTGGTTGTTGTTAAATGGTCATATATGACATTTTCAGGCACAATATAACTTGGCTGGGCTGTTTGTGACTGGTATGAGGCAGTCTTTAGGTCAAGAGCGTCCGGGTGAGAACTGTCAGAGATAATGATGTTGCGCACAGGGCGCTTCATCACTATGTTTCATCATATGTGCTCACCCATGGCTCTTTATATTTTACTAGTTTGAGGCTAGGGGGATGTTGGTGGTCAGGTGGCTGCAGGTTGGCACTGGTGGGTGCACCGAGAAGCGCTTTGCTATCTTTTCGATAGCGTCTGGCGAATCTTAGTCTCATTTTGGCTGTGCTGTGGTATCTGGTATGATTTGACAACAGAATTGAGAAATTTGAACAAATTGATACTATGAGACAGGCCTATTCAAACTGAACATGTGGCAATATAATGGATTTTGGAATTTATTGCAAATTTGGATACTGACAGACACTGGTATTTGCCCAGAAATGGGTATACAATTATATATACAATAGATTGGGTATAGTAGGATTATTTGGACAATTTGGTTTAGCGTGGCAGTGGCCAGCTGCGGACAATGTATGAATAGACAGATTTAGTGGACTAATTTGTGCACATATGCACTTATGAATTTATATTTAGGTCCTTTGGAGCGGTATCACTTGAGCACAGTCACATTTAGGCCGGCATCTGGTGGTATCCGCTGGAGTGGGGGCAATTGCAGCTTGTATGAGTGCGTGCACAATTTGCACACAGAAATAAATTGGATCGGCAACGTGCAAATGTATTGACATTTGGAGTTGGCTGGTGATCTTGGTTCGCAATATTGGTCTCCATGGACCAATCTATATATGTGAGAAGAGTTAGCCAAGAACCATACATGTAAATTTAATGCTTAGGCACAGAGTCCCAGCTTCAACTCACCTGGCAGTCCTCGGCTATATACTTATTTGAGAGAGAATTCCAGTTGGCTTTGGAATGTGCACTTGTGGTATGCTGGATCTTTTGGTGGAAGAGAAAAGTGTTATTATTGGCAGTCCACAATGTGAGTCGGCTGTGTGGTTGTTGTTTAATGGTCATATATGACATTTTCAGGCACAATATAACTTGCCTGGGCTGTTTGTGGTTGGTATGAGGCAGTCTTTGGGTCAAGAGCGTCCGGGTGAGAGATGTCAGAGATAATGATGTTGCGCACAGGGCGCTTCATCACTAAGTTTCATCATATGTGCTCACCCATGGCTCTTTTATATTTACGTGTTTGTAAATGGTTCTTTATATTTACGTGTTTGTAAATGGCTCTTTTATATTTACTGTTTGTAAATGGTTCTTTATATTTACGTGTTTGTAATTGGTTCTTCATATTTTACGTGTTTGTAAATGGTTTGTCGTACTGGTGTGTGGCTCTTGTTGTGTTGGTGCATAGTGTGTTAGTAAATTGTTAGGGCGTCGCTTCTTGCTTGACCGATTTGAGACCATGCAGTGGCATGGGTGTTTTTAGCGGTCCAAGTATGGCTGAGCAGGACGGTTAGTAGGTGGCTGTAGTTGATGGTTGGTGTTTAGTTGGCTGTCAATTGTGGGGTATTTTGTACCAGGTGGGTTGGTTAATGGTGTTTTTGTTGCTTGGCTGGTGGTTTATAAGTTAGTTTTTTGGTTTTGATCTGTTAATCAGAGTATTTAGGGCATTAGGCGTTGGGATTGGTTGCAGGTATTGTCAAGTGTTTCAATGGCTTGTTTATATATTTGGGGCATTTTGTGTTTGTATACATATTATGTGTGCTATTTTAATTTGTTGCCATTGGTTGCGGATCGACTATATTCAGAGCCAATGTTTGAATATAGTATAATTTGACTAGTTTGCTGGTAGGCTTGTTTAAGGTGTTTGGCTTTGCATATGTATGTAAGTATATGGTATATGCAGATTACGGATTATTGTTTTGGTACCATGTTTGGTTTAATTATGGGGGTTAATAGATTTTGGTTTTTTGGCATGCGTGAATGGTGCATGCAGCTTATGTTAATGGGTATAGTTATTGGAGGGAGTTAGTTTATAATGTTAGTGGTATTATTATGTCTTGTTGAGAATGTTGTGCTGGTTGTACTGGAATTTGGTTAGGCTGTGTGAGCGGCTGTTGTTGTTGGGGTGTACTGTTAGTTTGTGCTGTAATGGATGAAATTAGCCTTTCGGTTTCTTGGAGTTTATTATTGAGGGCAAGTAATTCTCGATTTATGTCATTCATTTCATTAACACTCATTGGGAAGCGGAGCATGAAGGTACGTTCTGTGGTGTCTGGGTCGAATGGTAATCTGGAGCGTAATTCGCTAATTTTCTGGAGTAGTCTGCGTTTTTCATTCAGTAGTGTGATCATATATTCTGGTTGAAGGTTTTGTATCGGTTTCTTTTTGGGTGGTAATGGAGCCATGGTGCGTTGTATTGGCCTAACGTGTTTGTTTAGCTGTTCCATATATCTAGCACGGCTTCTAGCTAAGCGAAATGGGACATATGGGGTAGTAACTAGTTTTTTGTCTTCAATGTTTGAATGATTTCCTAGTCTTTTGGCATGCTTGGCAGAGAGTTGCAGATTATGTGTCTTCGACGGTGCTTACGTTGAGTTCATTAGGGATTTCGCTATTTCTGGTTAGTAGTGGGAGATTTTTGATAGTGCGTAGTGAAGTATTTTGGAATGTAATTACTTTATTTAACTGGGTATCACTGGTAAGTGCTCCCCAGACTGGGATGGCATACTGCCAAATTGGGGCGATCATTTGTTTATATAATAGAGTTTTGCAGTTTAGTGTAAGCTTGCTATTGTTATTTATCAACCAGTCAAGTTGGGCTTTTCTGGATTTGAGTTTGGTTGTCAGGGCAGCGACATGTTTGCAGAAATTCAGTTTTTTGTCTAGTTTAACACCCAGATAAGGGTGTGAATCTTTAGTGATTATTCTTTGGCCCATAATTTTTGGTGAAAATGTGTTTGGAATGAATTCATTGTTCTCTTTTAGGGAGAAGAGTACGTGGGCTGTTTTGGTGGCATTTATTTTAATACACCATTTGTTGGTCCATTTTTCTAAGGCCTCAAGCAAAATGCTAACTTGTTCAATGGCAGTAATTGCTGATTGATTGGCAAACATGACGACAGTGTCGTCGGCATAGGTCGCTAGTAAGGCTGCTGAGTCTCGTTGAATGTTTGTAAGGACATTTTCTGGATTGGGCATGTCTGCAGTATAGATAGTGTATAGGACAGGTCCTAATACACTACCTTGTGGTACTCCAGCTGAGATGGTTTTTGGTGTGGATTTGGCACCCTCATGGCATTGAACCATATAGGTTCTGTCTGTTAGGTAATGTTTAATGATGGCATACAGGGTGTATGGAAGTATTGATTTAAGTTTATAAAAGAGTCCTGGATGCCAGACTCGATCGAAAGCCTCTTGTATATCTATAAAGACGGCTGAACAGAATTGGTTTCTTCCGTAGGCTTTTAGAATGAATTGGGTAACTCTTGCCAATTGTTGTTCGGTGTTATGTTCATAGCGAAAGCCAAATTGATGATTTGGTATGGTGTTTATGAATGTTTTGGTTCTAAACATGCGGCTTAATAGGAGCTTTTCTAATAATTTGGATAGGCCAGATAGAAGACTTATTGGCCTGTATGAGGCAAGTTGTTCAGTTGGTTTGCCTGGCTTTGGGATCATGGTGACTACAGCCATTTTCCATTGTTTCGCAAAATGGCCAAGTCGTAGTGAATTATTGTAGATTAATATGAGATATAATAGGGCGGAGTCGGGAAGATTTTTGATAATATGATTGTCAATTTTATCTAGTCCTGGGACCTTGTTGTTTGGAAGTTTTTTAATTTGTGTTTTAATTTCAGTCAGAGTTATTGGGCTAAATTTGTGATTACTTGTGATGGGATTTGATTTCATTTTCAATGGCAAAACGTTCTTCAGGGGTGTTTATTAGGAATGGTTTGAATCTTAGTTCGAGATGTTGGGAGAAGGCTTCAGCTTTTTCTATATTAGTTTTACACCAACCAATTTCAAGGTCTGGTGTATTTTGGTTAGTATGTATTATGTGCCGTTTGACAGGTAAGTTTGGCGCTGGTTTTCGTTTGATTTGTTTCGTGAGTTTCCAAAGCTTTTGCATACTATATTGATCTTTGGGGTTGATTTCTAATAGTGTTTTATCTAGGCGTTTGGTTTTTCTGGCTTGTAATGCTTTCCTAAGTCGTTTTGATGTTATTCTATGGAGTCTTTTGGCTATATTATCCCTAAGGACAAGGTGATTATATTTAAAGAATCTTTTAACAATTAATATATTTTGTATTTTCCTATTTGGTGTGTGGTATGTATAAAAGCGGCTATTTATTGGGAGATTTGGGATGATTCTAGATGCATGGGTAGCGGCTTGATGGATATTTCTGGTTAGAATATCAACTGCATCATCAATATCATGCCCAATTGTTATCTCAGTGTTGAGATGTATGTTATGATTTAGGCAGTTTTGGATTTTTTTGATATTAGCATCTAGTGCTAATATGGGTTTTTTGTGGACTATAGTCGTTGGTTTATTCAGTAGACTGATAAGAAGTGGTAGGTGATCTGAGTCTAGATCAAGTGTGGTTTGAATATATAAGCGATTGTGATGGATGCCGCAATATATGGCAAAATCTATGGCTGAGGGTCTTTTATTTTGATCACGAGGATAGTGGGTGGATGAGCCAGTGGTCAGGATGTTATAATTATGGGCTCTTACACAATTGATTAGCTCATTGCCTCGTTTACAGGCGCGACTATTGCCCCACCAACGGTGTTTGGCATTCCAATCGCCAGCAATTATGAATTTGGGCTCAAAGAGTTTGAATATAATTTCAAAGGCCTTGGATGTTAGGCCTCTTAGTGGTGAGCAATATATGGCGGCTATGTTAATTAATGGTTGGTCTTTAAGGGTGACACTAATTGGGGTACATTGTATAGCCTGTGTGGTTATTGTTGGGAGAGCAATATGCTCAATGTTTCTATTGATTATGATGGCGGAGCCTCCTCTTCGCCGATTAGTTGGATGATTGGCTATATATAAATTGTATCCCTCAATGGTTATGGTGTCTATGTCCGTGTCGATAAGATGTGTTTCTGATAGTAGAACAATGTCGATTTTGTGTTGATGAACATGGGCTTCAAGTTCAGAGAGCTTTTTTAGAATTCCAGCTGAATTCCAGCTGATGATTTTGAAATCATAGTTAGGTTCGCTATTCGACATTTTGTTTATATATATTGGTATATTAGTGGCTCTATCCAGGTTTGTGGGGCCGTCTGTTGTTTGGGTAGGGAGAAATATATGTGGTGAGATGAGTTAAGTAAGAATTGATTGAGATTGTTCAGATTTATGGTGGTTTCATTTTGGTTAGTGTTTAATGAGTTTATGGTTGATATCGGGTAAGTATATAGTGGGTATTTGGTAAGTATATAGTGGGCATTTGGCAAGTATATTGTGAGTATTAGGTAAGTTTATTGTTGTTAACAGGTGAGTATATAGTGGGTATATGTCCCATGTACGGTAAGTATATTGTAGATATCAGGTAAGTATATGTTGAGTGTTTGGTAAGTGCATGGTAAGTATTAGGTAAGTTTATTGTTGTTAACAGGTGAGTATACAGTGAAGATTTGGTGAGTATATGTCTTATGTACGGTAAGTATATTGTCGATATCAGGTGAGTATATATTGAGTGTTTGGTAAGTGCATGGTAGGTATTAGGTAAGTATATTGTAGATATCAGGTAAGTATATAGTGCGTATATGGTAGGCATACGTTGAATATTTGGTAAGTATAATGTACGTATATATTAGATTGTTATGTAGTGAGTGTTTAGTGAGTTTAGGTTAATTATGTGGTAAGTATTTTAATAAGTATATGGTAAGTATATGCTAATTTTATTCTAGATATATAGAGGTTGTATGGTGAGTGTATGTTTGATATATGTATATGGTATTCAGGTTTATTTTTGAGCCTTCATGGCAGTAATTTATTTCATGTGTATACGGTAAGTAATACATTTTGGAGTAATAGGGAAAATAGTAATAATAATAATAATGTTGTAGTTGGCTTCATTGCCCTTAATGTTTAATTTAGGTGTTATGTTTTTAATTATTCCCATTCATTTGGGGTTGGGTATGTTCGCGTGTATTCCTTCCGCAATATAATTATTTATTTTGATAATTGTTTGAGTATTGATGTGTTGATTAAAATTAAAGTTTGTTCATTTTTCAGAATGTATTCATTTATATTCTTTTTGAGTTGGATATGCTATATTTTATTGTTGATTTTGGTTTTCATTCCAGGCTTGCAAGAAAGCGCGCATTTGTTCTGTCATGCTTTCAAGGTTGTTGTTTTGTGGGGCATACGCTTGATTGCCAGCATACATTGGGTTGTGGGGGCTGTAGTTTTGTACAATGGCTGTTTCGTAGTTTGATTGGGATGATGGACGGGGGGCTCCATATTGGTGCATTTGGCCTCGTTGGTTTAGGTTGTCTCTGGTGAGTCCCATCGATGAAGTATATTGAGTGTGTGACATGCTTTGATGGTTTTGGTTAGTGTTGACCATGGCGTTCCTGAACATTGGTTCTTTGTTCCAGTTGAGGGATTCGAGCGCTTGAATTGCTCGTTTTGTAAAGTTTTTGTTTGGCTGCTTTTTGAGTTCTTCCTTGTAGATTGGGCAGCCTTTGTAGGTGGCAACGTGATTGCTTCCGCAGTTTGCACATTTGCCGTCGGTATCCCTTGGTTTGATGCAGTCACTGGATCGATGTGGTTCAGCACATTTGAAGCATATTGGAGTATTGGATTTACAATCGTCTTGGAGATGGCCAAAGCGTTGACAATTGCGGCATTGCTGTATTATTATAGAACGGGCTGGCTATTCTATTTGGATCTTGTATGTTCCTAGTGTATTGATTTTTTGGATATCTTTGCTGTTGTTGCGGTTTAAGAGTAAGTCAACTTTAAATGAATTTGTTGGTGTTTTGGTGATATTTCCAATTATGTTGATCACATGGTGGACAGTGTATCCAAGTGCAGCGAATTGTTCGATAATCCAGTCTTTGGGTGTGGATGAGTGGAATCCTTTGACAATGATTCTATGTTTGGATTCTTTGTTTTGAATGCGAGCATTGCATTTTAGTTCATCGAAAAGTTTGATTAGTGCATTTTGTGTTTCAATTTCTTGACATTCAAAGATTATGCCATTTCCCGCTGTGGCGTTGGTCGTAAAGGATCCAGTGCCTATGGTGTCGATTACTTTTTGGCTTAAGTTGTTGGCGTCATTTGTTTTGGGTACAAATATGCGATATAATTTTTGTTTGCTTGGGTTTGTGTTATCGTTGTCATTGTCGTTTTTGCTATCGTCCGATATTACTGATATGTCTATGTCCTCGTCAGTTATTGAATTCGAGCTTGTGCTGTCGGCAACATTAATTTTTATTGGTTCAATTATTTTGGTGTCTGGTTTATCAATGCCGAGTGTGGCTGCAGTTCTGGAAATTGGAGTTGAAGTTAGGGATTTGTAGATGTTGGCTTGTTGTTCGATGTCATTCAGTACCTTTTTAGCCGGATTAGTGATTGGTGGGTGGATTTGGGTGTTAGACATTATGGCGGCCTTTTCTGGTGGCGAGTTTGAGGGGGTTATTTCCGGAGCCTTAGTTTTGGTAGGCAGTGATTTTCTCTTGATTTGTTTGTTCATATTGATGGAAGCTGTATTTTTTGGAATGGAGAGAAAGAGAGATAACCTGGTAAGTTGGTTTTACTTTTTAGGGTAAGTATAGTATTGTATTGGCAGGTAGGCTAGGGTTAGTTGGTTAATTCTAAAGTTTATATTGGTTACGTTTATTGTGGTGATGGGCATCATTTTGGTAGATGCTTGTGGCTCTTTTGCTTGTTTATTGTGGTTTCTGGTTTATATGGAGGGGCGAGTTTGGCGGGTGTCTAAGAGGTGGTTTTATTAAAACGAGCATTTTGGTTTTTATTATTTTAATTTTACTGGTTAGTAACAGGTTTTAACATATTTGTGTGTGTTTGTTTGTTTAGTTTAGAGGTTTTGGTTTGCTTTATTGTTTCGTATTTATTTTGGTGTTTCTGTTAGGCAGTTATTGTTATGGAAGTACTATTCTAGAATTCGGTTTTATTTATATTGGTCTCGTCTGATCTGGGTTTGGTGTGCTGCTTCTTGGTGATGTTGTTGATGTTGATGGTGACAGTGGTGGCGGTGTCTTGGGTAAGCGAGTGTCTTGTCTATTTTGTGTTGCTTGGTCTTCTCGTAGTTTTTGTAGTGCCTCTTGGTATATGTAGCATCCTATCCATAAGGTACTGTGGTCACCTCCGCAGTTATCGCATTTATATTCATTAAGTTTTGGTTTTGTTTGTTGGCTTACGGTGCACTTGTGGCAGGTGTACTCGTGCTTCTTACAGTCTTCCGTTTTGTAGTCAATTCCTTGGCAATTGTGGCATTGGTGCATGGTGACGTATACTTGATTGGGGTTGACTTTAGTGATGCTGACCAGGAAGATACCGATTTGCTTAACGTTTAATATTTCTTCGTTGTTTTCTTTTATTACCAGGTCGACGATAAAGGTGGATGTTGGGTGTTGATTTGTGTAGGTTCTTATGTTGCTTGCAGTGCGCACTGTGTGCCCAAGGTGGGCTAGTTTTAGGGTTATCCAGTCTATGGATGTGGAAGGATGGAGTCGTCTAATGATGACTTTGTAGGATTTGGGTTCGATCAGCCTGGTTGCAGTGTATGTATCCCTATATAGGTTTGTACAGAGTTTTAAAAGAGCTCTGTGCTTTTCCCTGGTGTGGCAAACAAATCTGATCTCATTGTAATTGTCGGCTAAGGCGTGGTAGCCGTCTTCTCCCACTTCGATTTCAGCCATTCTAACGAGCCTCTCAACGTTTAGGACATCTGGGACGACAATGAATGGTGCTATGTAGTTTTTTTTTTACTGGATGTTCCGCTCATATTGGTCGAGCTGTTGATGGGAGTAGAGATAATATGGCTTTAGTAACAGGTTAGTTTTTTGTTTTACAGGTAAGTAATTGGTTTGTTTTGTTCAATGGTTTTCTTATGTTTTAACAGGTGAGTATTATTTTCTTTTGTATTTTACAGGTGAGCAAGTGGTGGAATTTATTGAATATTGTTATTAGGTTTTATACAGGTAAGTTTATATTTTGTTTACAGGTGAGTGAGTTGGTAATTTGCGGATTTTTTCCAAATAGGCTTTTAACGGGTGAGTTTTTATTATTTGCATGTAAGTACTTTTTCTTTTTTAAAGGTGAATATATTGTTGTTAATAGGCTTTTGACAGATAAGTTTTTAGTTTTAATCAGGTAAGTGAGTGATAATTTTTGTAGGGTTGGCTGAGTTGTTTTAATTCTGGTGTGTCTTGTCTACGAAGTTTGGAAGTTAGCGTTGAATACTTTTAGGGATGAATTTATTTATGCTGTGCTTGGCAATGGCCAGCAGTGAGTTGACTAAACTAATATTGTACATATGTATATGTGGAAATATTGGTTGGAATTACATTTCGGACCTAAAAATTTTTTTTTACCTATTGGCGGGCCTATATAATGGACTCACAATGGTTTATAGTATTAATTAATTAATTTGTGTTAGTAGTTGTTAATTTTGTTTTTAGTTTTTTTTTTAATTTGGGTAGAAATGTGTATCAGTCTGGCAATGGCCAGCCGTTAGCATATTTGCTTATACCTAGTAGAAATATGTTTCAGCCTGGCAATGCCAAGCATTGTGGAAAATTTTGCCTATATTTGCATGCGTATGTATATGCGCGTCGGTTTAGCTTTGACGCCAGTAATATTGTCGCCATTATCATGGCGTCTGTATTTTCGCGAATGTATACCAACACAATCGTATGCTATGGTATTGGAATTATGGGACTCATTTGGACAATTTTGGAGTTTTATGGAAACTATGGTTCCAGACTTACCCCAATTGTCTTTTTTTTTCAGGTTGCTGTGCACTATAGTACACGATGAGGGCTTGCTGTCGAATGAGACAATCGGCAGCTTACCTATTTTATTTGTGCGTTACTATAGAGCAACTTATACAAATATAATTAGCGTACCTATCGATACTTAAAACAAAGTGGCAACTCTGCATGCGATAAACGAGAATTCATCGCATGCATCGGAAGTGATCGACTGCAGTGTATTGCAGTCTGGCAATATTTTTACAAATAGATTATACATGATACATTGTATTGTGTTTTAACACCAATTACTAATTAATTAATGATTTTTCTTTCCAGGGGACTCTGGTGAATTCGCAAGCGGGCGTGCCTTTCGATGTGCGAGTTGCTCTCAGTTATGTCCGGGTCGCCACACGCTAACTGGATACTGCTGCAGCGTTGGTTGCCATTGGCCATATGTCGCGTGCCGGAGTGGATTTTGCAAGAAATACGGCCCAGTTTGCAGCTGATCCTGGTCTGTAGTTGGAAGATGCCTGTGTTTTTGCTGCTGTGCTGACTGAGGGGATCGCTTGCGCTTGGTGCCTGTTGGAGTTTGTTGTTGTAGCTTAGTGTGCTCACTGATCCCTTGCTGCCTATGTCGGTGATGCCGTGGCGGAGGTGATCGGACTGGATGTGCAGGTGAGTATGTGCACTTCACACTTGTCTCAGACAGTGGTAGATGTGTTTGATCTCCATTTGCAGATATTGCTGGTTGCTGCTGAATGATACCCAGCTGCCCTTGTCGTTGTTGTCCTGGCTGAGGGAAACTCATTGGCAGACTTTGTTGTTTAAGCAGTGGCTTGCGGAGCTGCTCTGCTGAGACTAGTTGCTGCTGTTCAAAGATCTCTTGCTGCCTTTGTCGTTGATACCGTGGCGGAAGAGATTTTATTGGTTGTGCAGGTAATTGTATGCATTCCACACTTGGCTATATTAATTTGTGTATTTGATCTTTCCTTGCAGGGATGATTCGCTGTGTCGTTGTTGATGAGGCTTCTGTCCGGCTCTGCTGCTGCCGCTCAATGTTCCGCAACTGTGCAAAACTTCGTACAGTTGTTTGCTTAGAAATCACTTGCTGCCTTTGTTTTTGACGTCGTGGCAGGGGCGACCGAATTGGATTTGCAGGTAAGTTTGGGCATTCTGTACTTGGTTCATTTAATAATTCGTATATTTGATCTTCCTTTACAGAATTAACTAGCTGAATTTTTGCTGGTAGGCCTTCTTCCTGGCTATGTTGCTGTTGCTCTGTGTTCTCTGGCTGCCTTTGTCGTTTGTGTCTTGGCAGAGAGAAACTCATTAGTTGGCTTTGTTGTTGCTTTTGGCATGGATGGAGGAGCTGCTCTGCTGAGGCTAGTTGCTGCTGTACAATGATATCTTGCTGCCTTTGTCGTTGGTGCCATGGCGGAAGAGATTGAATTGGTTGTGGAGGTAAATATGTGCATTCTATACTTGGCTCGGTAAATAATGCATATGTTTCATATTCGTTTGCAGGAATGACTCGCTGTGAAGTTGATGATGGGCCATCCGCCCGGATCTGCTGCTGCTGCTCAGCTGTTCGCTCGATAATTACGTGCTGCCTTTGTTGTTGATGTCGTGGCAGGGGCGACCGAATTGGATTTGCAGGTAACTGTGTGCATTCTTTACTTGGCTCAGTCAATAATTCGTATATTTGACCTTCATTTACAGAATTAGCTAGCTGCGTTGGGCTATCCGCTTGGATCTGCTGCGCTGCGCAGCTGATCGCTCGATAATTACGTGCTGCGCTTTGTTGTTGATGTCGTGGCAGGGCTCTTTACTTGGCTCAGTCAATAATTCGTATATTTGTTTTTCATTTACAGAATTAACTAGCTGCATTGTTGTTGTTGAGGCTTCTGCCCGGCTCTGCTGCTGCTGCTCAGTGTTTCCCAGCTGCTCTTGTCGTTGTTGTCCCAACTGAGGGAAACTCATTGGCTGGCTTTGTTGTTGCTGTTGCCATGGCTGGAGGAGCTGCTCTGCTGAAACTAGTTGCTGCTGTTCGATGATCTCTTGCTGCCTTTGTCGTTGATGCCATGGCGAAAGAGATCGAATTGGTTGGGCAGGTAGATGTATGCATTCTATACTTGGCTCGGTCAATACATATATTTGTTTTTCATTTTCAGAATTAGCTTGCTGCATTGTTGTTGTTGAGGCTTCTGCCCGGCTCTGCTGCTGCTGCTCAGTGTTCCCCAGCTGCTCTTGTCGTTGTTGTCCCAAGTGAGGGAAACTCATTGGCTGGCTTTGTTGTTGCTGTTGCCATGGCTGGAGGAGCTGCTCTGCTGAAACTAGTTGCTGCTGTACTATGATCTCTTGCTGCCTTTGTCGTTCATGCCATGGCGGAAGAGATCGAATTGGTTGTGCAGGTGGATATGTGCATTTTATACTTGGCTTTGTTTTTCATTTTCAGAATTAGCTGGCGGCGTTGTTGTTGATGAGGCTTCTACCCGGCTTTGCTGCTGATGCTGCTCAATGTTCTCCGGCTGCCCTTGCCTTTGTTGTCCTGGCAGGAAGGAGCAACTTGGTCGTCGATGTTCGCTTGCACTCATTTTACGTTTTTTTGCCTATTGGTCTAGCAGTGTCGAAGGCGGCTCTGCAGGTTCAAGTTGCCTCCGTCGTTTAGCTGAGGGCTGGATTTGCTGCTGATCCAAAATCCCAAGTTGACCAACTCGTTGCCGTGGGAGTGGAAATCGAATTGTCTGTTCAGGTATGTGAGTGCCTTTACTATTATGCATCGATAATGAGGCCTGTTTTATGCATTTGTTTCCAGATTTTTCAAGCTGGGTCACAGGTAATTGCTGAAGGGTTTCTCGCTCGGGATCCCAGCGCTGTCCTGGCCACTTCTGCATCATTGTGGTTTCAGACCGAATTTGCTGCTGCTCAGTTGTTCGCTCGTTGATCAGTTGCTGCCTTTGTTGTTGACATTGTGGCAGGGGCGACCGAATTGGATTTACAGGTAACTTTGTGCATACTATACTTGGCTCGGTCAATACATAAATTTGTTTTCCATTTTCAGAATTAGCTGGCGGCGTTGTTGTTGATGAGGCTTCTGCCCGGCTCTGCTGCTCAGTGTTCCCCGGCTGCACTTGTCGTAATTGTCCCAACTGAGGGAAACTCATTGGCTGGCTTTGTTGTTGCTGTTGGCATGGATGGAGGAGCTGCTCTGCTGAGACTAGTTGCTGCTGTTCTATGATCTCTTGCTGCCTTTGTCGTTGATGCCATGACGGAAGAGATTGAATTGGTTGTGCAGGTAAATATGTGCATTCTATACTTGGCTCGGTAAATAATGCATATGTTTCATATTCGTTTGCAGAAATGACTCGCTGTGAAGCTGATGATGGGCCATCCGCCCGGATCTGCTGCTGCTGCTCAGCTGTTCGCTCGATAATTACGTGCTGCCTTTGTTGTTGATGTCGTGGCAGGAGCGACCGAATTGGATTTGCAGGTAACTGTGTGCATTCTGTACTTGGCTCAGTCAATAATTCGTATATTTGACCTTCATTTACAGAATTAACTAGCTGCGTTGTTGTAGATGAGGCTTCTGCCCGGCTCTGCTGCTGCTGCTCAGTGTTTCCCAGCTGCTCTTGTCGTTGTTGTCCCAACTGAGGGAAACTCATTGGCTGGCTTTGTTGTTGCTGTTGCCATGGCTGGAGGAGCTGCTCTGCTGAAACTAGTTGCTGCTGTTCGATGATCTCTTGCTGCCTTTGTCGTTGATGCCATGGCGAAAGAGATCGAATTGGTTGGGCAGGTAGATGTATGCATTCTATACTTGGCTCGGTCAATACATATATTTGTTTTTCATTTTCAGAATTAGCTTGCTGCATTGTTGTTGTTGAGGCTTCTGCCCGGCTCTGCTGCTGCTGCTCAGTGTTCCCCAGCTGCTCTTGTCGTTGTTGTCCCAAGTGAGGGAAACTCATTGGCTGGCTTTGTTGTTGCTGTTGCCATGGCTGGAGGAGCTGCTCTGCTGAAACTAGTTGCTGCTGTACTATGATCTCTTGCTGCCTTTGTCGTTCATGCCATGGCGGAAGAGATCGAATTGGTTGTGCAGGTGGATATGTGCATTTTATACTTGGCTTTGTTTTTCATTTTTCAGAATTAGCTGGCGGCGTTGTTGTTGATGAGGCTTCTACCCGGCTCTGCTGCTGATGCTGCTCAATGTTCTCCGGCTGCCCTTGCCTTTGTTGTCCTGGCAGGAAGGAGCAACTTGGTCGTCGATGTTCGCTTGCACTCATTTTACGTTTTTTTGCCTATTGGTCTAGCAGTGTCGAAGGCGGCTCTGCAGGTTCAAGTTGCCTCCGTCGTTTAGCTGAGGGCTGGATTTGCTGCTGATCCAAAATCCCAAGTTGACCAACTCGTTGCCGTGGGAGTGGAAATCGAATTGTCTGTTCAGGTATGTGAGTGCCTTTACTATTATGCATCGATAATGAGGCCTGTTTTATGCATTTGTTTCCAGATTTTTCAAGCTGGGTCACAGGTAATTGCTGAAGGGTTTCTCGCTCGGGATCCCAGCGCTGTCCTGGCCACTTCTGCATCATTGTGGTTTCAGACCGAATTTGCTGCTGCTCAGTTGTTCGCTCGTTGATCAGTTGCTGCCTTTGTTGTTGACATTGTGGCAGGGGCGACCGAATTGGATTTACAGGTAACTTTGTGCATACTATACTTGGCTCGGTCAATACATAAATTTGTTTTCCATTTTCAGAATTAGCTGGCGGCGTTGTTTTTGATGAGGCTTCTGCCCGGCTCTGCTGCTCAGTGTTCCCCGGCTGCACTTGTCGTAATTGTCCCAACTGAGGGAAACTCATTGGCTGGCTTTGTTGTTGCTGTTGGCATGGATGGAGGAGCTGCTCTGCTGAGACTAGTTGCTGCTGTTCTATGATCTCTTGCTGCCTTTGTCGTTGATGCCATGACGGAAGAGATTGAATTGGTTGTGCAGGTAAATATGTGCATTCTATACTTGGCTCGGTAAATAATGCATATGTTTCATATTCGTTTGCAGAAATGACTCGCTGTGAAGCTGATGATGGGCCATCCGCCCGGATCTGCTGCTGCTGCTCAGCTGTTCGCTCGATAATTACGTGCTGCCTTTGTTGTTGATGTCGTGGCAGGAGCGACCGAATTGGATTTGCAGGTAACTGTGTGCATTCTGTACTTGGCTCAGTCAATAATTCGTATATTTGACCTTCATTTACAGAATTAACTAGCTGCGTTGTTGTAGATGAGGCTTCTGCCCGGCTCTGCTGCTGCTGCTCAGTGTTTCCCAGCTGCTCTTGTCGTTGTTGTCCCAACTGAGGGAAACTCATTGGCTGGCTTTGTTGTTGCTGTTGCCATGGATGGAGGAGCTGCTCTGCTGAGACTAGTTGCTGCTGTTCGATGATCTCTTGCTGCCTTTGTCGTTGATGCCATGGCGAAAGAGATCGAATTGGTTGGGCAGGTAGATGTATGCATTCTATACTTGGCTCGGTCAATACATATATTTGTTTTTCATTTTCAGAATTAGCTTGCTGCATTGTTGTTGTTGAGGCTTCTGCCCGGCTCTGCTGCTGCTGCTCAGTGTTCCCCAGCTGCTCTTGTCGTTGTTGTCCCAAGTGAGGGAAACTCATTGGCTGGCTTTGTTGTTGCTGTTGCCATGGCTGGAGGAGCTGCTCTGCTGAAACTAGTTGCTGCTGTACTATGATCTCTTGCTGCCTTTGTCGTTCATGCCATGGCGGAAGAGATCGAATTGGTTGTGCAGGTGGATATGTGCATTCTGTATTTGACTCGGTTAAAAATGCATATGTTTGGTGTTCATTTGCAGAAATGACTCGCTGTGTCGTTGATGATGGGCCATCCGCCCGGATCTGCTGCTGCTGCTCAGCTGTTCGCTCGATAATTACGTGCTGCCTTTGTTGTTTATGTCGTGGCAGGAGCAACCGAATTGGATTTGCGGGTAACTGTGTGCATTCTGCACTTGGCTCAGTCAATAATTCGTATATTTGACCTTCATTTACAGAATTAACTAGCTGCGTTGTTGTAGATGAGGCTTCTGCCCGGCTCTGCTGCTGCTGCTCAGTGTTTCCCAGCTGCTCTTGTCGTTGTCTGTCCCAACTGAGGGAAACTCATTGGCTGGCTTTGTTGTTGCTGTTGCCATGGATGGAGGAGCTGCTCTGCTGAAACAAGTTGCTGCTGTTCAATGATCTCTTGCTGCCTTTGTCGTTGATGCCATGGCGGAAGAGATCGAATTGGTTGTGCAGGTAGATGTATGCATTCTGTATTTGACTCGGTTAAAAATGCATATGTTTGGTGTTCATTTGCAGAAATAACTCGCAATGTCGTTGATGATGGGCCATCCGCCCGGATCTGCTGCTGCTGCTCAGCTGTTCGCTCGATAATTACGTGCTGTCTTTGTTGTAGATGTCGTGACAGGAGCGACCGAATTGGATTTGCAGGTAACTGTGTGCATTCTTTACTTGGCTAAGTCAATAATTCGTATATTTGACCTTCATTTACAGAATTAACTCGCTGCGTTTTTGTGGATGGGCCAACAGCCCGGCTCTGCTGCTGCTGCTCAGTGTTCCCCAGCTGCCTTTGTCGTTTCTGTCCTGGCAGAGGAAAACTAATTGGCAGGCTATGTTGTTGCTGCTGCCACGGCTGGAGGGGCTGTCCTGTTGAGATAAGTTGCTGCTGCTCTATGATGTGAGATGTTGGTGTGGCTTCTGCCGGTCTCTGCTGCTGCCGCTGCATGTCTCTCGGCTGTGTAAATCCCTGTATCACATGCTGTTTGTGTTTTTGGAGTCGTGTCATGGGCGACCGAATTGGCTCTGAAGGTAAGTGTGTGGATTTCACACTAAGCTTCGTAAGTTGTGGACATGTTTGTTTTATATTTCCAGATGTTATTGGCTGCTGCCCATTGTTTCCCGGTAACCCTTGTCGTTGATGCACTGGCAGCGGGAGACTCATTGGCAGGCTTTGTTGTTGTTGCTGCCATGGCTGAAGGGGCCAGATTGGAGGCATGCCGAACATGGCTATGGTCAGCTCAGAGGCTCGCTTCTGCTGACAAACTTCGTGCTGTATTTGCTCATCTGCTGGTGTATATTGCTGCCTAGTTTGCTGTGGCCTGAAAAGTTTGTGCTGGATTGTCGACTCGGGATGGTGTAGCCGCAACGCGGCCAGCTCCGCTTGTGTTTCTGCCGACCCCGACACTTGGAGATGTTGCCATGTGCAGCTGGAGGAGCTTTAGTCGTGTAGCAAGCTGCTCTTCATCGTCAATGAGTGATTGTTGTGGCTCGCTTTGTTGCTCAGTCGGAGGTGGCTCTGGCAGAATTAGTCTTTGAATTACTAAAGGCTGGTCTTTGATCATGTCCTGGACCTGCTCTAGCGTCATCTGTCCATCCCTGTAGCTACGCCTCAATGAGTTTATCAATAATTCACTGAAACGTTTGGTTTTTTTTTCAGGTTGCTGTGCACTATAGTGCACGATGAGGGCTTGCTGTCGAATGAGACAATCGGCAGATTACCTATTTTATTTGTGCGTTACTATAGAGCAACTTATGCTGCTCTGCTGAGACTAGTTGCTGCTATTCAAAGATCTCTTGCTGCCTTTGTCGTTGATACCGTGGCGGAAGAGATTTTATTGGTTGTGCAGGTAATTGTATGCATTCCACACTTGGCTATATTAATTTGTGTATTTGATCTTTCCTTGCAGGGATGATTCGCTGTGTCGTTGTTGATGAGGCTTCTGTCCGGCTCTGCTGCTGCCGCTCAATGTTCCGCAACTGTGCAAAACTTCGTACAGTTGTTTGCTTAGAAATCACTTGCTGCCTTTGTTTTTGACGTCGTGGCAGGGGCGACCGAATTGGATTTGCAGGTAAGTTTGGGCATTCTGTACTTGGTTCATTTAATAATTCGTATATTTGATCTTCCTTTACAGAATTAACTAGCTGAATTTTTGCTGGTAGGCCTTCTTCCTGGCTATGTTGCTGTTGCTCTGTGTTCTCTGGCTGCCTTTGTCGTTTGTGTCTTGGCAGAGAGAAACTCATTAGTTGGCTTTGTTGTTGCTTTTGGCATGGATGGAGGAGCTGCTCTGCTGAGGCTAGTTGCTGCTGTACAATGATATCTTGCTGCCTTTGTCGTTGGTGCCATGGCGGAAGAGATTGAATTGGTTGTGGAGGTAAATATGTGCATTCTATACTTGGCTCGGTAAATAATGCATATGTTTCATATTCGTTTGCAGGAATGACTCGCTGTGAAGGTGATGATGGGCCATCCGCCCGGATCTGCTGCTGCTGCTCAGCTGTTCGCTCGATAATTACGTGCTGCCTTTGTTGTTGATGTCGTGGCAGGGGCGACCGAATTGGATTTGCAGGTAACTGTGTGCATTCTTTACTTGGCTCAGTCAATAATTCGTATATTTGACCTTCATTTACAGAATTAGCTAGCTGCGTTGGGCCATCCGCCCGGATCTGCTGCTGCTGCGCAGCTGTTCGCTCGATAATTACGTGCTGCCTTTGTTGTTGATGTCGTGGCAGGGGCTCTTTACTTGGCTCAGTCAATAATTCGTATATTTGACCTTCATTTACAGAATTAACTAGCTGCGTTGTTGTTGTTGAGGCTTCTGCCCGGCTCTGCTGCTGCTGCTCAGTGTTTCCCAGCTGCTCTTGTCGTTGTTGTCCCAACTGAGGGAAACTCATTGGCTGGCTTTGTTGTTGCTGTTGCCATGGCTGGAGGAGCTGCTCTGCTGAAACTAGTTGCTGCTGTTCGATGATCTCTTGCTGCCTTTGTCGTTGATGCCATGGCGAAAGAGATCGAATTGGTTGGGCAGGTAGATGTATGCATTCTATACTTGGCTCGGTCAATACATATATTTGTTTTTCATTTTCAGAATTAGCTTGCTGCATTGTTGTTGTTGAGGCTTCTGCCCGGCTCTGCTGCTGCTGCTCAGTGTTCCCCAGCTGCTCTTGTCGTTGTTGTCCCAAGTGAGGGAAACTCATTGGCTGGCTTTGTTGTTGCTGTTGCCATGGCTGGAGGAGCTGCTCTGCTGAAACTAGTTGCTGCTGTACTATGATCTCTTGCTGCCTTTGTCGTTCATGCCATGGCGGAAGAGATCGAATTGGTTGTGCAGGTGGATATGTGCATTTTATACTTGGCTTTGTTTTTCATTTTCAGAATTAGCTGGCGGCGTTGTTGTTGATGAGGCTTCTACCCGGCTCTGCTGCTGATGCTGCTCAATGTTCTCCGGCTGCCCTTGCCTTTGTTGTCCTGGCAGGAAGGAGCAACTTGGTCGTCGATGTTCGCTTGCACTCATTTTACGTTTTTTTGCCTATTGGTCTAGCAGTGTCGAAGGCGGCTCTGCAGGTTCAAGTTGCCTCCGTCGTTTAGCTGAGGGCTGGATTTGCTGCTGATCCAAAATCCCAAGTTGACCAACTCGTTGCCGTGGGAGTGGAAATCGAATTGTCTGTTCAGGTATGTGAGTGCCTTTACTATTATGCATCGATAATGAGGCCTGTTTTATGCATTTGTTTCCAGATTTTTCAAGCTGGGTCACAGGTAATTGCTGAAGGGTTTCTCGCTCGGGATCCCAGCGCTGTCCTGGCCACTTCTGCATCATTGTGGTTTCAGACCGAATTTGCTGCTGCTCAGTTGTTCGCTCGTTGATCAGTTGCTGCCTTTGTTGTTGACATTGTGGCAGGGGCGACCGAATTGGATTTACAGGTAACTTTGTGCATACTATACTTGGCTCGGTCAATACATAAATTTGTTTTCCATTTTCAGAATTAGCTGGCGGCGTTGTTGTTGATGAGGCTTCTGCCCGGCTCTGCTGCTCAGTGTTCCCCGGCTGCACTTGTCGTAATTGTCCCAACTGAGGGAAACTCATTGGCTGGCTTTGTTGTTGCTGTTGGCATGGATGGAGGAGCTGCTCTGCTGAGACTAGTTGCTGCTGTACTATGATCTCTTGCTGCCTTTGTCGTTGATGCCATGACGGAAGAGATTGAATTGGTTGTGCAGGTAAATATGTGCATTCTATACTTGGCTCGGTAAATAATGCATATGTTTCATATTCGTTTGCAGAAATGACTCGCTGTGAAGCTGATGATGGGCCATCCGCCCGGATCTGCTGCTGCTGCTCAGCTGTTCGCTCGATAATTACGTGCTGCCTTTGTTGTTGATGTCGTGGCAGGAGCGACCGAATTGGATTTGCAGGTAACTGTGTGCATTCTGTACTTGGCTCAGTCAATAATTCGTATATTTGACCTTCATTTACAGAATTAACTAGCTGCGTTGTTGTAGATGAGGCTTCTGCCCGGCTCTGCTGCTGCTGCTCAGTGTTTCCCAGCTGCTCTTGTCGTTGTTGTCCCAACTGAGGGAAACTCATTGGCTGGCTTTGTTGTTGCTGTTGCCATGGATGGAGGAGCTGCTCTGCTGAGACTAGTTGCTGCTGTTCTATGATCTCTTGCTGCCTTTGTCGTTGATGCCATGACGGAAGAGATTGAATTGGTTGTGCAGGTAAATATGTGCATTCTATACTTGGCTCGGTAAATAATGCATATGTTTCATATTCGTTTGCAGAAATGACTCGCTGTGAAGCTGATGATGGGCCATCCGCCCGGATCTGCTGCTGCTGCTCAGCTGTTCGCTCGATAATTACGTGCTGCCTTTGTTGTTGATGTCGTGGCAGGAGCGACCGAATTGGATTTGCAGGTAACTGTGTGCATTCTGTACTTGGCTCAGTCAATAATTCGTATATTTGACCTTCATTTACAGAATTAACTAGCTGCGTTGTTGTAGATGAGGCTTCTGCCCGGCTCTGCTGCTGCTGCTCAGTGTTTCCCAGCTGCTCTTGTCGTTGTTGTCCCAACTGAGGGAAACTCATTGGCTGGCTTTGTTGTTGCTGTTGCCATGGATGGAGGAGCTGCTCTGCTGAAACTAGTTGCTGCTGTTCAATGATCTCTTGCTGCCTTTGTCGTTGATGCCATGGCGGAAGAGATCGAATCGGTTGTGCAGGTAGATGTATGCATTCTGTATTTGACTCGGTTAAAAATGCATATGTTTGATGTTCATTTGCAGAAATAACTCGCAATGTCGTTGATGATGGGCCATCCGCCCGGATCTGCTGCTGCTGCTCAGCTGTTCGCTCGATAATTACGTGCTGTCTTTGTTGTAGATGTCGTGACAGGAGCGACCGAATTGGATTTGCAGGTAACTGTGTGCATTCTTTACTTGGCTAAGTCAATAATTCGTATATTTGACCTTCATTTACAGAATTAACTCGCTGCGTTTTTGTGGATGGGCCAACAGCCCGGCTCTGCTGCTGCTGCTCAGTGTTCCCCAGCTGCCTTTGTCGTTTCTGTCCTGGCAGAGGAAAACTAATTGGCAGGCTATGTTGTTGCTGCTGCCACGGCTGGAGGGGCTGTCCTGTTGAGATAAGTTGCTGCTGCTCTATGATGTGAGATGTTGGTGTGGCTTCTGCCGGTCTCTGCTGCTGCCGCTGCATGTCTCTCGGCTGTGTAAATCCCTGTATCACATGCTGTTTGTGTTTTTGGAGTCGTGTCATGGGCGACCGAATTGGCTCTGAAGGTAAGTGTGTGGATTTCACACTAAGCTTCGTAAGTTGTGGACATGTTTGTTTTATATTTCCAGATGTTATTGGCTGCTGCCCATTGTTTCCCGGTAACCCTTGTCGTTGATGCACTGGCAGCGGGAGACTCATTGGCAGGCTTTGTTGTTGTTGCTGCCATGGCTGAAGGGGCCAGATTGGAGGCATGCCGAACATGGCTATGGTCAGCTCAGAGGCTCGCTTCTGCTGACAAACTTCGTGCTGTATTTGCTCATCTGCTGGTGTATATTGCTGCCTAGTTTGCTGTGGCCTGAAAAGTTTGTGCTGGATTGTCGACTCGGGATGGTGTAGCCGCAACGCGGCCAGCTCCGCTTGTGTTTCTGCCGACCCCGACACTTGGAGATGTTGCCATGTGCAGCTGGAGGAGCTTTAGTCGTGTAGCAAGCTGCTCTTCATCGTCAATGAGTGATTGTTGTGGCTCGCTTTGTTGCTCAGTCGGAGGTGGCTCTGGCAGAATTAGTCTTTGAATTACTAAAGGCTGGTCTTTGATCATGTCCTGGACCTGCTCTAGCGTCATCTGTCCATCCCTGTAGCTACGCCTCAATGAGTTTATCAATAATTCACTGAAACGTTTGGTTTTTTTTTTCAGGTTGCTGTGCACTATAGTGCACGATGAGGGCTTGCTGTCGAATGAGACAATCGGCAGATTACCTATTTTATTTGTGCGTTACTATAGAGCAACTTATGCTGCTCTGCTGAGACTAGTTGCTGCTATTCAAAGATCTCTTGCTGCCTTTGTCGTTGATACCGTGGCGGAAGAGATTTTATTGGTTGTGCAGGTAATTGTATGCATTCCACACTTGGCTATATTAATTTGTGTATTTGATCTTTCCTTGCAGGGATGATTCGCTGTGTCGTTGTTGATGAGGCTTCTGTCCGGCTCTGCTGCTGCCGCTCAATGTTCCGCAACTGTGCAAAACTTCGTACAGTTGTTTGCTTAGAAATCACTTGCTGCCTTTGTTTTTGACGTCGTGGCAGGGGCGACCGAATTGGATTTGCAGGTAAGTTTGGGCATTCTGTACTTGGTTCATTTAATAATTCGTATATTTGATCTTCCTTTACAGAATTAACTAGCTGAATTTTTGCTGGTAGGCCTTCTTCCTGGCTATGTTGCTGTTGCTCTGTGTTCTCTGGCTGCCTTTGTCGTTTGTGTCTTGGCAGAGAGAAACTCATTAGTTGGCTTTGTTGTTGCTTTTGGCATGGATGGAGGAGCTGCTCTGCTGAGGCTAGTTGCTGCTGTACAATGATATCTTGCTGCCTTTGTCGTTGGTGCCATGGCGGAAGAGATTGAATTGGTTGTGGAGGTAAATATGTGCATTCTATACTTGGCTCGGTAAATAATGCATATGTTTCATATTCGTTTGCAGGAATGACTCGCTGTGAAGGTGATGATGGGCCATCCGCCCGGATCTGCTGCTGCTGCTCAGCTGTTCGCTCGATAATTACGTGCTGCCTTTGTTGTTGATGTCGTGGCAGGGGCGACCGAATTGGATTTGCAGGTAACTGTGTGCATTCTTTACTTGGCTCAGTCAATAATTCGTATATTTGACCTTCATTTACAGAATTAACTAGCTGCGTTGGGCCATCCGCCCGGATCTGCTGCTGCTGCGCAGCTGTTCGCTCGATAATTACGTGCTGCCTTTGTTGTTGATGTCGTGGCAGGGGCGACCGAATTGGATTTGCAGGTAACTGTGTGCATTCTTTACTTGGCTCAGTCAATAATTCGTATATTTGACCTTCATTTACAGAATTAACTAGCTGCGTTGTTGTTGTTGAGGCTTCTGCCCGGCTCTGCTGCTGCTGCTCAGTGTTTCCCAGCTGCTCTTGTCGTTGTTGTCCCAACTGAGGGAAACTCATTGGCTGGCTTTGTTGTTGCTGTTGCCATGGCTGGAGGAGCTGCTCTGCTGAAACTAGTTGCTGCTGTTCGATGATCTCTTGCTGCCTTTGTCGTTGATGCCATGGCGAAAGAGATCGAATTGGTTGGGCAGGTAGATGTATGCATTCTATACTTGGCTCGGTCAATACATATATTTGTTTTTCATTTTCAGAATTAGCTTGCTGCATTGTTGTTGTTGAGGCTTCTGCCCGGCTCTGCTGCTGCTGCTCAGTGTTCCCCAGCTGCTCTTGTCGTTGTTGTCCCAAGTGAGGGAAACTCATTGGCTGGCTTTGTTGTTGCTGTTGCCATGGCTGGAGGAGCTGCTCTGCTGAAACTAGTTGCTGCTGTACTATGATCTCTTGCTGCCTTTGTCGTTCATGCCATGGCGGAAGAGATCGAATTGGTTGTGCAGGTGGATATGTGCATTTTATACTTGGCTTTGTTTTTCATTTTCAGAATTAGCTGGCGGCGTTGTTGTTGATGAGGCTTCTACCCGGCTCTGCTGCTGATGCTGCTCAATGTTCTCCGGCTGCCCTTGCCTTTGTTGTCCTGGCAGGAAGGAGCAACTTGGTCGTCGATGTTCGCTTGCACTCATTTTACGTTTTTTTGCCTATTGGTCTAGCAGTGTCGAAGGCGGCTCTGCAGGTTCAAGTTGCCTCCGTCGTTTAGCTGAGGGCTGGATTTGCTGCTGATCCAAAATCCCAAGTTGACCAACTCGTTGCCGTGGGAGTGGAAATCGAATTGTCTGTTCAGGTATGTGAGTGCCTTTACTATTATGCATCGATAATGAGGCCTGTTTTATGCATTTGTTTCCAGATTTTTCAAGCTGGGTCACAGGTAATTGCTGAAGGGTTTCTCGCTCGGGATCCCAGCGCTGTCCTGGCCACTTCTGCATCATTGTGGTTTCAGACCGAATTTGCTGCTGCTCAGTTGTTCGCTCGTTGATCAGTTGCTGCCTTTGTTGTTGACATTGTGGCAGGGGCGACCGAATTGGATTTACAGGTAACTTTGTGCATACTATACTTGGCTCGGTCAATACATAAATTTGTTTTCCATTTTCAGAATTAGCTGGCGGCGTTGTTGTTGATGAGGCTTCTGCCCGGCTCTGCTGCTCAGTGTTCCCCGGCTGCACTTGTCGTAATTGTCCCAACTGAGGGAAACTCATTGGCTGGCTTTGTTGTTGCTGTTGGCATGGCTGGAGGAGCTGCTCTGCTGAAACTAGTTGCTGCTGTTCAATGATCTCTTGCTGCCTTTGTCGTTGATGCCATGACGGAAGAGATTGAATTGGTTGTGCAGGTAAATATGTGCATTCTATACTTGGCTCGGTAAATAATGCATATGTTTCATATTCGTTTGCAGAAATGACTCGCTGTGAAGCTGATGATGGGCCATCCGCCCGGATCTGCTGCTGCTGCTCAGCTGTTCGCTCGATAATTACGTGCTGCCTTTGTTGTTGATGTCGTGGCAGGAGCGACCGAATTGGATTTGCAGGTAACTGTGTGCATTCTGTACTTGGCTCAGTCAATAATTCGTATATTTGACCTTCATTTACAGAATTAACTAGCTGCGTTGTTGTAGATGAGGCTTCTGCCCGGCTCTGCTGCTGCTGCTCAGTGTTTCCCAGCTGCTCTTGTCGTTGTTGTCCCAACTGAGGGAAACGTATGGCTGGCTTTGTTGTTGCTGTTGCCATGGATGGAGGAGCTGCTCTGCTGAGACTAGTTGCTGCTGTTCTATGATCTCTTGCTGCCTTTGTCGTTGATGCCATGACGGAAGAGATTGAATTGGTTGTGCAGGTAAATATGTGCATTCTATACTTGGCTCGGTAAATAATGCATATGTTTCATATTCGTTTGCAGAAATGACTCGCTGTGAAGCTGATGATGGGCCATCCGCCCGGATCTGCTGCTGCTGCTCAGCTGTTCGCTCGATAATTACGTGCTGCCTTTGTTGTTGATGTCGTGGCAGGAGCGACCGAATTGGATTTGCAGGTAACTGTGTGCATTCTGTACTTGGCTCAGTCAATAATTCGTATATTTGACCTTCATTTACAGAATTAACTAGCTGCGTTGTTGTAGATGAGGCTTCTGCCCGGCTCTGCTGCTGCTGCTCAGTGTTTCCCAGCTGCTCTTGTCGTTGTTGTCCCAACTGAGGGAAACTCATTGGCTGGCTTTGTTGTTGCTGTTGCCATGGATGGAGGAGCTGCTCTGCTGAAACTAGTTGCTGCTGTTCAATGATCTCTTGCTGCCTTTGTCGTTGATGCCATGGCGGAAGAGATCGAATCGGTTGTGCAGGTAGATGTATGCATTCTGTATTTGACTCGGTTAAAAATGCATATGTTTGATGTTCATTTGCAGAAATAACTCGCAATGTCGTTGATGATGGGCCATCCGCCCGGATCTGCTGCTGCTGCTCAGCTGTTCGCTCGATAATTACGTGCTGTCTTTGTTGTAGATGTCGTGACAGGAGCGACCGAATTGGATTTGCAGGTAACTGTGTGCATTCTTTACTTGGCTAAGTCAATAATTCGTATATTTGACCTTCATTTACAGAATTAACTCGCTGCGTTTTTGTGGATGGGCCAACAGCCCGGCTCTGCTGCTGCTGCTCAGTGTTCCCCAGCTGCCTTTGTCGTTTCTGTCCTGGCAGAGGAAAACTAATTGGCAGGCTATGTTGTTGCTGCTGCCACGGCTGGAGGGGCTGTCCTGTTGAGATAAGTTGCTGCTGCTCTATGATGTGAGATGTTGGTGTGGCTTCTGCCTGTCTCTGCTGCTGCCGCTGCATGTCTCTCGGCTGTGTAAATCCCTGTATCACATGCTGTTTGTGTTTTTGGAGTCGTGTCATGGGCGACCGAATTGGCTCTGAAGGTAAGTGTGTGGATTTCACACTAAGCTTCGTAAGTTGTGGACATGTTTGTTTTATATTTCCAGATGTTATTGGCTGCTGCCCATTGTTTCCCGGTAACCCTTGTCGTTGATGCACTGGCAGCGGGAGACTCATTGGCAGGCTTTGTTGTTGTTGCTGCCATGGCTGAAGGGGCCAGATTGGAGGCATGCCGAACATGGCTATGGTCAGCTCAGAGGCTCGCTTCTGCTGACAAACTTCGTGCTGTATTTGCTCATCTGCTGGTGTATATTGCTGCCTAGTTTGCTGTGGCCTGAAAAGTTTGTGCTGGATTGTCGACTCGGGATGGTGTAGCCGCAACGCGGCCAGCTCCGCTTGTGTTTCTGCCGACCCCGACACTTGGAGATGTTGCCATGTGCAGCTGGAGGAGCTTTAGTCGTGTAGCAAGCTGCTCTTCATCGTCAATGAGTGATTGTTGTGGCTCGCTTTGTTGCTCAGTCGGAGGTGGCTCTGGCAGAATTAGTCTTTGAATTACTAAAGGCTGGTCTTTGATCATGTCCTGGACCTGCTCTAGCGTCATCTGTCCATCCCTGTAGCTACGCCTCAATGAGTTTATCAATAATTCACTGAAACGTTTGGTTTTTTTTCAGGTTGCTGTGCACTATAGTGCACGATGAGGGCTTGCTGTCGAATGAGACAATCGGCAGATTACCTATTTTATTTGTGCGTTACTATAGAGCAACTTATGCTGCTCTGCTGAGACTAGTTGCTGCTATTCAAAGATCTCTTGCTGCCTTTGTCGTTGATACCGTGGCGGAAGAGATTTTATTGGTTGTGCAGGTAATTGTATGCATTCCACACTTGGCTATATTAATTTGTGTATTTGATCTTTCCTTGCAGGGATGATTCGCTGTGTCGTTGTTGATGAGGCTTCTGTCCGGCTCTGATGCTGCCGCTCAATGCTCCGCAACTGTGCAAAACTTCGTACAGTTGTTTGCTTAGAAATCACTTGCTGCCTTTGTTTTTGACGTCGTGGCAGGGGCGACCGAATTGAATTTGCAGGTAAGTTTGTGCATTCTGTACTTGGTTCATTTAATGATTCGTATATTTGATCTTCCTTTACAGAATTAACTAGCTGCATTTTTGCTGGTAGGCCTTCTTCCTGGCTATGTTGCTGTTGCTCTGTGTTCTCTGGCTGCCTTTGTCGTTTGTGTCTTGGCAGAGAGAAACTCATTAGTTGGCTTTGTTGTTGCTTTTGGCATGGATGGAGGAGCTGCTCTGCTGAGGCTAGTTGCTGCTGTACAATGATATCTTGCTGCCTTTCTCGTTGGTGCCATGGCGGAAGAGATTGAATTGGTTGTGGAGGTAAATATGTGCATTCTATACTTGGCTCGGTAAATAATGCATATGTTTCATATTCGTTTGCAGGAATGACTCGCTGTGAAGCTGATGATGGGCCATCCGCCCGGATCTGCTGCTGCTGCTCAGCTGTTCGCTCGATAATTACGTGCTGCCTTTGTTGTTGATGTCGTGGCAGGGGCGACCGAATTGGATTTGCAGGTAACTGTGTGCATTCTTTACTTGGCTCAGTCAATAATTCGTATATTTGACCTTCATTTACAGAATTAGCTAGCTGCGTTGGGCCATCCGCCCGGATCTGCTGCTGCTGCGCAGCTGTTCGCTCGATAATTACGTGCTGCCTTTGTTGTTGATGTCGTGGCAGGGGCGACCGAATTGGATTTGCAGGTAACTGTGTGCATTCTTTACTTGGCTCAGTCAATAATTCGTATATTTGACCTTCATTTACAGAATTAGCTAGCTGCGTTGTTGTTGTTGAGGCTTCTGCCCGGCTCTGCTGCTCAGTGTTCCCCGGCTGCACTTGTCGTAATTGTCCCAACTGAGGGAAACTCATTGGCTGGCTTTGTTGTTGCTGTTGCCATGGCTGGAGGAGCTGCTCTGCTGAAACTAGTTGCTGCTGTACTATGATCTCTTGCTGCCTTTGTCGTTCATGCCATGGCGGAAGAGATCGAATTGGTTGTGCAGGTGGATATGTGCATTTTATACTTGGCTTTGTTTTTCATTTTCAGAATTAGCTGGCGGCGTTGTTGTTGATGAGGCTTCTACCCGGCTCTGCTGCTGATGCTGCTCAATGTTCTCCGGCTGCCCTTGCCTTTGTTGTCCTGGCAGGAAGGAGCAACTTGGTCGTCGATGTTCGCTTGCACTCATTTTACGTTTTTTTGCCAATTGGTCTAGCAGTGTCGAAGGCGGCTCTGCAGGTTCAAGTTGCCTCCGTCGTTTAGCGGAGGGCTGGATTTGCTGCTGATCCAAAATCCCAAGTTGACCAACTCGTTGCCGTGGGAGTGGAAATCGAATTGTCTGTTCAGGTATGTAAGTGCCTTTACTATTATGCATCGATAATGAGGCCTGTTTTATGCATTTGTTTCCAGATTTTTCAAGCTGGGTCACAGGTAATTGCTGAAGGGTTTCTCGCTCGGGATCCCAGCGCTGTCCTGGCCACTTCTGCATCATTGTGGTTTCAGACCGAATTTGCTGCTGCTCAGTTGTTCGCTCGTTGATCAGTTGCTGCCTTTGTTGTTGACATTGTGGCAGGGGCGACCGAATTGGATTTACAGGTAACTTTGTGCATACTATACTTGGCTCGGTCAATACATAAATTTTGTTTTCCATTTTCAGAATTAGCTGGCGGCGTTGTTGTTGATGAGGCTTCTGCCCGGCTCTGCTGCTCAGTGTTCCCCGGCTGCACTTGTCGTAATTGTCCCAACTGAGGGAAACTCATTGGCTGGCTTTGTTGTTGCTGTTGGCATGGCTGGAGGAGCTGCTCTGCCGAAACTAGTTGCTGCTGTTCAATGATCTCTTGCTGCCTTTGTCGTTGATGCCATGACGGAAGAGATTGAATTGGTTGTGCAGGTAAATATGTGCATTCTATACTTGGCTCGGTAAATAATGCATATGTTTCATATTCGTTTGCAGAAATGACTCGCTGTGAAGCTGATGATGGGCCATCCGCCCGGATCTGCTGCTGCTGCTCAGCTGTTCGCTCGATAATTAGGTGCTGCCTTTGTTGTTGATGTCGTGGCAGGAGCGACCGAATTGGATTTGCAGGTAACTGTGTGCATTCTGTACTTGGCTCAGTCAATAATTCGTATATTTGACCTTCATTTACAGAATTAACTAGCTGCGTTGTTGTAGATGAGGCTTCTGCCCGGCTCTGCTGCTGCTGCTCAGTATTTCCCAGCTGCTCTTGTCGTTGTTGTCCCAACTGAGGGAAAATCATTGGCTGGCTTTGTTGTTGCTGTTGCCATGGCTGGAGGAGCTGCTCTGCTGAAACTAGTTGCTGCTGTTCAATGATCTCTTGCTGCCTTTGTCGTTGATGCCATGGCGGAAGAGATTGAATCGGTTGTGCAGGTAGATGTATGCATTCTGTATTTGACTCGGTTAAAAATGCATTTGTTTGGTGTTCATTTGCAGAAATGACTCGCTGTGTCGTTGATGATGGGCCATCCGCCCGGATCTGCTGCTGCTGCTCAGCTGTTCGCTCGATAATTACGTGCTGCCTTTGTTGTTCATGTCGTGGCAGGAGCCACCGAATTGGATTTGCAGGTAACTGTGTGCATTCTGTACTTGGCTCAGTCAATAATTCGTATATTTGACCTTCATTTACAGAATTAACTAGCTGCGTTGTTGTAGATGAGGCTTCTGCCCGGCTCTGCTGCTGCTGCTCAGTGTTTCCCAGCTGCTCTTGTCGTTTCTGTCCCAACTGAGGGAAACTCATTGGCTGGCTTTGTTGTTGCTGTTGCCATGGCTGGAGGAGCTGCTCTGCTGAAACTAGTTGCTGCTGTTCAATGATCTCTTGCTGCCTTTGTCGTTGATGCCATGGCGGAAGAGATCGAATCGGTTGTGCAGGTAGATGTATGCATTCTGTATTTGACTCGGTTAAAAATGCATATGTTTGGTGTTCATTTGCAGAAATAACTCGCAATGTCGTTGATGATGGGCCATCCGCCCGGATCTGCTGCTGCTGCTCAGCTGTTCGCTCGATAATTACGTGCTGTCTTTGTTGTAGATGTCGTGACAGGAGCGACCGAATTGGATTTGCAGGTAACTGTGTGCATTCTTTACTTGGCTAAGTCAATAATTCGTATATTTGACCTTCATTTACAGAATTAACTCGCTGCGTTTTTGTGGATGGGCCAACAGCCCGGCTCTGCTGCTGCTGCTCAGTGTTCCCCAGCTGCCTTTGTCGTTTCTGTCCTGGCAGAGGAAAACTAATTGGCAGGCTATGTTGTTGCTGCTGCCACGGCTGGAGGGGCTGTCCTGTTGAGATAAGTTGCTGCTGCTCTATGATGTGAGATGTTGGTGTGGCTTCTGCCGGTCTCTGCTGCTGCCGCTGCATGTCTCTCGGCTGTGTAAATCCCTGTATCACATGCTGTTTTTGTTTTTGGAGTCGTGTCATGGGCGACCGAATTGGCTCTGAAGGTAAGTGTGTGGATTTCACACTAAGCTTCGTGAGTTGTGGACATGTTTGTTTTATATTTCCAGATGTTATTGGCTGCTGCCCATTGTTTCCCGGTAACCCTTGTCGTTGATGCACTGGCAGCGGGAGACTCATTGGCAGGCTTTGTTGTTGTTGCTGCCATGGCTGAAGGGGCCAGATTGGAGGCATGCCGAACATGGCTATGGTCAGCTCAGAGGCTCGCTTCTGCTGACAAACTTCGTGCTGTATTTGCTCATCTGCTGGTGTATATTGCTGCCTAGTTTGCTGTGGCCTGAAAAGTTTGTGCTGGATTGTCGACTCGGGATGGTGTAGCCGCAACGCGGCCAGCTCCACTTGTGATTCTGCCGACCCCGACACTTGGAGATGTTGCGCTGTTGTATCTTCATTAGGCGCCTCGTCGAGTTCGCGTTCCATGTGCAGCTGGAGGAGCTTTAGTCGTGTAGCAAGCTGCTCTTCATCGTCAATGAGTGATTGCTGTGGCTCGCTTTGTTGCTCAGTCGGAGGTGGCTCTGGCAGAAATAGTCTTTGAATTACTAAAGGCTGGTCTTTGATCATGTCCTGGACCTGCTCTAGCGTCATCTGTCCATCCCTGTAGCTACGCCTCAATGAGTTTATCAATAATTCGCTGAAACGTTTGGGTGGTATTGACTGCTGGTGTTGCCGGGTGAACGAAGTGGCTGCAAGTCGCGAGGCATCCTGCTTCTCTTTCTCCAACCTCAGCAATGATGGCAATCCGTCGTGCTGTGTCTGCTGTTGTTGCAACTGGCTGCAACTGTAGCTGTTTTTGAAGTGGTAGAACATGCTGGTTTAATTGCTGCGTGTATCTCGGCCGTTGCAGACGTTGCGGCACGTGCGGATGGAGAATTAGTTTGCGTGCTTCCACATTCGGGTCGATACTGAGTGAGGTGGCAAACCTGCCACTAGCAAGCTGGAATGTTTCCTCAATTGTCTTTATATTATAGGTGTCTCTGATTGATTGGTTTTTGGTAAACCAGGCGGCTCTCATGATCCTTCGTAAGGTGATATTCTGTAGTACCTCAAGGCGTTTAAGCTGCGTATTTGATGTCAAGGCTCCATAAATAGGTAAGGCATATTGCCATATTGGTACTATGAGCTGTTTATAAATTACTGATTTACAGGTGTTTGACAGCTTGCTATCCCATCCAAGCATCCATTCCAGCTTTTTATATGTGGCTCGCCGACGATTAAAAAGTTGTGTGATGTGGATTGTGCAATTTAGCTTCCGATCCATGTGGAATCCCAAATATTGGTGGCATGTTTTGGTGACAATTGACTGTTCGTTCAAACGTGGGGGCCGCAAAGTATGCATTTGATCAATTCTACGTGCAGTATAGATGACGTGTGCCGTTTTATTGGTATTGATGCTTAAACACCAGCGATTGGCCCAGTTATTGAAGCAGTTTAGGTAAGCTTGGTTAATGTTGATTGCACTTTGGGCTGTGGCGGCCTTGCTCATTATAATGGTGTCATCCGCGTAGGTAGAAAGAAGCATATTGTCGTCATTGTGTCTGTAGAAAAAGTATTGTGCATCCGCTGGAAGTGGCATATCAGACGAGTATATGGTGTATAAAATGGGGCCGAGAACACTACCCTGTGGTACTCCGGCACCAAGTTTACCAAGCTTTGACTTGGTCCCATCATTGCAGCATACGATGAATGTTCTGTTTTCAAGATAACTTTGCAGTACATTGAATAACTTGATTGGCATCAGCTTGATTAGCTTCCATAGGAGGCCAGTATGCCAGACTCTGTCAAAGGCCTCGCTGATGTCAATGAACACTGCAGAGCAGAACATACGATTCTCATACGCGTCTAGTGTAAAAAGGGTTACTCTAGCAAGTTGCTGCTCTGTGCCATGTTCCTTCCTAAAACCGAACTGGTGGGTGGGTACAGCTTTGGCGAAGTCATCACATTCGAAAAGTCTGCACATGAGGAGCCTTTCGAATATCTTCGAGAATCCAGCCAGAAGGCTTATTGGACGATAGGATGATACATTGTCCGTGCTTTTGCCAGGCTTCAAGATCATCGTAATGGCAGCACACTTCCACTGCTTAGGAAAATGCCAAAATCTGAAGATGCAGTTATAAATAAGCACGAGGTAGGTGATTGCTTTCTGTGGCAACGATTTAATGGTCTGGTTATCTATGTTGTCGAGGCCAGGTGATTTATTCAACGTTAGAGAGCTTATAACCAGCATAGTCTCGCTTACGGTCACTGGTCGGAATGGTAATGTGTGAATTTTTTCTAAGATTTACTTTTTTCGGCAGAAGTCGACGTCTTGAAGACTGCGTTTTAGTTATTGGACCTCTGACTCCAAGTTCAACGTGGATTGGGAGGTGGTCGGAATCTAAATCGATTGTGGAGTGAGTTGCGAGTTCTCCTTTACTCAGTCCACCGTAGACGGCGAAATCGATGACGGACGGTTTCTTCTTCTTGTCATATGGAAAGTGCGTTGCACCTCCTGTTGCAAGCACATTGTATCGATTGTATTTATGAATACACTCCATTATGGATCTACCACGGCGACAGGAACGAGTATTGCCCCACCACTGATGCTTTGCGTTCCAGTCCCCGCAAAGGATGAAACTGGAACCTTTAATGAGACTGTCAAAGTGTTTGAATAGCATCTTAAAGTGATTTGTGGACCAGGTATGTTGTGGAGGACAGTAGATTGGCGCAGTAATGACTGTGTTTATTCTGTTGTATTCTTCAGTGGTCACGGCAATTGGAGCGCATTGCAGGAACGATGCTGTTATTGGCTGAAGAGCTGAATGCTTGATTCCGTGTTTTAATAATGTTGCAACTCCACCACTTCTGTGACTATGCGGGTGCGAGGAGGCGTATGTGTAGTATCCATTCACTTGCAGTGTACTTGTTGGAGAGATGCGGGTTTCAATTACCATCATGAAGTCTATTTTATTTCGTTGCATGAATATTTCCAGCTCCAATTGCTTGTTGCCGACACCAGCGGCGTTCCAATAGGCGATTTTAAAGGAGTCGCCATATTGTTCGCCGCCTTGGCCGGCAACTGTTGTGGAGCTATTCGCTGTGCTTCTGATATTATTAGCATCATCGGTGGAAGGAGCAGGCGAGTTGTTGTAATTTAGCATATTTGCAATCATGTTGATCTGGCCGTCAGGAAGAGAGTTTGATTGTAGTCTATCCATCATTTGACATGTCATTGACAGTCATTAGTTAGGTCTGCAGCGCTATATGCTTGCGCTGAGACTTGTGGATTTAATACTGGCATGGGCTGGTTGTTAATTCTGGGCAGAACAAGTGCATACAAGATGTTTAGCAGTTTGTCTATCTTTTCACCCATTTCGTTAACAATAAGCAGGTTTCGCTCCAGTGCGTACATAAGAGGCCCATCATGTTGTTGCCGCTGTTCTTGTTGCTGTTGCTGCCCACTGTGGCGCTGTTCATGCATGCGGGGGCCTTCTTCTTGCTGCTGCAGTTGTTGTACGCCGTGCTGGTGTTGTGACTGTTTGAGTCGAAGCTGTTGCTGTAGGTTTTGTAGATGCAACATTGCCGGGTTGTATATTTTTCTCTCTGTGCTTAGCTGTCGCTGCTGTGGCTGATGTTGCTGCCGGTGACTGGGCTGTATTTGCTGATGCTGCTGTTGCGTATCAATCTGCAGGCGAGGACTGCTAGTCAGTTGCTGGAGATTGAGTTGCTGCTGTTGCTTCTTGTGCTTGCTTGGCTGCTGATTCTCCTGCTCCAGTCGAAGCTGGTGCTGGACTTTCTGCAGGTGTCTCATCGCCGGGTTGCGTACTTCCCCATAGGCGCCATTGCTGCGAGCGACTTGACTGTAAGTGAGAGTAAGATTATTATTATTTGACTTGTGTTGGTGCTGCTGTTGCAGCTGCGGCTTATGTTGCTGGCGTTCACTGGGTTGGTACTACATCTGCTCCCCTTGTTGACGTTCACTTGGCTGTTGCCGTTGGTGTTGATTTTGCTGTTGCTTGCTGGTATGCTGTTGTTCTTGGTGCCACTGCGGAGACGAGGAGTTGCCTTTGTTAGGAGGCCTGTTGGCTGGGGATCCAGTCTGCTGCTGTTGGTTCTGGGGCCCACTAAATGACCGTAGTCGGTTTGCTAGAAGCTTGCTCTGCGCGTTTTTAAATGCCGGGCATCCCTTGTAGCTGGCTATGTGTTTTCCTTGGCAGTTGGCACATTTGGCGTCTGTGTTCCTGGCATTGGTACACTCCGTTGTCGAGTGGCCGCCTGCACATTTCAAGCAAACAAACGGCCTCCGGCAATAATTTTTACTATGGCCGAATTCTTGGCAGCGGTGACACTGTACTGGGTCTGTCCGCCTTAGTTGGCGCTCGACAGAAATGTGCTGGTTGCCCAGTTCCTTTATATTGCATATTTTCTCGTGCTCGCCATCAACTCTTGGTTCCAGCTCGACTTCAAAAATATTCATAGGCTTGCCGGTAAAGCGATGTTTTAAGGCGTTGATGTATCTGGTCACATACCCTAGTTGTCCTAGTTGGGCACGTAGCCAGTCGCAAGGGGTGGAGCGGTGTAGGTGGCGTATTATTACTCTGTATCCACGTTCCCTTCGAAGCTGGTGGGTATGCATGTGCGTATTCTCAACGTTTAGTAACGCCAATATGGCATTATAGGTTGCAAGATCACTGCACTGAACTCGAACACCATCGTTCTGCGTGCATTTTGTGGTGAATTTACTAACGCCTGGGGTCCCATTGAGTCTATCCAGCAGTGGTTGAATCTTCAGGACATTGGGCAGAAAGAGAGATGGAATTTTGGCAATCCGAGTTGGCTGCGGCTGTTGTTGTTGCTGCTGTTGTTGCAGCTGTTTCTGCTGTGCATCAGTGCTGAGAGGCATAATGGTGGGAATGGTGCCGGAATCATTTGAGTCGTTGCTGTCTACCATCAGACTATCAAGGTCCAGGCATTCATCACTGATGTCCATACATTCTTCAGAGTTGTTCAGTCGAGTTGTCGTTGCTGGCTTAGTCGGTTTTGCTGCTTTATCTGCCGATCTTGTTTTTAATTTCGAAAAGTCATACAGCTTGACAATAGGCCGTGCGCTTGATTGTATAGCTTTCCTTAGTGAGGCATCGCTTAAAGAATATGCAGAGCGTTTTAAGTTGTGGTGCTGCATTGGCGTGGTAACTTTGCGTTTAAGTTGATTTGCAGCTGCATGTTTGTACGGTGCAGCGCGTTTTGGGTTTGGTGACCTTGTTGTTGTTGTTGAGGCCGTTTTGGGCAGCGAAGTCGGTGATTTTGTCGCTAAATTCGGCAACTGACTATGTGTTTGTTCTTGGTGGGCATTAACCTCGCTTACAGGGTGTTCCCGAATTGGCGCTGCAATTGCAGTGGCTGTTAAGTTTAGTAGGAAATTCGACAGAACAATTGGCCTCGAGTTTTGGCTTTGATATTATTGCTGCTGATGTTGATTGGGCGCCCTCAGCTCCATCGTCGACTGTTCTAGTAATGACAGTGCGTTTGTAGGTGTTGAGTTTGCATTAGGCGAATGGCCTGGAGTAGTTTTTGGCATTTGATGCTGTGTTTCTTCAGCTGAGATTGCATTTGGCGGCAAGCCTGGCACCAAATATGTGACCTGTTGTTGTTTTTGTGCGCTCCCCTGAGGCAGCGAGTGCTCCAGTATTGGCGCAGCAAGTGAAGCTGTAGTTGGCGCATTAATATTTGTTGGAAGGTATAGCGCCGAATTGTACACTTGCTGCTGATGTTGCGAGATTTTGTTTTCGCGTTTCGAATTGACGGCATTGTCAATTGTAGCACCCAGAGAGGATACAGTCAGTGAAAGTGAGAGGCCCCAGGCAGATACGACTTCCGAATTAGCAGTGTCATCTGAATCATAGATGGTCACGTTGTTTTCACGGTTGACATCACAAGTTACATCACAGTGTGCATAGTTGCTTACATCACAGGTTACATCAATGGCGCGCGCGCCAATTTTTTGAGGTGACGCTGTCGGCCATTTTGTTTTTTGCAGTTGCTGTGCACTCTTCTCATTATGTTGTTGTTGCTGACCAATTTTGCTAGTATTGGTGTTGGCGTCGGTTTTGGGGGCCATTTTGTTCCCAGGTACAGTGCCGGTGCACTCGGCATCTGTACTTTTTGAGCTGTTGCTGTGCACTCTTCTCATTATGCTGTTGTTGCTGACCAATTTTGCTAGTATTGGTGTTGGCGTCGGTTTTGGGGGCCATTTTGTTCCCAGCTACAGTGCCAGTGCCCTCGGCATCTGTACTTTTTGAGCTGTTGGAATGTTCCGGGGATAGCACATTGGCAATCTCGGAGTCTCCGTCTGACCACTCATGTGCTAGGTTGCTGTACATATTTTTGCGCTTTTTCGGCATTTTTTACACTTAACACAGAGGCTGGGAGCCGCAAGTACAGTTTAATGTACGTACATGCGGCGCAGCGGTCTCGCGCTAATTTTTACGCGCAAGTCAGGTTCACATATATGTTTTGCCAGGACAAAACGACATAGAACACGTACACGATTACTTATTTTGTAATAGATTAGTTATTATAAATAACTATTATTGCAATTATTTGTTTTTTTTTCTTTTTTTCAGGTTTTTTTTCAGGTTGCTTTTTTTTCAGGTTGCTGTGCACTATAGTACACGATGAGGGCTTTTTTTCAGGTTGCTGTGCACTATAGAACACGATGAGGGCTTGCTGTCGAATGAGACAATCGGCAGCTTACCTATTTTATTTGTGCGTTACTATAGAGCAACTTATACAAATATAATTAGCGTACATATCGATACTTAAAACAAAGTGGCAGCTCTGCATGCGATAAACGAGAATTCATCGCATGCATCGGAAGTGATCGACTGCAGTGTATTGCAGTCTGGCAATATTTTTACAAATAGATTATACATGATACATTGTATTCTGTTTTAACACCAATTACTAATTAATTAATGATTTTTTCTTTCCAGGGGACTCTGGTGAATTCGCAAGCGGGCGTGCCTTTCGATGTGCGAGTTGCTCTCAGTTATGTCCGGGTCGCCACACGCTAACTGGATACTGCTGCAGCGTTGGTTGCCATTGGCCATATGTCGCGTGCCGGAGTGGATTTTGCAAGAAATACGGCCCAGTTTGCAGCTGATCCTGGTCTGTAGTTGGAAGATGCCTGTGTTGTTGCTGCTGTGCTGACTGAGGGGATCGCTTGCGCTTGGTGCCTGTTGGAGTTTGTTGTTGTAGCTTAGTGTGCTCACTGATCCCTTGCTGCCTATGTCGGTGATGCCGTGGCGGAGGTGATCGGATTGGATGTGCAGGTGAGTATGTGCACTTCACACTTGTCTCAGACAGTGGTAGATGTGTTTGATCTCCATTTGCAGATATTGCTGGTTGCTGCTGAATGATACCCAGCTGCCCTTGTCGTTGTTGCCCTGGCTGAGGGAAACTCATTGGCAGACTTTGTTGTTGTTTAAGCAGTGGCTTGCGGAGCTGCTCTGCTGAGACTAGTTGCTGCTGTTCAAAGATCTCTTGCTGCCTTTGTCGTTGATACCGTGGCGGAAGAGATTTTATTGGTTGTGCAGGTAATTGTATGCATTCCACACTTGGCTCCATTAATTTGTGTATTTGATCTTTCCTTGCAGGGATGATTCGCTGTGTCGTTGTTGATGAGGCTTCTGTCCGGCTCTGCTGCTCAATGCTCCGCAACTGTGCAAAACTTCGTACAGTTGTTTGCTTAGAAATCACTTGCTGCCTTCGTTTTTGACGTCGTGGCAGGGGCGACCGAATTGGATTTGCAGGTAAGTTTGTGCATTCTGTACTTGGTTCATTTAATAATTCGTATATTTGATCTTCCTTTACAGAATTAACTAGCTGAATTTTTGCTGGTAGGCCTTCTTCCTGGCTATGTTGCTGTTGCTCTGTGTTCTCTGGCTGCCTTTGTCGTTTGTGTCTTGGCAGAGAGAAACTCATTAGTTAGCTTTGTTGTTGCTGTTGGCATGGATGGAGGAGCTGCTCTGCTGAGGCTAGTTGCTGCTGTACAATGATATCTTGCTGCCTTTGTCGTTGGTGCCATGGCGGAAGAGATTGAATTGGTTGTGGAGGTAAATATGTGCATTCTATACTTGGCTCGGTAAATAATGCATATGTTTCATATTCGTTTGCAGGAATGACTCGCTTTTTTTTCCTTTATATTGACAGAGCATTTACAGATACCATACATTCAAATGGAAGCGAGTGTGTGAATGGAATATGAGTGAACACACAGGAGGAATTGGTTCCCACTTGACCATGGTGCAGAAACATATTCCAAACAAACACGCTCCACATTCATATGTAGGCAGCCAAGCTTTGTCCAGATTTACTTAGGATAGATGTTTACAAATTCCAGTTACAAAATTTGAAGCTTAATATAATCACAATACTTTAAATTGGTATAGTTTAGGGTTCTATCCCGGTATGATATAGCAAGTGTAATTATGTTTGTCTCATTTCTTCTTTGTAATTGATTGTGATTAATTGAGCATAACATCTTTAGACTGAAAGCGGCGACAGCATTACTAGTATTTTGAGTGCCATAAGCCGGCTGTTATGATGATGTGCTGTAAGGGAGAGGAGGTGACGTAGTAATGGCAAGAGTGCAGGGCAACTTGGATGAAAAAACTGCTGCTTGAGACAAAAGGCAGGACTAAAAAACATCTTTGAATACCCTGCTGCTGCAATGCCAGGTATGACAAAGTATTTTAACTGGTTACCATGCGTTGTCGTTTGTGCGTCTCCCCTCTCAAAGAGACTGACGTGCGATGGATTTTTAATGTATAGAGTAAGTTTATTTATGGGTGATGTTGTGTGACTGTGCAACTGGATAAATGACAAAGACATCAAATGAATGATGCAAAAGTTTATTAGGAGTGGACGGTTGTAACATGAACAGCTGCCGTCAGGATAGCTGGAACATACACGGTTGCGGTCTTGGCATTGTCTCTATTCCAGTATACAAAACGAAAGCATGTTTATATTGAAAGTATACTTCAAGTTGAGAAATAGAAGGAGAATCAAAGATGTCAAGTTCATTGGGATACAGCTCTGGTGCAAGGTGATTGTAAAGAGGGGGAACTCAGAGGAGTATTTAAAATGGAAAACATAAATTGAAAATCATTAACAGAAGCTTGCAGTGCCTATGGGCATCTATTGCATGATAAGCATAGTGAGTTAAAGTCGAGTCTGTTTGCTCACCTAGGCTGCTCATGATTTTTAGACAGGGCCCCCGGTATACGAGACAAACATGTCCTGTACATTGTTTTGGTTTGCTCACTTAGGCTGCTCATGATTTTTAGACAGGGCCCCCGGTATACGAGACAAACATAACCTGTACGTTGTTTTGGATGGAATAGTCAGTTTGCTCACCTAGGCTGCACATGATTTTAGACAGGGCTCCTGGTATACGAGACAAACTTGTTCTGTTCGTTGTATTGGGAGGAATGCATATCAGCAGAGATGCGCATGACAGAGTTGCATTACTTGAAATGAAGATTAGGAGAAAGGCAGTTGATAAAGTAGCTTGCCGAAAAACCAGTGCATATTGTGTGGGTGAATTAGTGTGGGGCTGGGCACGGTAAAACCGGCCAGGTGATCGCGCACAAGGGGCACAAAAGGCTTGGCTGGGGGTGGTATAACCGGCCAGGTGATCGTGCACAGGTGGCACGAAAGGCTTGACTGGGGGCAGCATAAACTGGCCAGGTGATCGTGCACAGGGACACAAAGGCTTGGAAGCAGCTTCAGTCAGTATATGTATTACGCTAGCTCTGGACATCAAGAGGAGTATCAAGTACATCGTAGGACGGTTGATGTGAGCATCGTGGATGGTGTAGTGGCAGAGAGAAATTTTAGAGTATCAAGCATAAGGGCATCAGTTAACAGGATTCGTTCAATAGACGTCATAATGGGTAGTGTTGTGGATTATCAAGCATAAGTACATCAGTAATATGGCACAGGGCATGAAAAAAGGAGTAACAGCATACTATACAATAGAAGGCATTAAATATGCCAATCATAGATGGTTCTGCGGACTCTTCAATATGGTAGAGGCTGCATTAATAGCATCATGCAGGTGGCACCAGGATTTGAAACAAAAGGTACAAGAAGCAGAAGCAACATGGTGGAAATGAAGGCCACCACCGTCTTTGTTGCAGTGTAGAGCATAAGGGCCAGGAACAAATGTTTGCGCGAGAATCCGTGACAGGTTGCATGCAAGAGAAAGGAGGTTATTAATGTTGTTCAAATTATGAGTACCTACTGAATGTGATCATTTGAACATTATGGCATGGCAGCTGATTTTGCATTGCTAGAGTTGATGCAGACTAGATGAGGTAAGGTGGTGCTCTGCGTCGAATTAGCTGGGCACCTCGCACTGGGCACTCGATAACTTCCTGATATTAGTAAAAGTCTTGCCAATTTGTTTGGGTGATTTTCTAGCCGGTCATTGTATTGCTTAGCACGGGAATTGATTATTTCCCAAACTGTAGGGACTTTGGTATCATTGTGAAGAGTACGGTTTCTAACATAGTAGGGTGCATTGCAGATTAGGCGGAGGGCCTGTGATTGAATGCTATGTAGTTTGCGTAGGTGCGTATCGGCAGCACAGCCATATAGCTCAATGCCATAGTACCAGGCAGGGGCAATGATTTGTTTATAAATGAGTAATTTATTTTTTAGTGATAGCTTGTTCTGTTAGCAGATAGAAGCCACTTGTGTTTGGATAATTTTGTGCGAATGGACTGAGTGGGTTTGCGAACGTGACGTGACCAATTAAATTTATTGTCTAAGTGAAGACCCAAATACTTTACAAGGCATTTGGCCGGTATGACATTGTCATTTATTTTTACGACAGGAGTTGCGATATTGTTACGTAGGGTAAAGAGGATATGAGCTGATTTATTGCCATTTACTTGAATGTTCCATTTTTTGGCCCATTCAGCAAATTGATTAACATGATCTTGCATGTAGTTGCAGGCAATTTCTGCATTGTTGGCACTGCATAGAAAAGCAGTATCATCAGCGTATGTCGCTGTTAGACCGTTAATCTTTGAAGCAGGATGTGGTTCAGTAGATTGGATATGAGCGGATATGCAAGGCATGTCAGAGACATAAATATTGAAAAGCAATGGCGCCAGTACACTGCCTTGTGGTACGCCAGCCAGAATTGGCCGAATAGTCGATTGGACTGGGCCAGGCTGTGCAGCAGAGGTACTACGGTTGGTACTTGTGCTTGTTGTAATATCGCTTAGCACACAGAAGCATCGTTTGGATAGAAAGGATTTCAATATTTTATAGAGAGGTTCACTAGTGTACATTCGTAATTTAAAAAGGAGGCCATCATGCCATACACGGTCAAAAGCCTGTTGTATGTCCAAAAAGACGCCTGATGTATAGTCTCCTCTTTCGAAGGACATGTTAATGTGCTCAACAAGGCGGTGAACTTGCTGTATTGTGCTGTGCCCTGCTCGGTAACCAAATTGGTGTTCCGGAAATACTGCAGCACAGTCTAGATTATTGTCAACAGGTGATTTTAACTCATCAATTAAGCGCTCATAAATTACTTTTTCGAAAAGCTTCGAAATTGTTGATAGGAGGCTTATTGGCCGGTATGACTTAAGTTCAGATGTGGACACGTTGCCACCTTTTAATATCATTCTGATTGCGGCATATTTCCATTGAGATGGGAAGTACTATAGGCGAAGCATATTGTTGAATAGATGCAGAAGAAAAAGTTTGCCTTTTTTTGATAAATGTTTTAGTAGATAGTTGTCGATACGATCAATACCAGGAGACTTACGAATTTTCAGTTGCCCGATATAGACATCCAGTTCACTAGGCGTAACATGGCGCAGGCGACAGATTCGTGTGGGGGAGGATAGTGGATCAGTTTCATTAACACTGATTGCTTGATCGAGAAAGCGCTGTATTCGGTGGCAGTGCACAGTTGGCGCAAGCTCAAAGGGAGTAAAGCGTGATTGAAGTTCATCAGCAAAAGCTTCCACCTGATCTTCGGCTGATTGGCGCTCATTCACTTGGGTAGGCGGCAGACGAAAAGGAATGTCAGTGCCATTGTTGCTGCTATTTCTTCGAATAGGTAGGATGGTTGCAGGAGAGTTTGAAGCTCTTGCAGCATTATTGAGATTTTCTATAAAAAGGCATAGCATATCATCAATGTCATTTGTAGAGGAAATTTCTACATTGAGGTTTAAGACAGATTCCAGGTGTTGATTGAAAACTGTTAAGTTAGAACGTTCTGTTAGTAAGCGACGACAGGGTGCCCGAGACCGACTCCTTCGATTTTGGTTTAGGGGATTTTGATTAACGATGGTTAGCTCCATCCTAACTAGTAACGGTAAGTGGTCACTGTGTAATTCAGTGACACGAGTTATGGAAAGTTTATGACTAGCTATTCCTGCATAGACACAGAAATCAAGGACACTGGGGCGAGTGTTATTTGATGGAAAGTGAGTAGGCTCACCCGTTGTGAGAACATTGAATTGATTAGACCTTAGTATGATATTAGCAAGTATAGAACCGCGAGCACATTGACGTTGGTTGCCCCACAATCTATGTTTAGCGTTCCAGTCACCTGCAATCAGAAAGTTTTCACCTAGTTGATCAAACAACCAGTTATAGTTGTCCAGATTTACGGGATGATTGGGGGGCCAATAGCAGGCAGCTATGCAGAAGTTCCCTGAGGTGGTATGCAGTTTCACCATAGCACAGTGCATATATGACAAGGATATGGCAATGTTTGGAAGCGAATTCTGTTGCATATGAGAATGGCAGCTCCGCCTACATACAGATGATTGTGGGGTGAGTTTGCTGAGAGGATTGCATAGCCTTGAGCTTCAATGTGAGAGCTGTAGTTTAGGTGAGTTTCACTAACTAGCATTATGTCCGTGTTGTGGTAATTCATAAATTGGACAAGATCATCCATTTTGCGTCTAAGTCCATTTGCATTCCATATACTAATATGGAGAGAACTCATATTGTAACTTTACTAAGAGCTGCGTAATAAATGCGAAAGTAAGTGTGATATAAAAGCATTTGCAGATTAGTGCTAGTTCGCTAAGGACAGATGAGAAAGGAAGGTGCATTTTTATTAGTAAATATAAAGAAAATTTGCTTGGCTAGCATGTTCTACCGTTGTTATACCTCTTGTGCTGTGATTGGATGATTGCCTTGTAAAAGAGTTTTAACATTTTAAGGAATATATACGGTTAAGCGGAAATGTAGAAGGCAAAACCTAAATTATATTAAGAGAGAAGAAATTAAAGTTATACTAGAGTAGGGATAAGTATATATAAAAAGGGATATTCATAAAATATATTATACTACGGTTGCGAAGATAAGTTTTGATTTTAGAGAAAAAGAGGGAATGACCTAGGCGCCTTCAAACTCCGTATAATAGAAAAACCATTAGAACCAAAAAGTCTCCACCAATGACATAGAATTGTTAAGAGTACAAAAACGGATAGAGGAACATACGAAGACATAATATTAATTGGTTAAACAAGAGAAGGTCAAACAAAAAGAAATATAGTTTGAAATAAAAAGAGAGTGAAAGGTACAAACATAAATATACATGGGTCAAAATATATAATTTGGTTTGAAAGAAATAAAACCAGCTAAACGTCGAAAAAGAATTGTGTTTTGTGTTGTTATTGAGAAAAGGCATAACAAGATTAAGTTCTTCTAGAAACAAAAAGTAATACGGAGAAGGATTTGAATAAAAGAAAAAATGAAAATATTATAATTTGAATTCAGAATATACCATAAAATAAAAAGATTTAACTATTTTAGGGTCCAAAAAAGATGAGAAATGGTCGTCGAAAATATTTTGAACCGGGTAAGACACGTAAGACTAATTTCATATGTACCAAAAAGAAAAGAGCTTGAATTAACAAAGAAGATTAAATTACGATAGAGTTGTAAACATTTTCCAATTAAATTGAAAAGAAAAATTAAAAAGGAAAATTATATTATATTTTCATGTTTAAAGAATAAATAAATGTTTATTATGAGTAATGGAAAAAGGGGACAAACGAAAATTTATTCGGTTTAGCACAAATTGATTAAATAGAAAACAACACCAAACGCAATAAAAATAAATAGCTTGAGCAAAATAATGTACGGTCTATAAATGCATATAAAATATATAAAAAAACATTTTCCATTAAATGAGAAGGGAAGAATGCTAAGGTTGAAAAGAAAGAAAAAGAATATTTAACTATTTTGGTTTAGAAAGAATAAAGAAAAAATATTTTAACAAAAAGGAGGGTTATAATTGTATTTGAGGTCAAAATAAATACGGTACGGAAGAGACAAACAAATATATTTGTATTAATACATTGATTAAATAGAGAACATTTAACTCAAATGAAAACCAATACGATTTACAGTAAACGCAAAATAGATCATAATAGCAAGAAAAAATTTTTAAAAAAGGAAAATAGAGAAAAAAAGGACGCAGAAAAAAAGTAAAAAATATAACAAAATGTAATTTTATTCAAAATAAGATAATAATTTAGAAAGAAAATATTAAAAATGAAATTTCATTTGAAAAAAGAAATAATCAAAAAAAAGTAGACAAAAATATAATAAAAATTAGATTTTATTTGAAAAAAGACAAAATATTAAATATTAAGAAAAAGAAGTAAACAACAGATATAACATAAATGAAGTTTTATATGACAAAAGAAGTAAAAATAAAAATATAACAAAAATGAAGTTTTTATTTGAGAAAAGATTATAAACAAAAATGAAATTTTATTTGAAAAAGATTAGAAAGAAAATATTAAAGATAAAATTTTATTTGAAAAGAAGTAAGCAAAAATATAACAAAAATAAAGTTTTTGAAAAGAGAAGTAAATATAACAAAAATAAAGTGTAATGTTGTGATTACAATTTACAAAGAAGAGTTCATTTTTGCACGTCAGTACTGGTTAGGTTGTAGTATGAGAATGATTTTATTCAAAGTCAATGTTATGCGCTTAGCCTATGGATACATATATGTTCTTATGCTGTTATTGGTTAACAGCTACAAAGAGAGGGAGAGTGAGTAGCTTGCATATGCCTGTGTTAGTGAGCATATATGTTGCTCATGCAATGCGCCCAGACGGAGCGTGGGATATGCAGCGTAAACATAAATGGTCAGCGTGGCTAGAGACTCGCGCTGCGTAATATGAGCCAGAGCCAATACATAGAGTGGCTCTGGGTTTGTTTAATTTATATTTGTTATTGTATGCAACAAAGTGCCACATACTTTATATATATGAATACTGGGTGTTTAGGCATATACACACTACACCTCCCTTTTAAAGAAATAACGTAACATTATAAATGTGTAGTTATTAAATGTACAAAATTGGTTTTTTTTGTATTAAATAGTAAAATGTAGTGATAATGATTAAAATAATATGAATTTCAAAAAAAATTATTTAGGATTTATAAAAATGTAAAAATTTCAAAATATAAAAATATAAAAATGTAAAATATAAAAATGTAAAATTCATTATATCAATTTGTTTTTCTTAAGGATTGATATTTTTTTTATTTTTTATAAAGAAAATTTATATGTTTTTTCGTTAAAAATTTTTAGTCTATTCTTATGAACTTTTTGTTCTTTACCTTCTGTATCTTTTATTATAGCATTGTCTTTATCTTTTATGCTTACTACCGTATATGGTCCTAAGTATTTATTTTCTAATTTATGACCTACTTCATTTTTTAAAAGTACTTTGTCTCCTATATTCAAATTTAAGTCTAGTGTTTTCCTATCGTATAGTTTTTTATTTTTCTGCTTATGTTTATCTATCATAATTCTTGCTCTTTTTTATGCTAATTCTTGTCTATATTTGGATTCCTTAGCATAGTCTTCTACGTTATAAAGTGGGTCTATTTGATCTATGCTATTAAAATGTTTTGGTATATTTGAATTTTTACTGAAAATTAGCTCATATGGACAATAATCATGTGCCATTGATGGGGTTGTATTGTAACAATAAACGAAGTATTGAAGCCATGTGTCCCAGTCAGTTTTATCAACTGATATGTAGGAACGTATGTACTCATTAAACGTTCTGTGACTTCTTTCAACAGTACCAACTGTTTGGTGATGGTGTGCTGTTGATGTTATATTATCTATTTTTAGGTATTTACATATGTCCGTTATTATTGAATTCTTATATTCTGTACCCATGTCCGTTATGAACGTCTTCATTGGACCGTACTTCAGAATAAAAGATTCGAATATTGCTTTAGCGACAGTTTTTGCATTTTTATTTGGGATCGGAATGGCAACTAGGTATTTTGTTAAATCACAAATTAGTGTAACTGCGTACTCGTTACCATTCTCTGATCTTGGTAATGGACCTATAGTGTCAACAATTACCCTGTCGAAAGCGTTTGTTGGTGTTTCAGTTATAATCATAGGTGTCTTAGTGTGCTTTGTTGTTTTGGCTTTTTGACATTTCGGACAATTACGTATGTACTTTGTTATATGACGTGTCATATTTTTCCAATAGTAATGTCTTTTTATTTTTGCTAGCGTTTTTGAAGTGCCCGTGTGACCACCTTGAATAGGATCATCATGGAATGTAGACATTATTGCTTCTTTTTCTGTTTCTTTATTTATTTATTTTTATTTATTTATTTTTTTTTTTTACCGGCTTGAGTAGCGCTACTCTTAAGTTTTTTAAATATATATTGCCCACATTTTTGAAAGTATCTATTGAAATGTTTTCAAAGATCTTTTCGCTCGGTACCACTTTGAGTTGGCTGATTCCTAATATACCGGCTTCTTTTTCAAGCCTTTGGAAAAATTGACCTAAATCGATAGTTCCATTAGTATAAAGGTCGCTAATTTCAATTCTTGCAACAACCTTTTTACCATGTTTTAAAATACATATCATATTTGTTATGTGCAAAGTCACTATTTTTCGCATATCGTCGTTTTTAATGACGTCGTATACGTTGGGCTTAGAAGCTTTATCAAGATTTTGCCTTGGCAAAATTTCTTGTTCTTTTCCTGCGCAGGATTTATTTTGTCTACTTTGTTGTCTTGTAGTGACTTTCAAGACATTTGTATTAGTACTTTTTAATTCTTTGATGGTTATTCTTGATAACGCATCTGCAACAAAATTATCTTTTCCCTTAAAGTATTCTACAGTGAACTCATACTCTTCTAAATCTAGTCTCATTCTCGTTAATTTTGAACTTGGATTTACCATTGAAAACAGATATGTCAAAGGTCTATGGTCTGTTTTAATAGTGAAATGTTGACCATATATGTATGGTCGAAAATGGGTTATTGCCCAGTGGATTGCTGCCAACTCTTGTTCGGTTGTACTTTTATTGCTTTCTCCTTTTGTAAATGAACGAGAAACATATGCTACGGGCAATTGTTTATCTCCATACGTTTGAGTCAAAACTGCTCCGCAGGCTAGTTTACTGGCATCTGTTATGATGCAAAATTCTTTGTTAAAATCTGGGTATTTTAGTAAAGTGGGCTTCATAAGAGCTTTTTTTAAATATTCGAACGCTTTTTGGCATTCATCGGACCACTCAAAGTGGACAGTCTTTTTACATAATCGTGTTATGTGACGTGAATAATCTGCAAAGTTTTTTATGAAACGTCTGTAATAATTGCAAAATGCAACGAATCTTCTAGCGCTATCAGCGTCCGTGGGGACTGGGTATTTTTTAATGACATCATATTTTTTGTCATCTGGCAAAATACCTTGATCAGTACACTTATGACCTAGAAATGTCACTTCGTGCATGAAAAATGAACATTTTTCTGGATGTAATTTAAGGTTGTGTTGCCTACACAAGTCAAAAACGTTTGTTAAGTTTTTGATCGTGTGGTTTTCGGAATAACCGATGACGATTAAGTCGTCCATGTACAAGAAAGCTTGTGAAGGTTCTAATCCGGAAAAGCGATGCTCATCATTCTTTGAAAGAATAAGGCGCTATTTTTAGACCATATGGTAATCGTGTAAAAAGATAGGAGTCATTGCTCGTTGAAAAAGACGTTATATTTGTAGAATTTTCTTCTAATTCTATTTGGTGAAAACCGGACATTAAATCTAAGCATGAGAAATATTTTGCTCTGCCTAGTTGGTCAAGAATATCATCTATTCTTGGGAGTGGAAATTTGTCAGACAAGAGTTTTTTGTTAATTTGACGATAGTCTATAACTAATCGCCATCTCTTGGTATCGGAACCAGGTAATCCCTTTTTTGACAAGAAGTATAGGACTGTTATATTCCGATACAGACGGTTCTACAATATTATCCGAGATAAGTTTTTCGACTTGATTATTAACTTCTTCTTTATGGGTATGAGGGATTCTGTAGTTTTTAATGTACACTGGCTCAGTATCTTTTAGTCTTAGTTTTCGTTTATAAAAATTATTGGTTGTTATGGATTCGGTTTCGAGTCCGAATACGTCTGTATACTTGGTGCAGAGATTTTTTAATTGTAACTTAAATAATGGGGGAAAGTTCTTTTTTAGTTTTTTCATCACCGTTTCTTGGCGATCTTTGCTAATTTTGTGGATTGTTTCATAGTCACTTAGCTTTTCTATTTTAATGTCGTTAAGATTTACTATTTTTATTGAATTTGTTGTATTTAAAATTCGGACAAATGTTTGTTGATTATTGGAAATAGTATTTCCAATGAATATTCCTTTATCAATTTCTTGATTTGGGATGAAAATATTGTTTTCTGGCGAAACAATATTGATTTGACGGACTACTTCAGAACGAGCTGGAAGTATTGTGGCATTATTATCACAAGTGTGAGTTATTGGTAGTTTTATAGGATAGTTTAAGTGATTTGGCCGAAGTATTAGAGAATCACATGTTTGTGTGAAATCTAATTGGCAATTATACTTTTTAAAGAAGTCTATACCAATAATGCCATCGCTGGGTATTGGGAAATCGTGTCCGACTATGTGAAAGTCGTGTGGAATGACATGTTTTCCGGTAGATAATTCTACGAATGCTAAACCTTTGGAAAAAACTGAACCTTCACCGATTCCAGATATTTGAGTTGATATGTTTGAATTAATGTTTTCAAATGTATCAACATGTTCTTTTAATAGTGATATGTCTGCACCAGTATCTAGCAATAGGGTAAATGCTTTACCTGTTTTTTCGTTATTTATGTTAATGAAGATACTGAGGTTTAGATTGACTGTGTGTACTTTGGTGTTTCTTGGTGCATATCTTAAGGGTTTTGTTGGTTTTCCGAGTTAGTCTGTGTAACTCGAACATTATTATTACCATTATAGTTGCCATTGTTATTGTTTTGGTTGTTACCTCGGTTGGAATTATTCCTTCCTCGGTTATTACCACGGGCATTACCTCTATAATGTCCTCTGCCATTGCTATTGTTAGTATAGTTTGCGTTATGATTACCGCGGCCATTGCCTCTACCTCTTTGGCAATTGGGATAATCATTACCTCTATTATGTCTGCCTCGCTGATATAATACTGTGCTGGCACTTCCAGTCATTTCAGTGCTGCAATGAATGTATTTACTCATTGCATCATTAAATGTGCTGAAGTTTCCAGCTATACTAGAAGTATTATACGAAGTTTTTCATATTCACAATTTTTGGTCATTGCAGATATTGACTCTTTAGTAGAGAATTTCTCTGCACTATCCGAGTCTAGGCCATCGTCAATATAAGCTGCCTCGAGTTGCTTACGCAAGTTATCGATTTCAGCTGTATATTGAGCTGCTGTTTTGCCTTTTTGTTGGGCGTTTAACAGCTTTGCCTTAATCACGTCAATGGATTCTCCTTTGACGCTACTTTTTAATTTATTAATAATGCCATAGATCGTAGTCTCGTCTTGGCATTTGTATGGTATTGGGCCAATTAGTTTCGATTTTATGACTTCTACAGCCAAATCCTCTTGGTTGCCCTTTGTTCGTTCAACAAGCCTTAAGGCTGTTAAAAAACGATTTAATGACAGTTTTTTACCGTCAAATTCTGGGACTGTAGACGAAATTTGTCTTACATATTCCCTATCTAAGGCTACCTGGTCTGGCATGTTGGATTCTGTATTGTCCAGTGTCTCAATGTCGATATCGATGTTTATATCAGTAATTGGCTTCGACTCATTAAGATCTTGTAACTGGTTTGGATCAATCTTTGCTGGTAAAAAATAGATCTTCTGGAACATTTATTATAATGTTCTGTCTGATGCCAATTGTTTTTCAATCTGGTATTTAAAGATTGTATGAATTTAAGGCACTGCCTGGTATGCTCCTGTGGTAGTTTATTTTTAATGGAATTTACTGCCTGTACTATATCGTTATATTGTTTTATCAATATTTGTACATGGTATATTAGTGTTTCTACCTTTATAGGTATGCCTTTATTAATGCATTTATATGACTTGTCAAATTTGTCTTTGTGGTCACTGATATTTTTCACCAATATACTCCATTCCATACTAATATAATAGATATTTATTGATGCAGTCGCACCATTAGTATCGTTGCTGGTCCCAAGTTACTGGTTCTGGTTCTTCAGTTACTAGTTTTACTGAGATATATGGCAACGTACTTAGTATGATTCCTCTGACATATTCAAATATGTTCAAACCTTGTCTAGTCCGTCTGCTCTACTCGTTTCTTAATTTTCTTTGTATGCATTGCATACACCTTCAATGCTAGCGATACAACAGATACTACGGTGATTATAATTAGCAAAAGTGTAATATTCTCTAAATTTTCTTTATGATCTATTACTTTAACAGCATTGATTACATTTGCAGCCGATTTTTCGACCTTGGACTCGTTTGAGCCCATTTTAATTTAAATTAATATTTTAATATTGTAATATTGTTACAAATGAAAATATAATTTTCATTATTGTGTTATTGTATTGTATTATATATTTAATGTTTTTACATTATCCTACCTATCGTTTCGCATAGCTTTACGGGCTATGCTTCTAATCGGGCAGAAAAGATTCTGCTCAATTTTACAAGTAGTATATATTAATAACTTGAAAATATATTCGATGATTGCATCTGTTGTTCGTCGCTGCATCAGCTAGGCGTCGCCGGGTGTGGCACGCTGATGCACCCTCGTTGGCGCAGGTGGTGGATTGCCGGCGGTACCGGTGGTAGTCTTCGCACAGGTTGTTTGCCAGCTTTACTGGCTAGCGGGGCTGGTGCTAGTCTTCTTCCGTTGGCAAGTATAGTTGCAATCGATGCTGTAGAGTGGTCCCTCGCAGTCTGCTGGGCACTTCTTTGTTGGTCTGGGGAGCTGTTTTTTCTGTGGCGGTGGAATTTTTGTATTATTATTTATGGTTTTGATATTTTGAGGAGAAGGTGTTACTTGTGCTTTAGGTCGCTTTGCCTCTTCATTGAGTAAATCTAGCTCTCTTGCTAGTTTGTTTGAATCTTCCCAAGTCGGGGGCTTATTGCTATTATATAATAGCTTGCATATCTCAGCTTTGCGTTGTTTTATACGCAGCTGTATGCCGCCTCGATTTCTTGGTTTTTTTTTTGCATTTGATTTTGATCAACGGCCGGGGCACTGGCCGTTAATCTTCTCGCCCTATACTCATCTAATGTGATGCGTACGCACTTTTGTAACCACCTTACTCACTCAGACTATTTTAGTTCCAATGCCGTGGTAATTTCCATCGACGTAAGTTGCTGCTGTTGTTTCATTTTGCGAGGAGAGGTGTTGTCTTCTCTCGGCGAGGAGAGGTGTTCTTTTTTCTTATGTTGGTGTTGTTGTTGTCGTGCTGATGACTGCCTTTGGTGGGAGTTACCCGATAACCGGTATATAGTTATCACCGGGCGGATAGTGCGTGTAATTCAACACGACAACCATGTCACGGTCGCCATGTAATGTTGTGATTACAATTTACAAAGAAGAGTTCATTTTTGCACGTCAGTGCTGGTTAGGTTGTAGTATGAGAATGATTTTATTCAAAGTCAATGTTATGCGCTTAGCCTATGGATACATATATGTTCTTATGCTGTTATTGGTTAACAGCTACAAAGAGAGGGAGAGTGAGTAGCTTGCATATGCCTGTGTTAGTGAGCATATATGTTGCTCATGCAATGCGCCCAGACGGAGCGTGGGATATGCAGCGTAAACATAAATGGTCAGCGTGGCTAGTGACTCGCGCTGCGTAATATGAGCCAGAGCCAATACATAGAGTGGCTCTGGGTTTGTTTAATTTATATTTGTTATTGTATGCAACAAAGTGCCACATACTTTATATATATGAATACTGGGTGTTTAGGCATATACACACTACAAAAGTTATTTGAAAAGAGAAGTAAACAAAAATATAACAAAAAAGAAATTTTTTTGAAAAGAGAAGTAAACAAGAATATAACAAAAATGAAATTAATTTAACAAGAAAATATTAAATTTAAGAAAGGAAAAATTAAATGTAGGTTAATGGAATTACTTCCAAATAAAATTGAAAAAATAATAAGGACGCAGAAAAAGAAATAAACAAAAGTATAACAAAAAAGAAGTTTTATTTGAAAAAAGAATAAGACCTAAATGAAATTTTATTTGAAAAAATAAGTATAACAAAAATGAAATTTTTTGAGAAAAGATAATATAACAAAAATGAAATTTTATTTGAATAAGAAGTAAACAAAAATATAACAAAAATAATGTTATTTGAAAATAGAAGTAAACAAAAATATAACAAAAATAAAGTTGTTTGAAAAAATATAACAAAAAGAAGTTCTATTTTAAAAAAGAAATAAAATATAACAAAAAGAAGTTCTATTTGGGAAAAGAAATAAACAAAAATATATCAAAAAGAAGTTATATTTGAAAAAAGAAATAAACAAAAATATAACAAAAAGAAGTTCTATTAAAGAAAAGAAATAAACAAAAATATATCAGAAAGAAGTTCTATTTGAAAAAAGAAATAAACAAAAACATAACAAAAAGAAGTTCTAATTAAAAAAAAAAGAAATAAACAAAAATATAACAAAAAGAAGTTCTATTTGAAAAAAGAAATAAACAAAAATATAACAAAAAGAAGTTCTATTTGAAAAAAGAAATAAACAAAAATATAACAAAAAGAAGTTCTATAAAAAAAAAAAAATATAACAAAAATGAAATTTTGATGAAAAAAGAAGTAAACAAAAATAAATTCTATTTGAAATAAGATATTAATTTTGCAAAAAAATTATACAATTTTTTGAAAAGAAAAAGTTAATTTTGGTTGTAGGACTTATTTCTCAATTTAGAAGTGCACCAGACGAAATCTAGAAGTAGACTGACTAATATTGTATGTGGGCATTGACATCTAAGGCAAATTTGAGAATTTACTTCCAAGGCCTACTTAAAAACAAAAAAAAATTTTTTGACTTTTAAAAGCATACTTGGATCCGGGACATGTAGTTTTAAATTGAGTAGAGCTAAAAATTTTACTGTTCAACGCTCAGTTCCAACATGGGAGTCAAGTGATAAGTAACCTTAAAATTATAAAGTCTGAAGTTTAATTATCTTCTAAAGGCAAAAACTACATAATTGGGTAAGAAAATTTCCTATTTCAGATTGCTGAGACATTTAAGTCAATGCAAGGGGCGAAAAAATGTGCCTTAATTAATCAATCTTAAAAATACATTCTGTTTGCAGATATTTAAGGAAGACGACTGCCAGCCGAGATTTTAAAGAGATCTGGAAGTAATTAAGGCCGATTGATCGTTGATATAATAAATATATTCAAGTGGATCAATAACACCAAGCACATGCTTGTTTATAGGAGGTGTTTAGAAGTTTGGTACTTGAATAAAGGAGACCAGCATTCGCTCCCTATGTCAAGCACAAGCCACGGCAAAGTATTAAGGAGAAACTAGAAAGCACAGTGAAGTGTCTATTTCAATACACTCCAGGTGAGTCCGAGTTGCGATTTATTAGTTGACAAATAATGATGGTAAGAGTATTGCCTTGCTAAAATGCAGAAGCTTGCAACTTTATACCAAATCTGGTATAAGAATGAGATAATTATGCTATATTTAAGCCATAATTGCTGCCTCTTATTTTAATTAGCGATTTTAGCTAAATATTTTCCAATTTTGGGAGTCGAATCGCATACTTATATGCTTTTTACTTACAATTTAACTGGAGAAGGCAGCTGGACTTCGAAATATTGAGATTTTGAGAAAATTTTAGAAGATTTGTACGTTGTATGAGAGCTCATTATGTTTCTGCGCTCCTACTATTAGTCATCTATCTTGTTTAATTGCTCTTGTTGCTTTTGAACTAAATTAATGAGCATCTGGTAGTCGTTGATTGGCTGAGTGGATGAGGTATTAGATGAAGAAGCAGTGTTTGTAGCTGGCACTTTTTCTTGGGTATTTTATATTAGTTTTGGACGATTTTGTACAGTGTTCACCTGTAGTTCTTGACGATGTTGCCGCTGTAAATTTGAATGAGATTGCCGAATTTTTGGGTTATGACCCTTGCTATTTGGCTTTGACAACAATTTTGATTTCAATAATAATAATAATGGACATTTTTTGTAATTAGCTGTGTGTGAGTTGCCACAGTTAGCGTATTTTGCCGGAAGATTTGTGGGTTTGGTACAGGAAATAGCAAGATGATCATCGCCACATTTGACGCATCGCGGAGAATGGTGACAGTAACGAGCCGTATGATTGAACCTTTGGCAACGAATGCACTGGGGTAACTTTTTGTCATCATTTTTAGGCCATTCAAATCGGACAACGTATTTACAAAGAGAGCGGACTCCGAATATGGCGTTATTCTTTTCTGAATTAGGTGATAATTCAATAAAGAAAATATTCGGTCTATATGTGCCGGAGCCATGTCGATTTTTTAGTTTTGGATTATACACTCTTCTGACCTCAAAACCCATACTAGAAAGCTCATCTTTAATAAGGTCTGTGCTTGTGGAGGCAAGGATGCCACGCACCACGACTTTGAAAGACCTTTCACTCTGCAACTGATTTGTATTATATTGACATTTCTCTATTTCAAGGATGTTTATTATTAATCTGTATGTAGCAATAGTTTCTGGAATGATTTTGACCATTCCAGATCCACAAAGTTTCAATTTGAATTCTGTGATTGGAGGGTTGTTAACCACGAACTTGGCAAGAATGGGGTCAAGAGTGGATAAGTTGTTAGGGCTTTGAGCAATAGAGCTATTCTGCATGATAATATGCGGAGGTTTAGGAATAATTTTGCTATTACAAGGCAATCCAATGTTATTATCAATAACAACTGTGGGGGCAACAACAGCAGAAGTAGCTACTGGAGCAGAGTATGTATCAGACGAGTCCGCCGAAGATGGAGAAAATAATAGGCGCTTATTACGCGTTGCGTTGTGGCGTGTAAGCCTTTTAGGAGTTTTAGGCAAAAATTTAAAATTGCACTTTCTGCGCAGATGAAGCTGATTTTCGTGGCTTAAGTTAAATTTGAGCTATTAGTGCTTGAAATGTTTCCATCATTCGTCTTGGATTCTCCTTTTCCAATAATTAATTGAGAAAAATCACTCATAAAAAGAGTACTTAGGACAGATGGGGATGGGGAAAGTGCCGACACAGGCGAAGAAGAATGGGACATTTTATTAAGAAAAATAGAGAAATTAATTTAAAACTTTAAAGAAAAAACCTTAATTCTTTTTTAGCTAGTTTCTGCTGCTGCTATTCCTTTGCGTAGTAGCCGATCGATTACCCTGCTTCTCAGGATATAAAATTTTTGTTCACTTTAATAAAGCCGTTTTTTAAAAAAGAATTTTAATACCTTCACTACGTTTGGAGAGAAGAATTTACTTTTTCAAAAAAAAATTTTTTGACGCGTTTTAGTCAAGTTATAGAAACAGACTGACTATACATTGTGGGTGGGCGAAGGCACCTGAAACAAATTTTTGACATTTTAGCTTCAAGGCCTCGTATGAAAAGGAAAAAATTTTGAAAAATTTGAAATATATTTAAGGTTTGGCAATAGTATTTATTATCAACATAGTGATTAATAACCTTTTCAAGATTTTAAAATTTGGCGAAAGTCTAATACATGTCCAGAGAGAAAAGGTCGAACCATTTAATGAAAAGAGAGATGAAATTTAAATTTAATTATCTTCTAAAGGCATAAACTACTTAATTGGATAATAAAATTTTCTATTTCAGATTGCTGAGACATTTGCGTCAATGTAGGGGGCGAAAAAATGTGCCTTAATTAATCAATCTTAAAAATACTTTCTGTTTGCAGATATTTAAGGAAGACGACTGCCAGCCGAGATTTTAAAGAGATCTGGAAGTAATTAAGGCCGATTGATCGTTGATATAATAAATATATTCAAGTGGATCAATGACACCAAGCACATGCTTGTTTATAGGAGGTGTTTAGAAGTTTGGTACTTGAATAAAGGAGACCAGCATTCGCTCCCTATTTTTTTTCTGGTTAAATAATTGAATGGGAAGCCGGGTCGGATGGGACGAGATGAGAAATGGGACAATATGAAGGATGCTGAGCACCCGCTCACTCATTCGCCAATTAGGGCGAACATGTGAGAGAGTGAGAGTGAGAGTGAGAGTGGAAGCAGGAGAGAGTGAGAGTGAGTGAGAGAGAGAGAGTGAGGGAGATATATTGAACTGAATGTGTGTATTGTACGAGGGTGAGCGTGTGTGCGAGTGCGGGAGCAATCGAGTCGTAGTGGGACGGCTTTATTGGCGTCCGCTCAATTTTTAATCTAACTACTCTCATAGATCCATGCTCCCTATCGCACACACTGGTCTCACGCACGACACCAAACATTCAATATATTCTGATCACCCCACCTCCCCCCCGGCATCAGCATTTATATGTTATGCCATTAGCCAGCAGTTTTGATAAAGGCCATGCATTATTGGCGAGAGAAATTAATTTATTGATTTTAATAACATGTCATATATGTTTGTGTCATTTGATTTGAGTGCATCAGGATAAGGAGTATATTTTTTCGTCCAGTTAATTGTTAATATTTTTCTTTTTTTTTTTTTTTTAAAATAGTTGTGACAAATATTTGTTGGATTTGGTCATGTACAACGACACGAAGTGTGTGTGTGTTCCCATAGATTCAATGTGTGTGCATGTGTGTATCTGCTGTTCGAGACAATAGAAAGAAAACAGAGTCACAACATTATTCGGGCCACTCCACAAGTGCACAGCATCGATCGAGCATGCCAATCCATTTTATTTGTTACCCTGTTATTGGGTGGCTATAAATTTTCTGTTTCCCCAATCAAGGATTTATTCCTCCCGTTTTTTTTTTGTTTTTTTTTCCTTTCCTTTTTGGAAAAAAGATTCTCCCCATCGTTGATAATTTTTCGCCCTACATCAAATCAAAGACAAACAGACTAATACCGATCTTTTGACAATTAAATTGTTGGTATTTGTTGCCTAGTGTCTTCTCTCATTTATTTGATTTAATATTGAAATAATTATTAGCACCGGCTGATTATCAAAAAAGCAGATTGGCAATATTAGCTATTTGCGATGTAGAGATAAAATTGATTGGGAATATGAAAGATTGGGAAATTTAAATTGTTATGAACAGAATTTGGTTAGAGCAGAAGCAATATATATTTATGAATATGTTTGTTAATCCTATTTGCTTCTGAACATTATGATACTTGTGCTTGCATGCGTGCACAAGTGGATTGTGTGCGCATAACAAGAGCGCAGACATCTGTGTGTGTGCTCATATTGTGCACCTGCACATATGGGCGAGCAAATTGACATGTTGTGTGTGTGTGTGTGTGTGTGTGTATGTAAGCGCAAACGAATATGTGTGCGCTTGTTTGGCATTGTGTCCAGCATTTAAAAATGCACGAATAACGCAAACTGGCCGACACGTGCGCACACATAGCAACCTGTTGATAGCGTAGCTCGGTTGATATTAGTAATGATTTGCATTGAAAAATGCAGATAATTTAGTATTTGTGTTTTGATCGGGTAAGTAAAAAGATTTTATAGGAGAAAATTATGATCAAAAATCGGAAAAGGTAAGTAAGAAAATTGAAAAGAGAAAAAATAAAAATACAAAAGAAGGTAAGATGGACAAAATTAAAAAGAAGGTAAGTATTTATTTGATCATATTTTATTTTCTCGAGAAAGTTTTTCTCTTTTTTATTTATTGCATGAACAGTTGGTGGGACAATGGGGCCAGGTACATGGATCCTCATTCAATCAATTTATACCGATTTGTAAGTAAATCAGTTAGAATTGGATTAGGATGCAGCTGGGAGTGTTGAGTCATCGCCGTGGCGAAGAACTCCCTGCATTTGTTGCTGCATGAGCGTCATCCAGCCCATCATCCTATCAAGCTGTTCTTGTTGCTTATGTTCCATTTGTAGGAATATTTGAGTAGCATTATCGCTGTTCGGAAGTGGTAGCGGATTAGTATTTTGTTCTTGCTGTTGTTGTTGTTGTTGTTGAGGTAATAAAGTCAACGGCTGTTGTTGCCGCTGTCCAACATCCACCTAGGCACGGACTGCTGTTGCATGTCAGATTGTTGGACAGTGGAAACTTGTTGCCGATTGCTAGACATATTTTCGAGCAGTTGGCGCTGCATCGAGACAATTTGTTCTCTGTTTTGAACAGATCAAAATTGCTCGATGTGGCGCTTCTGCTGTTTTTGCTGTTGTTGTTGCTGTGCTTTCTGAGTACGTGCCCATCTTGAGCGCGGATCCAAAATATTGGATGAAGTTATAGCAGTGGATGATTTGGATTTTTTGGCAATTTTTGCCGAATCAATGCTGTTGTTGCTTGCTATGTTTGGTGTGACAAATGTAGCTTGAGCTACAGCTGGTATGCTTACAACTGATTGGTGTTGAAGCTGCATCGGCTGCAGCATCGTTTGTCCACCATTATGCTTGCGTTTTTTATTCTGTTTTTTCTTTTTATTTTTAGTTTGAATTGGCTGCATTGGCATTTGATGCTGTTGCGCCAGCACCTGGTGATGTTGCTGCTGCCACTGCTGCTGCTGCTGCTGTTTGCGCTGCTGCTGCTGCACTTGCGGTTGCAACGGAACTGGTAGCTGGCGCTGTGGCTGCTTCTGCCGCCGCTGCATATTCGGCTGTTGGGGTTGCCGAATTTTTGTATTGGTAGTTTTATTATTGGGCATGGCCAATAGTTTTGAGTTTAGTAAGTCTAAATATAAGGGACAGCCCTTATAGTTGGCAGTGTGGTCCATGCCGCAATTGGCACATTTGGCTGGCAAATTGGTCAATTTGGTGCAATCTTGTGTGTAGTGAGTATCACCACATTTAACACAGCGCGGCGAGTGCCGGCAGTATCGAGCCGTATGGTTGAATCTCTGGCATCGATGACACTGCGGTAGTCTTTTGCTATTCATTTTGGGCCACTCAAAGCGAACCACAAATTTGCAAAGTGTACGGATGTTAAAGATTGTGCGATTTTTGATAGAATTAGGAGCCAATTCTATGTAAAACAAGTTTGGATGATACATTCCAGAGCCGCTGCGATTCTTAAATTGTGGGTTGTATACGCTTCTTATCGTATAACCCAAACAAGACAACTCGTTCCGGATTGCATTGGTGCTAGTGGAGGCATGAATGCCACGCACCACGACCCGGAATGAGCGCTCCTCGCGCCTCTGGTATGTATTGTAATGATATGTCTTGTCCGTTTCAAGGACATTTATGATATTAATATATGAATTTAGAGTTTTTGGCAGAATACGCATTAAGCCCGGACCACCCAATTTCAGCCCATAATCGGTTATGGGCGGATTGTGGCCATTTAATTTGGCAATTAATGCGTCGATGCCGTTTTGATTAGAGTCAGCAATATACTCAATATTTATCTGAGGCGGCTTACTATTTTTGACCACGGGGGCCAAAACAGAGCCATCATCAGCTTGTTGTTGTTGTTGATGTTGTTGGGGAAAGGGAGTGGAGGGATGTAGAGAGGTAGTGGCAGCATTATCATCAATGGCAGCCATGTCAGCCATTGATGCAGCGGTGACGACATTTGTATTTGCTGTCTCTACTTGATCAATTATTGAATTGTTGGCCATCGTTACTGGGCGATTGGTGGAAGCCAATGCCGCTTGTACTGCGGAGGCCAAACAGTTGGTAGTCACCGGTTGTTGATCAGGATGTGATTGAGGCCGTTGTGGCAATTGTGATGATTGCTGGACGGGTGCTTCAAAATCCGATTCAGATAAAATACTGAATCGTTTGGCAATCTGATTGCTACGTGAAGCGTCCTGCTGTGTGAGACGAGATGTTGTCGAATTTTGTCGGCTAACTGTACGCGTCGATTTTCGGCGAATTTGTTTGGCACTTTTGCCTGTATGATGTAACATTTTATAATGCGAAGCACCTGTGGTCACTATGGTAGGAATTGATCCGCCAGGACGACCAGTGCTGGATGTATTCCCAGAGCTAGAATCTCTGCTTATACAAATGGTATTTGCTGCATTTTTAGCCAAAATGGCTGCATATGTTGATGAAGCAGCTTGCGAAGATGTAACAGTTGCTGTTGTTGTGGTAACAATTGGAGTTGGAGCAGGGTGAAGTGATGCTGTCAATAGCAACAATTGTGCTGCATCCGAAGTTGATGGTATACCATCGTTGCCCTCTATATCAATGAACAAGTCACTAGAAGAGTGCTTATCGTTGTAATTGATAGTGTTTTGTGAAATAGTTTCATTCACTGTGCTATTATCAGACTCGAGCTGAGCAACTAAGCGCTTATAGTGCGCTAGCTGTGCCTGAGCATCAGCTGACATATATCTTTTATTTGTCGCTGTTGCTGCTGCTGTTTTTGCTACTGCTGTTGTCGCTGTTGTTGTTGTTGTCAACATATTATTTATCCCTTTTAAGTCAGTCATTTGTATATTTCGTTGTCCCTCTTGCGGTGGCATTGACGGTGCCGATGAAGTTGTGGCCAAAGCCGCTACCGATGCCATTGTGCCTGCCAAGACTGCTGGTGCCGGCATTGGCGACATCGGTGACAACGAGAGATCCGACAGATCAGACAATAGACCGGGCGACAGCGCCGAAACAGCTGACAAGTCAGTGGACGGCGAAGGTTTGGTGTTTGACATGATGTAAAGTAAGTATAGCTTAGAATGTTGAAAAAGCTTTTTTGTTTTGGAATTTTTTATAATTTTTCTGAATTTTTCTGAGTTTTCCTGAATTTTTCAGAGTTTTTCAGAATTTTTTTAATGATTTTTCAGAGTTTTTCAGAATTTTTCAGAATTTTTTTAATGATTTTTCACAGTTTTTCAGAATTTTTCTTCAATTTTTCCCTTATTTCCCCAGGTACTTAATTGATGAGTATGGTAAGTAAATAATATGATTTAGAAATATATTTATATATTTTTTTTAACTTTACAGGGTATAATTATGTATTATTATTATTGTTTAATAAAAGAGGGGCGGCGGCACGCCCAAAACAATAATATTTTTATAATTAAATGAAGTGTATATAATGAAAGCGGCGGCACGCTTTAATTTTACTAATTCTAACTTTTTTTTTTTTTGTTGGACAATACGTTTTGCCGACGGCACGGCAATTCTCATAGTAAACAATTTTTTTTTTTATATATATTTATATTTATATTTATATATATGTTATTTTAGCTATAGACAATTGGTGGCGACACACCAAATATTAATATCTATTACTTAAGTTATTAAAAGTGTGTATTTGCCGACGGCACGGCAATTACTGAATTTAGCGAACGGCGCGCTGGCAAGAAAATGTCAATGCAAGTTTCCTGTATTCAAGATCAAGGTCAGCGATTGAGCAGCCTTGAATTTCAAATACAGAATAAAAGAATGATGGCCGCTAGGCGAAAATTGCGCCCGTTGGTTTTGGTTATTGCCAGTTTGTTTTGATTCTCGTTTTCTTTGTTTACGAGAAATGTACACAGCAAGTGGCAAGTGTGTGTGGCAAATGTGTATGTGTAATTTGATTTCAGAGCATTAACATTGTATTGGTGGCGACACACCAAATATGCCAATGCTTAATGTTTGCACTTTGTTTTTTTTCCTTTTTTGATTGTGTTGTTGTTATTATTTTCTTTGACTATTCTTTTATTCTTTATTTCATAGGAAAGAACGATGACGACACATCGCAAAATTATTGTATAAATAAATAAATAATTATTTATATATAATTGGCGGCGACACGCCTATTTTATTAAATATTATTTATTGAAAATTTTTATTAGCGGCGACACGCTAGTTTTGATTTTAATTGTAAATTGAGTTTTAGCGGCGGCACGCTAGTTTTGATTATTGTTGTTGTTGCTGTTAATTGTTGTTATTGTAGAAAATAATTTTGCCAACAATATTCAAAAAGAAAATCTGAAAAAGAGAAGCTCAAACACTTACGATCTCTATAGATAACTTATTCGAAAAATGTTAGAAAAATTTGTTATATGTATGATTGAAGGGTAATGGCAAAGAAGGGGGGAGGGGGTGAGACGAGTTTATATTGGCGCTTGCTATTTGTTTTGATTACAAATGCGTGTCTGTGTCTGTGATGATTAGCGGCAAGCTGGCCAATATTAGTGCGTTCACCAACCTTTCGTCCTAGCTTCCTTCAGTATCCAGAGGATATGGTTGTGAAACTTATTATGGTAGGTTGTGAACCAAAATAGGTGCGGAAAAATTTGTGGAGAGAGCGTAAAGCACAAAGCACTGGGCGTGCGTAAATGAGCGTCGGCACGCTACAAGTTGCGCTTGCTCTGCAGATGTTTGTGAAAAAAAAAAATTTCCACGAAATCCCTATGCGCGTCAAACGGAATGATGAGCACAGAGGGGGATATGAAGGGGTGTATATATGTATAGGATATGTATCTATATAGTCACACATGCAAATCTATTTTGTGCAATAAAATATATTTTAATGTGCGTGTGTGCGTGAAAATAATTTGTTTGATTGGTGTGTATATGCTGTTGCTGCGTTGCGCTGCTACTGCTGCTGCAATTTATAAGATATGCTTTTTGTGAGAGCGTGTATATGTGTGTGTCTGTGATATATGTATATGTGAATGTGAATGTGTGCGTGCGCGTCACTAAGCACTGATTTTTTGGTTAAAGTTGCGCGACAGCAACTATCTTATATAGATTTCTCACACGCACAATTAATTGGCACACTTGTTTAGTATATGATGATGATGGTGATTGGTCGATATGATTACCTTGATTGCGCTTGAAATTATGTTTTTTTGATGATAGCTATTAATACCTTGTAAGTGTTGATTTTGTTGTTTTGTTGGTTGTTGGTTTAATTATAGTTTTTAATAATATTTATATGTTAATTTAAGTTATGATAGGAAATTGCTCTCTTTGAAGCTTATTTATAATTGTAGAGAAAATTTGAATAGGAAATTGTCCGTAAACGGACAGTTGGTAGCATAAATGTGTGTATATGTGCTAAGAGTAAATATTTATTTATTTATTTGATTGAAAATATATATATAGATGCTTTTAGCAATTTTATTGATTTAGGTAATTATTTGAAATTAATTGAGTTAATATCGATTTCGATGTTATGTCGGTTGTTGGTTTTGTTTTTTTGTTTGAAATTTTTAAATCGGTTTGAAACTAATGCATTTAGAGGCTGTACTTTGTGCATAGAGTCGGCGTGGCGTCACTTTGCCAATATATACGTATATGCGTGTATGTATGTTGTTGGGGAAAGGGAGTGGAGGGATGTAGAGAGGTAGTGGCAGCATTATCATCAATGGCAGCCATGTCAGCCATTGATGCAGCGGTGACGACATTTGTATTTGCTGTCTCTACTTGATCAATTATTGAATTGTTGGCCATCGTTACTGGGCGATTGGTGGAAGCCAATGCCGCTTGTACTGCGGAGGCCAAACAGTTGGTAGTCACCGGTTGTTGATCAGGATGTGATTGAGGCCGTTGTGGCAATTGTGATGATTGCTGGACGGGTGCTTCAAAATCCGATTCAGATAAAATACTGAATCGTTTGGCAATCTGATTGCTACGTGAAGCGTCCTGCTGTGTGAGACGAGATGTTGTCGAATTTTGTCGGCTAACTGTACGCGTCGATTTTCGGCGAATTTGTTTGGCACTTTTGCCTGTATGATGTAACATTTTATAATGCGAAGCACCTGTGGTCACTATGGTAGGAATTGATCCGCCAGGACGACCAGTGCTGGATGTATTCCCAGAGCTAGAATCTCTGCTTATACAAATGGTATAAGTTGTTGTTGTTGTCAACATATTATTTATCCCTTTTAAGTCAGTCATTTGTATATTTCGTTGTCCCTCTTGCGGTGGCATTGACGGTGCCGATGAAGTTGTGGCCAAAGCCGCTACCGATGCCATTGTGCCTGCCAAGACTGCTGATAATTTGTTTGATTGGTGTGTATATGCTGTTGCTGCGTTGCGCTGCTACTGCTGCTGCAATTTATAAGATATGCTTTTTGTGAGAGCGTGTATATGTGTGTGTCTGTGATATATGTATATGTGAATGTGAATGTGTGCGTGCGCGTCACTAAGCACTGATTTTTTGGTTAAAGTTGCGCGACAGCAACTATCTTATATAGATTTCTCACACGCACAATTAATTGGCACACTTGTTTAGTATATGATGATGATGGTGATTGGTCGATATGATTACCTTGATTGCGCATGAAATTATGTTTTTTTGATGATAGCTATTAATACCTTGTAAGTGTTGATTTTGTTGTTTTGTTGGTTGTTGGTTTAATTATAGTTTTTAATAATATTTATATGTTAATTTAAGTTATGATAGGAAATTGCTCTCTTTGAAGCTTATTTATAATTGTAGAGAAAATTTGAATAGGAAATTGTCCGTAAACGGACAGTTGGTAGCATAAATGTGTGTATATGTGCTAAGAGTAAATATTTATTTATTTATTTGATTGAAAATATATATATAGATGCTTTTAGCAATTTTATTGATTTAGGTAATTATTTGAAATTAATTGAGTTAATATCGATTTCGATGTTATGTCGGTTGTTGGTTTTGTTTTTTTGTTTGAAATTTTTAAATCGGTTTGAAACTAATGCATTTAGAGGCTGTACTTTGTGCATAGAGTCGGCGTGGCGTCACTTTGCCAATATATACGTATATGCGTGTATGTATGTTGTTGGGGAAAGGGAGTGGAGGGATGTAGAGAGGTAGTGGCAGCATTATCATCAATGGCAGCCATGTCAGCCATTGATGCAGCGGTGACGACATTTGTATTTGCTGTCTCTACTTGATCAATTATTGAATTGTTGGCCATCGTTACTGGGCGATTGGTGGAAGCCAATGCCGCTTGTACTGCGGAGGCCAAACAGTTGGTAGTCACCGGTTGTTGATCAGGATGTGATTGAGGCCGTTGTGGCAATTGTGATGATTGCTGGACGGGTGCTTCAAAATCCGATTCAGATAAAATACTGAATCGTTTGGCAATCTGATTGCTACGTGAAGCGTCCTGCTGTGTGAGACGAGATGTTGTCGAATTTTGTCGGCTAACTGTACGCGTCGATTTTCGGCGAATTTGTTTGGCACTTTTGCCTGTATGATGTAACATTTTATAATGCGAAGCACCTGTGGTCACTATGGTAGGAATTGATCCGCCAGGACGACCAGTGCTGGATGTATTCCCAGAGCTAGAATCTCTGCTTATACAAATGGTATTTGCTGCATTTTTAGCCAAAATGGCTGCATATGTTGATGAAGCAGCTTGCGAAGATGTAACAGTTGCTGTTGTTGTGGTAACAATTGGAGTTGGAGCAGGGTGAAGTGATGCTGTCAATAGCAACAATTGTGCTGCATCCGAAGTTGATGGTATACCATCGTTGCCCTCTATATCAATGAACAAGTCACTAGAAGAGTGCTTATCGTTGTAATTGATAGTGTTTTGTGAAATAGTTTCATTCACTGTGCTATTATCAGACTCGAGCTGAGCAACTAAGCGCTTATAGTGCGCTAGCTGTGCCTGAGCATCAGCTGACATATATCTTTTATTTGTCGCTGTTGCTGCTGCTGTTTTTGCTACTGCTGTTGTCGCTGTTGTTGTTGTTGTCAACATATTATTTATCCCTTTTAAGTCAGTCATTTGTATATTTCGTTGTCCCTCTTGCGGTGGCATTGACGGTGCCGATGAAGTTGTGGCCAAAGCCGCTACCGATGCCATTGTGCCTGCCAAGACTGCTGGTGCCGGCATTGGCGACATCGGTGACAACGAGAGATCCGACAGATCAGACAATAGACCGGGCGACAGCGCCGAAACAGCTGACAAGTCAGTGGACGGCGAAGGTTTGGTGTTTGACATGATGTAAAGTAAGTATAGCTTAGAATGTTGAAAAAGCTTTTTTGTTTTGGAATTTTTTATAATTTTTCTGAATTTTTCAGAGTTTTTCAGAATTTTTTTAATGATTTTTCAGAGTTTTTCAGAATTTTTCAGAATTTTTTTTAATGAATTTTTACAGTTTTTCAGAATTTTTCTTCAATTTTTCCCTTATTTCCCCAGGTACTTAATTGATGAGTATGGTAAGTAAATAATATGATTTAGAAATATATTTATATATTTTTTTTAACTTTACAGGGTATAATTATGTATTATTATTATTGTTTAATAAAAGAGGGGCGGCGGCACGCCCAAAACAATAATATTTTTATAATTAAATGAAGTGTATATAATGAAAGCGGCGGCACGCTTTAATTTTACTAATTCTAACTTTTTTTTTTTTTGTTGGACAATACGTTTTGCCGACGGCACGGCAATTCTCATAGTAAACAATTTTTTTTTTTTTTATATATTTATATTTATATATATGTTATTTTAGCTGTAGACAATTGGTGGCGACACACCAAATATTAATATCTATTACTTAAGTTATTAAAAGTGTGTATTTGCCGACGGCACGGCATTTACTGAATTTAGCGAACGGCGCGCTGGCAAGAAAATGTCAATGCAAGTTTCCTGTATTCAAGATCAAGGTCAGCGATTGAGCAGCCTTGAATTTCAAATACAGAATAAAAGAATGATGGCCGCTAGGCGAAAATTGCGCCCGTTGGTTTTGGTTATTGCCAGTTTGTTTTGATTCTCGTTTTCTTTGTTTACGAGAAATGTACACAGCAAGTGGCAAGTGTGTGTGGCAAATGTGTATGTGTAATTTGATTTCAGAGCATTAACATTGTATTGGTGGCGACACACCAAATATGCCAATGCTTAATGTTTGCACTTTGTTTTTTTCCTTTTTTGATTGTGTTGTTGTTATTATTTTCTTTGACTATTCTTTTATTCTTTATTTCATAGGAAAGAACGATGACGACACATCGCAACATTATTGTATAAATAAATAAATAATTATTTATATATAATTGGCGGCGACACGCCTATTTTATTAAATATTATTTATTGAAAATTTTTATTAGCGGCGACACGCTAGTTTTGATTTTAATTGTAAATTGAGTTTTAGCGGCGGCACGCTAGTTTTGATTATTGTTGTTGTTGCTGTTAATTGTTGTTATTGTAGAAAATAATTTTGCCAACAATATTCAAAAAGAAAATCTGAAAAAGAGAAGCTCAAACACTTACGATCTCTATAGATAACTTATTCGAAAAATGTTAGAAAAATTTGTTATATGTATGATTGAAGGGTAATGGCAAAGAAGGGGGGAGGGGGTGAGACGAGTTTATATTGGCGCTTGCTATTTGTTTTGATTACAAATGCGTGTCTGTGTCTGTGATGATTAGCGGCAAGCTGGCCAATATTAGTGCGTTCACCAACCTTTCGTCCTAGCTTCCTTCAGTATCCAGAGGATATGGTTGTGAAACTTATTATGGTAGGTTGTGAACCAAAATAGGTGCGGAAAAATTTGTGGAGAGAGCGTAAAGCACAAAGCACTGGGCGTGCGTAAATGAGCGTCGGCACGCTACAAGTTGCGCTTGCTCTGCAGATGTTTGTGAAAAAAAAAAAAATTTCCACGAAATCCCTATGCGCGTCAAACGGAATGATGAGCACAGAGGGGGATATGAAGGGGTGTATATATGTATAGGATATGTATCTATATAGTCACACATGCAAATCTATTTTGTGCAATAAAATATATTTTAATGTGCGTGTGTGCGTGAAAATAATTTGTTTGATTGGTGTGTATATGCTGTTGCTGCGTTGCGCTGCTACTGCTGCTGCAATTTATAAGATATGCTTTTTGTGAGAGCGTGTATATGTGTGTGTCTGTGATATATGTATATGTGAATGTGAATGTGTGCGTGCGCGTCACTAAGCACTGATTTTTTGGTTAAAGTTGCGCGACAGCAACTATCTTATATAGATTTCTCACACGCACAATTAATTGGCACACTTGTTTAGTATATGATGATGATGGTGATTGGTCGATATGATTACCTTGATTGCGCATGAAATTATGTTTTTTTGATGATAGCTATTAATACCTTGTAAGTGTTGATTTTGTTGTTTTGTTGGTTGTTGGTTTAATTATAGTTTTTAATAATATTTATATGTTAATTTAAGTTATGATAGGAAATTGCTCTCTTTGAAGCTTATTTATAATTGTAGAGAAAATTTGAATAGGAAATTGTCCGTAAACGGACAGTTGGTAGCATAAATGTGTGTATATGTGCTAAGAGTAAATATTTATTTATTTATTTGATTGAAAATATATATATAGATGCTTTTAGCAATTTTATTGATTTAGGTAATTATTTGAAATTAATTGAGTTAATATCGATTTCGATGTTATGTCGGTTGTTGGTTTTGTTTTTTTGTTTGAAATTTTTAAATCGGTTTGAAACTAATGCATTTAGAGGCTGTACTTTGTGCATAGAGTCGGCGTGGCGTCACTTTGCCAATATATACGTATATGCGTGTATGTATGTTGTTGGGGAAAGGGAGTGGAGGGATGTAGAGAGGTAGTGGCAGCATTATCATCAATGGCAGCCATGTCAGCCATTGATGCAGCGGTGACGACATTTGTATTTGCTGTCTCTACTTGATCAATTATTGAATTGTTGGCCATCGTTACTGGGCGATTGGTGGAAGCCAATGCCGCTTGTACTGCGGAGGCCAAACAGTTGGTAGTCACCGGTTGTTGATCAGGATGTGATTGAGGCCGTTGTGGCAATTGTGATGATTGCTGGACGGGTGCTTCAAAATCCGATTCAGATAAAATACTGAATCGTTTGGCAATCTGATTGCTACGTGAAGCGTCCTGCTGTGTGAGACGAGATGTTGTCGAATTTTGTCGGCTAACTGTACGCGTCGATTTTCGGCGAATTTGTTTGGCACTTTTGCCTGTATGATGTAACATTTTATAATGCGAAGCACCTGTGGTCACTATGGTAGGAATTGATCCGCCAGGACGACCAGTGCTGGATGTATTCCCAGAGCTAGAATCTCTGCTTATACAAATGGTATAAGTTGTTGTTGTTGTCAACATATTATTTATCCCTTTTAAGTCAGTCATTTGTATATTTCGTTGTCCCTCTTGCGGTGGCATTGACGGTGCCGATGAAGTTGTGGCCAAAGCCGCTACCGATGCCATTGTGCCTGCCAAGACTGCTGATAATTTGTTTGATTGGTGTGTATATGCTGTTGCTGCGTTGCGCTGCTACTGCTGCTGCAATTTATAAGATATGCTTTTTGTGAGAGCGTGTATATGTGTGTGTCTGTGATATATGTATATGTGAATGTGAATGTGTGCGTGCGCGTCACTAAGCACTGATTTTTTGGTTAAAGTTGCGCGACAGCAACTATCTTATATAGATTTCTCACACGCACAATTAATTGGCACACTTGTTTAGTATATGATGATGATGGTGATTGGTCGATATGATTACCTTGATTGCGCATGAAATTATGTTTTTTTGATGATAGCTATTAATACCTTGTAAGTGTTGATTTTGTTGTTTTGTTGGTTGTTGGTTTAATTATAGTTTTTAATAATATTTATATGTTAATTTAAGTTATGATAGGAAATTGCTCTCTTTGAAGCTTATTTATAATTGTAGAGAAAATTTGAATAGGAAATTGTCCGTAAACGGACAGTTGGTAGCATAAATGTGTGTATATGTGCTAAGAGTAAATATTTATTTATTTATTTGATTGAAAATATATATATAGATGCTTTTAGCAATTTTATTGATTTAGGTAATTATTTGAAATTAATTGAGTTAATATCGATTTCGATGTTATGTCGGTTGTTGGTTTTGTTTTTTTGTTTGAAATTTTTAAATCGGTTTGAAACTAATGCATTTAGAGGCTGTACTTTGTGCATAGAGTCGGCGTGGCGTCACTTTGCCAATATATACGTATATGCGTGTATGTATGTTGTTGGGGAAAGGGAGTGGAGGGATGTAGAGAGGTAGTGGCAGCATTATCATCAATGGCAGCCATGTCAGCCATTGATGCAGCGGTGACGACATTTGTATTTGCTGTCTCTACTTGATCAATTATTGAATTGTTGGCCATCGTTACTGGGCGATTGGTGGAAGCCAATGCCGCTTGTACTGCGGAGGCCAAACAGTTGGTAGTCACCGGTTGTTGATCAGGATGTGATTGAGGCCGTTGTGGCAATTGTGATGATTGCTGGACGGGTGCTTCAAAATCCGATTCAGATAAAATACTGAATCGTTTGGCAATCTGATTGCTACGTGAAGCGTCCTGCTGTGTGAGACGAGATGTTGTCGAATTTTGTCGGCTAACTGTACGCGTCGATTTTCGGCGAATTTGTTTGGCACTTTTGCCTGTATGATGTAACATTTTATAATGCGAAGCACCTGTGGTCACTATGGTAGGAATTGATCCGCCAGGACGACCAGTGCTGGATGTATTCCCAGAGCTAGAATCTCTGCTTATACAAATGGTATTTGCTGCATTTTTAGCCAAAATGGCTGCATATGTTGATGAAGCAGCTTGCGAAGATGTAACAGTTGCTGTTGTTGTGGTAACAATTGGAGTTGGAGCAGGGTGAAGTGATGCTGTCAATAGCAACAATTGTGCTGCATCCGAAGTTGATGGTATACCATCGTTGCCTTCTATATCAATGAACAAGTCACTAGAAGAGTGCTTATCGTTGTAATTGATAGTGTTTTGTGAAATAGTTTCATTCACTGTGCTATTATCAGACTCGAGCTGAGCAACTAAGCGCTTATAGTGCGCTAGCTGTGCCTGAGCATCAGCTGACATATATCTTTTATTTGTCGCTGTTGCTGCTGCTGTTTTTGCTACTGCTGTTGTCGCTGTTGTTGTCAACATATTATTTATCCCTTTTAAGTCAGTCATTTGTATATTTCGTTGTCCCTCTTGCGGTGGCATTGACGGTGCCGATGAAGTTGTGGCCAAAGCCGCTACCGATGCCATTGTGCCTGCCAAGACTGCTGGTGCCGGCATTGGCGACATCGGTGACAACGAGAGATCCGACAGATCAGACAATAGACCGGGCGACAGCGCCGAAACAGCTGACAAGTCAGTGGACGGCGAAGGTTTGGTGTTTGACATGATGTAAAGTAAGTATAGCTTAGAATGTTGAAAAAGCTTTTTTGTTTTGGAATTTTTTATAATTTTTCTGAATTTTTCAGAGTTTTTCAGAATTTTTTTAATGATTTTTCAGAGTTTTTCAGAATTTTTCAGAATTTTTTTTAATGAATTTTTACAGTTTTTCAGAATTTTTCTTCAATTTTTCCCTTATTTCCCCAGGTACTTAATTGATGAGTATGGTAAGTAAATAATATGATTTAGAAATATATTTATATATTTTTTTTTAACTTTACAGGGTATAATTATGTATTATTATTATTGTTTAATAAAAGAGGGGCGGCGGCACGCCCAAAACAATAATATTTCTATAATTAAATGAAGTGTATATAATGAAAGCGGCGGCACGCTTTAATTTTACTAATTCTAACTTTTTTTTTTGTTGGACAATACGTTTTGCCGACGGCACGGCAATTCTCATAGTAAACAATTTTTTTTTTTTATATATTTATATTTATATATATGTTATTTTAGCTATAGACAATTGGTGGCGACACACCAAATATTAATATCTATTACTTAAGTTATTAAAAGTGTGTATTTGCCGACGGCACGGCAATTACTGAATTTAGCGAACGGCGCGCTGGCAAGAAAATGTCAATGCAAGTTTCCTGTATTCAAGATCAAGGTCAGCGATTGAGCAGCCTTGAATTTCAAATACAGAATAAAAGAATGATGGCCGCTAGGCGAAAATTGCGCCCGTTGGTTTTGGTTATTGCCAATTTGTTTTGATTCTCGTTTTCTTTGTTTACGAGAAATGTACACAGCAAGTGGCAAGTGTGTGTGGCAAATGTGTATGTGTAATTTGATTTCAGAGCATTAACATTGTATTGGTGGCGACACACCAAATATGCCAATGCTTAATGTTTGCACTTTGTTTTTTTTCCTTTTTTGATTGTGTTGTTGTTATTATTTTCTTTGACTATTCTTTTATTCTTTATTTCATAGGAAAGAACGATGACGACACATCGCAAAATTATTGTATAAATAAATAAATAATTATTTATATATAATTGGCGGCGACACGCCTATTTTATTAAATATTATTTATTGAAAATTTTTATTAGCGGCGACACGCTAGTTTTGATTTTAATTGTAAATTGAGTTTTAGCGGCGGCACGCTAGTTTTGATTATTGTTGTTGTTGCTGTTAATTGTTGTTATTGTAATCTAATCTGAAAAAGAGAAGCTCAAACACTTACGATCTCTATAGATAACTTATTCGAAAAATGTTAGAAAAATTTGTTATATGTATGATTGAAGGGTAATGGCAAAGAAGGGGGAGGGGGTGAGACGAGTTTATATTGGCGCTTGCTATTTGTTTTGATTACAAATGCGTGTCTGTGTCTGTGATGATTAGCGGCAAGCTGGCCAATATTAGTGCGTTCACCAACCTTTCGTCCTAGCTTCCTTCAGTATCCAGAGGATATGGTTGTGAAACTTATTATGGTAGGTTGTGAACCAAAATAGGTGCGGAAAAATTTGTGGAGAGAGCGTAAAGCACAAAGCACTGGGCGTGCGTAAATGAGCGTCGGCACGCTACAAGTTGCGCTTGCTCTGCAGATGTTTGTGAAAAAAAAAAAAATTTCCACGAAATCCCTATGCGCGTCAAACGGAATGATGAGCACAGAGGGGGATATGAAGGGGTGTATATATGTATAGGATATGTATCTATATAGTCACACATGCAAATCTATTTTGTGCAATAAAATATATGTTAATGTGCGTGTGTGTGTGAAAATAATTTGTTTGATTGGTGTGTATATGCTGTTGCTGCGTTGCGCTGCTGCTGCTGCTGCAATTTATAAGATATGCTTTTTGTGAGAGCGTGTGTGTGTCTGTGATATATGTATATGTGAATGTGAATGTGTGCGTGCGCGTCACTATGCGCTGATTTTTTGGTTAAAGTTGCGCGACAGCAACTATCTTATATAGATTTCTCACACGCACAATTAATTGGCACACTTGTTTAGTATATGATGATGATGGTGATTGGTCGATATGATTACCTTGATTGCGCTTGAAATTATGTTTTTTTGATGATAGCTATTAATACCTTGTAAGTGTTGATTTTGTTGGTTGTTGGTTTAATTATAGTTTTGAATAATATTTATATGTTAATTTAAGTTATGATAGGAAATTGCTCTCTTTGAAGCTTATTTATAATTGTAGAGAAAATTTGAATAGGAAATTGTCCGTAAACGGACAGTTGGTAGCATAAATGTGTGTATATGTGCTAAGAGTAAATATTTATTTATTTATTTGATTGAAAATATATATATATATAGATGCTTTTAGCAATTTTATTGATTTAGGTAATTATTTGAAATTAATTGAGTTAATATCGATTTCGATGTTATGTCGGTTGTTGGTTTTGTTTTTTTGTTTGAAATTTTTAAATCGGTTTGAAACTAATGCATTTAGAGGCTGTACTTTGTGCATAGAGTCGGCGTGGCGTCACTTTGCCAATATATACGTATATGCGTGTATGTATGTTGTTGGGGAAAGGGAGTGGAGGGATGTAGAGAGGTAGTGGCAGCATTATCATCAATGGCAGCCATGTCAGCCATTGATGCAGCGGTGACGACATTTGTATTTGCTGTCTCTACTTGATCAATTATTGAATTGTTGGCCATCGTTACTGGGCGATTGGTGGAAGCCAATGCCGCTTGTACTGCGGAGGCCAAACAGTTGGTAGTCACCGGTTGTTGATCAGGATGTGATTGAGGCCGTTGTGGCAATTGTGATGATTGCTGGACGGGTGCTTCAAAATCCGATTCAGATAAAATACTGAATCGTTTGGCAATCTGATTGCTACGTGAAGCGTCCTGCTGTGTGAGACGAGATGTTGTCGAATTTTGTCGGCTAACTGTACGCGTCGATTTTCGGCGAATTTGTTTGGCACTTTTGCCTGTATGATGTAACATTTTATAATGCGAAGCACCTGTGGTCACTATGGTAGGAATTGATCCGCCAGGACGACCAGTGCTGGATGTATTCCTAGAGCTAGAATCTCTGCTTATACAAATGGTATTTGCTGCATTTTTAGCCAAAATGGCTGCATATGTTGATGAAGCAGCTTGCGAAGATGTAACAGTTGCTGTTGTTGTGGTAACAATTGGAGTTGGAGCAGGGTGAAGTGATGCTGTCAATAGCAACAATTGTGCTGCATCCGAAGTTGATGGTATACCATCGTTGCCCTCTATATCAATGAACAAGTCACTAGAAGAGTGCTTATCGTTGTAATTGATAGTGTTTTGTGAAATAGTTTCATTCACTGTGCTATTATCAGACTCGAGCTGAGCAACTAAGCGCTTATAGTGCGCTAGCTGTGCCTGAGCATCAGCTGACATATATCTTTTATTTGTCGCTGTTGCTGCTGCTGTTTTTGCTACTGCTGTTGTCGCTGTTGTTGTTGTTGTCAACATATTATTTATCCCTTTTAAGTCAGTCATTTGTATATTTCGTTGTCCCTCTTGCGGTGGCATTGACGGTGCCGATGAAGTTGTGGCCAAAGCCGCTACCGATGCCATTGTGCCTGCCAAGACTGCTGGTGCCGGCATTGGCGACATCGGTGACAACGAGAGATCCGACAGATCAGACAATAGACCGGGCGACAGCGCCGAAACAGCTGACAAGTCAGTGGACGGCGAAGGTTTGGTGTTTGACATGATGTAAAGTAAGTATAGCTTAGAATGTTGAAAAAGCTTTTTTGTTTTGGAATTTTTTATAATTTTTCTGAATTTTTCAGAGTTTTTCAGAATTTTTTTTAATGATTTTTCACAGTTTTTCAGAATTTTTCTTCAATTTTTCCCTTATTTCCCCAGGTACTTAATTGATGAGTATGGTAAGTAAATAATATGATTTAGAAATATATTTATATATTTTTTTAACTTTACAGGGTATAATTATGTATTATTATTATTGTTTAATAAAAGAGGGGCGGCGGCACGCCCAAAACAATAATATTTTTATAATTAAATGAAGTGTATATAATGAAAGCGGCGGCACGCTTTAATTTTACTAATTCTAACTTTTTTTTTTTGTTGGACAATACGTTTTGCCGACGGCACGGCAATTCTCATAGTAAACAATTTTTTTTTATACCCTTGCAGAGGGTATTATAATTTTGTCGTGAAATGTGTAACGCATAGAAGGAGACATCTCCGACCCCATAAAGTATATATATCTTGATCAGTATCAACAGCCGAGTTGATATAGCCATGTCCGTCTGTCCGTCTGTCTGTTTCTATGCGAACTAGTCTCTCAGTTTTAAAGCTATCTTTATGAAACTTTGCAGAAGTCCCTCTTTCTGTTGCACGCAGCTCATATGTCAAAACCAGCTGGATCGGACCACTATATCATATAGCTGCCATAGGAACGATCGGTCGAAAAGTAGGTTCTTGTATGAAAAACATTTTTGTTTATAAAGTTATCTTTACTAAACTTGGTATTTATTAGTTTTACTACGTTCCCCATATATATGCAAAATCCTATTAAGATCGGACAGCTATATCATATAGCTGCCATAGGAACAATCGGTCGAAAATTAAGTTTTTGTATGGAAAATTTTTATGTTTTTCAAGATATCTTGACCAAACTCGGTACTTATTAGTTTTACTCCGCTCCCCATATATATGCAAAATCCTATTAAGATCGGACAACTATATCATATAGCTGCCATAGGAAAGATCGGTCGAAAATTAAGTTTTTGTATGGAAAATTTTTATGTTTCTCAAGATATCTTGACCAAACTCGGTATTTATTAGTTTTACTACGCTCCCCATATATCTGCAAAATCCTATTAGGATCGGACCACTCTATCATATAGCTGCCATAGGAACGATCGGTCAAAACTAAGTTGTATGGAAAACTTTTTTGTTTATCAAGACATTTTAACCATAATCGGCATTAACTATTTTTCCTGTGCTTCTTAGATACGGGCAAAACACTATGAGCATTATGAAAAGGTCTGCAAGGGTATTAAATCTTCGGCGTGCCGAAGATAGCTCTTTCTTCTCGTTTTTTTATATATTTATATTTATATATATGTTATTTTAGCTATAGACAATTGGTGGCGACACACCAAATATTAATATCTATTACTTAAGTTATTAAAAGTGTGTATTTGCCGACGGCACGGCAATTACTGAATTTAGCGAACGGCGCGCTGGCAAGAAAATGTCAATGCAAGTTTCCTGTATTCAAGATCAAGGTCAGCGATTGAGCAGCCTTGAATTTCAAATACAGAATAAAAGAATGATGGCCGCTAGGCGAAAATTGCGCCCGTTGGTTTTGGTTATTGCCAATTTGTTTTGATTCTCGTTTTCTTTGTTTACGAGAAATGTACACAGCAAGTGGCAAGTGTGTGTGGCAAATGTGTATGTGTAATTTGATTTCTGAGCATTAACATTGTATTGGTGGCGACACACCAAATATGCCAATGCTTAATGTTTGCACTTTGTTTTTTTTCCTTTTTTGATTGTGTTGTTGTTATTATTTTCTTTGACTATTCTTTTATTCTTTATTTCATAGGAAAGAACGATGACGACACATCGCAAAATTATTGTATAAATAAATAAATAATTATTTATATATAATTGGCGGCGACACGCCTATTTTATTAAATATTATTTATTGAAAATTTTTATTAGCGGCGACACGCTAGTTTTGATTTTAATTGTAAATTGAGTTTTAGCGGCGGCACGCTAGTTTTGATTATTGTTGTTGTTGCTGTTAATTGTTGTTATTGTAGAAAATAATTTTGCCAACAATATTCAAAAAGAAAATCTGAAAAAGAGAAGCTCAAACACTTACGATCTCTATAGATAACTTATTCGAAAAATGTTAGAAAAATTTGTTATATGTATGATTGAAGGGTAATGGCAAAGAAGGGGGGAGGGGGTGAGACGAGTTTATATTGGCGCTTGCTATTTGTTTTGATTACAAATGCGTGTCTGTGTCTGTGATGATTAGCGGCAAGCTGGCCAATATTAGTGCGTTCACCAACCTTTCGTCCTAGCTTCCTTCAGTATCCAGAGGATATGGTTGTGAAACTTATTATGGTAGGTTGTGAACCAAAATAGGTGCGGAAAAATTTGTGGAGAGAGCGTAAAGCACAAAGCACTGGGCGTGCGTAAATGAGCGTCTGCAGATGTTTGTGAAAAAAAATAAAAAATTTCCACGAAATCCCTATGCGCGTCAAACGGAATGATGAGCACAGAGGGGGATATGAAGGGGTGTATATATGTATAGGATATGTATCTATATAGTCACACATGCAAATCTATTTTGTGCAATAAAATATATGTTAATGTGCGTGTGTGTGTGAAAATAATTTGTTTGATTGGTGTGTATATGCTGTTGCTGCGTTGCGCTGCTGCTGCTGCTGCAATTTATAAGATATGCTTTTTGTGAGAGCGTGTATATGTGTGTGTCTGTGATATATGTATATGTGAATGTGTGCGTGCGCGTCACTATGCGCTGATTTTTTGGTTAAAGTTGCGCGACAGCAACTATCTTATATAGATTTCTCACACGCACAATTAATTGGCACACTTGTTTAGTATATGATGATGATGGTGATTGGTCGATATGATTACCTTGATTGCGCTTGAAATTATGTTTTTTTGATGATAGCTATTAATACCTTGTAAGTGTTGATTTTGTTGTTTTGTTGGTTGTTGGTTTAATTATAGTTTTTAATAATATTTATATGTTAATTTAAGTTATGATAGGAAATTGCTCTCTTTGAAGCTTATTTATAATTGTGGAGAAAATTTGAATAGGAAATTGTCCGTAAACGGACAGTTGGTAGCATAAATGTGTGTATATGTGCTAAGAGTAAATATTTATTTATTTATTTGATTGAAAATATATATATAGATGCTTTTAGCAATTTTATTGATTTAGGTAATTATTTGAAATTAATTGAGTTAATATCGATTTCGATGTTATGTCGGTTGTTGGTTTTGTTTTTTTGTTTGAAATTTTTAAATCGGTTTGAAACTAATGCATTTAGAGGCTGTACTTTGTGCATAGAGTCGGCGTGGCGTCACTTTGCCAATATATACGTATAAGTTAACACATAAATACTATAGCAACTAAGCAACAACACATGAATGATGCTGACACGCCAAATTGTGAGTTCAGTGCTCTGCACTGGCCACAATCAGCAGCGATCGCATGACACCCCTTTGCTGGTGTGCTGCGACGCTGAGAATGCTGAGTCGGCATGCCGACTGTGGTCCGATGGCGCGACGCATTGACTTCGCTAAGTAGCGTTATGTTTTGCATTTGTCTTTAGCTTAGGTTCGCTTTGTAATAAAGAAGACACACGTGGTCTTTAGTTCAGTTCGCTTTGTAATAAAGAAGACACACGTTGTCATTTTTCGTACTCCGGCTCATCACCGTAACATTTGTTCTTATTGAGCACATTATTGCACCACAAGGGCAATAATCACTGAAGGGGACGAAGTCAAGTCCTCCAACGTAATCACCATAAAAACCGCATCAGTGCTCACCTTGGATCGACTTCCTCACGGAAGCGACGCTGGACCTGGAATTCACAATCAGCAGCTACGCGGGATCCCCGCGGCTACCTGCTACCACACTTAAATAACTGGCGCCCAAACGTCCTAACACCCACCAAGTTCATAGGCAATAACACAAAAACATGTAAGTTTGTCAAGTGAATTCAAATAGAAAAAAAAAAAAAAAAGAACACACAAGAATAGAGGTTGTGAAAAGAAATACACATTTTGCCAAAAAAAATAAAAAATAAAAACCATTGCATACTTTAACTAAAAAACCATTGCATACCCTCACTAAGAATAAAACCATTGCATACCTTTAATGCAGGTTTTATTATAAATAAACAATTGCATACCTTTCAAAAATAAAAAATAAAAACCATTGCATACTTTAACTAAAAAACCATTGCATACCCTCACTAAGAATAAAACCATTGCATACCTTTAATGCAGGTTTTATCATAAATAAACAACTGCTACTAATACAATTATATGCCCAATGCGAAAAAGTTTTCATACAAGTATCGAGGTTAACAAATGAGCTGGAACACCTATAGGGAAATAAAGACCGAGTACAACAGTGAAGATAGTATAGGTGAAGAACAAGTTGGTTGGTGCCCAGAATATCAGGTAGCTAACACAATGGACCCTTCACAGATTCAAGCTCTCATTGACAATGCCGTTAGATCGGCACTGTCGCAACAACAGTCCCAGATAAATTCAATAACTCAGGAAATACAAAGGTTGCAAGTGAAAACGCCAGCAGTCGTCTCTTACCAAAGGATAACTGTTGTTCCTGGGGTAAAATGTGACATAAAACTCGACATAATAAAATCAGTACCAGACTTCTCTGGTGCACAAGACCAATATGTTGCTTGGAGACAAGCAGCAATCGATGCGTATGAACTTTTTAAGCCCTTCGACGGTAGTAGCGAACACTACCAAGCAGTAGCCATTCTTAGGAACAAGGTCACAGGGCCTGCTGGAGCCTTACTTATCTCCTACAACACGGTGCTAAATTTCGACGCCATCCTGGCTAGACTAGATTGCACCTATGCCGACCGAACATCCTTACGCCTACTGAGGCAAAACTTAGACATGGTCAGACAGGGTGAAATGACACTTATGCAGTACTATGATGAGGTCGAAAAGAGACTAACTCTGGTAACTAATAAAATTGTTATGTCACACGAACAAGAAGGCGCTGATTTGCTTAACACTGAAGTTAGAGCCGATGCCTTGCACTCCTTCATATCAGGCTTGAGGAAACAGCTCAGAGCTGTCGTATTCCCAGCGCAACCCAAAGACTTATCCTCTGCGCTAGCCCTCGCCATAGAAACAGAAGCCAGCATTGAGAGAAGCATGTTTGCAAACTCCTATGCTAAAGTTGTTGAGGAACGATCCCAAACAGCTGAAAACGGCAAACACAAACCATATGGTAAACAGAATAAAAACTACAAGGAAGACCACGGTCAAGATAGAAACCCCCATTACAAACACAAGAAAAATGCTCCAAAGGAGCAACCTAATAAAGAAAGCCAAGAGCCAGCTCCACAACCGATGGAGGTAGATTCTTCTTCCAAATTTAGGCAGCGTACTGAATACAACCAGAACCAACCAAATGAGTCAAACGCTACTAAGAGGAGGAACTCCTCAGAGCGACAAACAGGTCCGAGACGGCAACGTCTTAACAACATTGTTCAAACGGATTCCGAAGAACAAAAGGTAGCATACGAAAAAGCCGCAAAGGCTGCTGTCGAAGAAATTGACAGCGAGGAAGAGTACGATCAAGCCGACTCTGTCCATTTTTTAGGGAACACTCCCGGTTACCGTTCATCGAACGACCGTTGGCTGGGAGAACATTAAAAATGCTAATCGACACTGGCGCGGCAAAAAACTATGTTAAGCCCGTAAAGGAGCTGAAAACCATATTGCCGGTCGCCAAACCCTTCTCGGTGAATTCGGTCCACGGATCCACTGAAATAAAGGAAAAATGCCTGATAAACATTTTTAATCACACTTCCCCCTTTTTCCTATTAGACACACTTAGTTCGTTCGATGCCATTATTGGATTCGACTTGTTAACACAAGCCGGGGTACAGTTGAACCTAGCAAAGAGTCTACTAGAGTATCAGGGCATTTCTGAAGAAATTCAATACCAGAAGTGCACTGATGTAAATTTCACCGATGTAAACGACATCGTAGTTCCTATCTCTATCAAAAAAGAGTTCAGGAACATGATACTTAAGAGGAAAAAGGCCTTTTCAACAACGGAAGAAGCACTCCCTTTCAACACCTCTGTCACCGCCACAATCCGTACGATTGACAACGAGCCAATATATGCCAGAAGTTACCCAAGTCTAATGGGCGTGTCCGACTTCATAAATAATGAGGTCAAGCAACTACTAAAAGACGGCATCATTAGACCATCAAGGTCGCCCTACAACAGCCCAACGTGGGTTGTTGACAAAAAAGGCACAGACGCCTATGGCAACGCAAACAAAAGATTAGTCATCGACTTCAGGAAACTGAACGAGAAGACTATACCTGACCGTTACCCGATGCCCAGCATCCCCATGATTCTAGCGAACCTGGGAAACGCTAAATACTTCACTACCCTTGATCTAAAGTCAGGGTATCACCAGATATACCTTGCAGAACATGACCGCGAAAAAACAGCATTCTCTGTTTGCGGTGGCAAATATGAATTCTGCCGACTGCCATTTGGTCTTAAGAATGCGGGCAGCATCTTCCAAAGGGCAATCGATGATGTTCTAAGGGAACATATTGGGAAAATTTGTTACGTCTACGTAGACGATGTCATAGTTTTCTCAAAAAACGAAGTAGACCATGTCAGGCACATTGACACAGTACTCAAGTGCCTGATTGAAGCCAATATGAGGGTGAGCCAGGAGAAAACCAACTTTTTTAAAGAAAGCGTAGAGTATCTTGGTTTCATCGTAAGCAAGGACGGCACCAAATCCGACCCAAAGAAGGTCAAGGCCATTCAAGAGTACCCCGAACCCAAAAGCGTCTACAGTGTCAGATCTTTCCTGGGTCTGGCAAGCTATTACAGAGTCTTCATAAAAGACTTTGCAGCCATAGCTCGCCCAATAAGCGACATTCTAAAAGGAGAAAATGGTTCGGTGAGTAAGCATAGGTCAAAGAAAATAGCAGTCGAGTTCAACGAAACCCAGCGCAACGCGTTTCAACGCCTGCGCAACATCTTGGCGTCAGAAGACGTAATTTTGATGTACCCAGATTTCAAAAAAGCTTTTGACCTAACCACTGATGCCTCAGCAAACGGAATCGGCGCAGTCCTATCCCAAGAAGGCAGACCCATTACCATGATTTCTCGTACCCTAAAAAGTCCAGAACTGAACTACGCAACCAACGAAAGGGAGTTGCTAGCTATCGTGTGGGCCTTAGGTAAATTGCAAAACTACCTATACGGCTCCAGAGAAATTAACATTTTCACTGACCACCAGCCTCTCACCTTTGCAGTAGCAGACAAAAATACCAATGCCAAAATAAAAAGATGGAAAGCCTACATCGACCAATACAACGCCAAAGTTTGCTACAAGCCTGGCAAAGAAAATTTCGTAGCAGATGCATTGTCTAGACAAAATCTCAATGCCCTACAAAATGAGCCCCAATCGGACGCTGCAACCGTTCACAGCGAAATTTCACTGACCTACACGGTCGAGGCCACGGACAAACCGTTAAACTGCTTCAGAAACCAGATCGTTCTGGAAGAAGCGCGTTTCCCATTAAAACGCACCATAATTTTATTCCGCAACAAAACTCGCCACTTGATCAATTTTACTGCTAAGAGCAGCATTTTAGAAACCCTCAAAGAAGTTGTAAATACGGAGGTTGTGAACGCGATCCATTGCAACCTTCCCACATTAGCAGTTTTCCAACACGAACTGATTGCCCATTTTCCTTCTACAAAATTCCGGTTTTGTAAAAATCTCGTACAAGACATAACGGGTAAAAGCGATCAGTTGGAAATAATAAATAGCGAGCACAACAGGGCGCACAGAGCAGCCCAAGAAAATGTCAAACAAATCTTGCGTGACTACTACTTTCCGAACATGAGCAGATTAGCCCAAGAAGTAGTCTCAAACTGCAAAGTTTGCACGCAAGCAAAATATGACAGACATCCCAAGAAACAGCAGCTTGGCGAAACTCCAATCCCACAATACACCGGCGAAATGTTGCACATAGACATATTCTCAACCGACAAAAAACAATTTTTGACTTGCATCGACAAGTTTTCCAAATTCGCCTTAGTACAGCCAGTACCATCAAGAACAATTGTCGACGTTAAGGGTCCCCTGTTGCAAATTGTGAATATGTTTCCTAACATTAAAACAATATATTGCGATAATGAACCTTCATTCAACTCAGAGACCATTACGTCCATGTTGAAAAACCAATATAACATCGATATTGTAAACGCTCCGCCTTTACACAGTTCATCAAATGGCCAAGTGGAACGATTCCACAGTACGTTAGTTGAGATCGCTAGGTGCCTAAAGATTGACAAAAAAATCGAGGACACGATCGAACTAATACTGAGAGCAACAGTAGAATACAATAAATCGCTACACTCAGTCATTTGCGAAAAACCAGTTGAAATTCTTCATGAGGGAACCGAAAAGCGCAGTTCAGGTGTTACCTCCAAACTGGCAAAAGCCCAACAAAACACCATAGAAAGGTGTAACGTAAACAGGAAAAACCGCGTATTTAAGGTAGGAGAGGAAGTATTCCTCAAAAACAACAAAAGGTTAGGAAACAAGCTAACTCCTCTCTGCACCAGACAGGAAATACAAGCAGACCTAGGAACGTCTGTCTTAATCAAGGGAGGGTGGTCCACAAGGACAACCTAAAATAGTTTTACCTTATATTTAGTTAGGAAATAAGTTCCCCAAGACAAAGCACCACAATCACATATGCGCAAACTGCTTGATGTTGATTCCGACCACTTAAAAACACTACTGTCCGTACTCAAGATACACCATAGAATGGCTAGAAGCTTAGACTTCCTAGGCACAACCCTGAAGGTAGTAGCAGGTACCCCAGATGCCTCTGATTTCTTAAAAATCAGGGTAACAGAAGCCCAATTAATCGAATCAAATCCCAGACAAATAGCCATAAATTCCGAGACACAGAAACAAATAAACAAACTAACTGATACCGTAAGCCAGATAATAAAAGCTCAAAAAAATAAATTAACTGACACTCCACACTTGTATGAGACGCTTTTGGCTAGAAACAGAATGCTAACCATCGAAATTCAAAATTTAATTCTCACAATAACCTTGGCAAAATCTGGTATAGTAAACCCTACAATATTAAATCACGCAGATTTGAATTCACTTGTCAAACAGGACGCTCCAATAGTTAGTTTAATAGAAGCCTCAAAGATTAGGGTCCTTCAGTCCGACGATATAATTCACATACTATTAGACTTCCCAAGGGTCGAAGCCAAATGCAAAAAGATCACCATCTATCCCGTGTCTCACAATCACACCATACTACGTCTCGACGAGAACTCACTGGCCGAATGCGAAAAGGATACCTTTGCCATCACTGAGTGCATCCAGACCACACACATCAGCTTTTGCGAGCGATCTCGACGCGATTCCTGCGCGTTACTCTACGCGGGAAGCATGGCTCAATGCCATACCCAACCCAGTCACCTAAAAGAAGTAACGCCCGTCGATCATGGCGTGATCATCATCAACGAGGCGACTGCCCGCATCCGCACAGATGATAGCCCCGAAGTAATCGCAAAAGGAACACACTTAATAACATTTGAACGAGTAGCTATCGTCAACGGAACCGAATTTATAAACGAGCGGAAAGCAATGGATAAAATTCCCGGCATCGTAAGGTCTCCACTTCTAAGGATCATCGGGCATGACTCGACTCTGAGTATCCCACTACTACACCGAATGAGCAACGAAAACTTACGCTCCATCCAAGAGGTGAAGGAAGACATCGATAATGCTGGATCGCCCAAGTTATGGTTCACTGGCGGAGTAATACTGAATGTGGGTCTCATTGCCTCACTCATCCTTGTCCAGGCAATAAGGAAGAGACGAGCATCGATAAAAATCCAAGGTGTGATCGACAACTTTAACATGGCCGAGGACGGCCATAAACTTGAGGGGGGGCAGTTAACACATAAATACTATAGCAACTAAGCAACAACACATGAATGATGCTGACACGCCAAATTGTGAGTTCAGTGCTCTGCACTGGCCACAATCAGCAGCGATCGCATGACACCCCTTTGCTGGTGTGCTGCGACGCTGAGAATGCTGAGTCGGCATGCCGACTGTGGTCCGATGGCGCGACGCATTGACTTCGCTAAGTAGCGTTATGTTTTGCATTTGTCTTTAGCTTAGGTTCGCTTTGTAATAAAGAAGACACACGTGGTCTTTAGTTCAGTTCGCTTTGTAATAAAGAAGACACACGTTGTCATTTTTCGTACTCCGGCTCATCACCGTAACATTTGTTCTTATTGAGCACATTATTGCACCACAAGGGCAATAATCACTGAAGGGGACGAAGTCAAGTCCTCCAACGTAATCACCATAAAAACCGCATCAGTGCTCACCTTGGATCGACTTCCTCACGGAAGCGACGCTGGACCTGGAATTCACAATCAGCAGCTACGCGGGATCCCCGCGGCTACCTGCTACCACACTTAAATAACTTATATGCGTGTATGTATGCGTGCAAAAAATGCGAGCGTCTCCATGCAAGTGAGCGTGTGTGTGCAGCGAGCGCCAGCGTCTATGTGCAATAGCACAACGCCAGACAGCGTGGAGTCGCTTTCCTTTGTCTACACACACACACACACTGAGGACGCGTCACAAATATATATGCACTGGGCAATAAGGCTGTACCCACGCGTTCGACTCGTATGTTGATGCACTGTTATATATACATTTATATACAGCCACTGTACATATAATACTATATGATCGCGTTGAACCGTAAGAATTTCATCTATAAATTAATTTATTGATTTATAGACTTGCAATATTGCACATTGCACACTGAAATTCCCATTTACTTTGCGACGGCGAACAACTATTTCAATTATTTAATTCAAATTCAAATTCAAATATCAAATATCAAAGACTGTCCGCGAGCACGTCCGTTCTGTTCAAGCAACAAATGAAGACCCCTTTTTTCTGGTTAAATAATTGAATGGGAAGCCGGGTCGGATGGGACGAGATGAGAAATGGGACAATATGAAGGATGCTGAGCACCCGCTCACTCATTCGCCAATTAGGGCGAACATGTGAGTGAGTGAGAGTGGAAGCAGGAGAGAGTGAGAGTGAGTGAGAGAGAGAGAGTGAGGGAGATATATTGAACTGAATGTGTGTATTGTACGAGGGTGAGCGCGTGTGCGAGTGCGGGAGCAAGCGAGTCGTAGTGGGACGGCTTTATTGGCGTCCGCTCAATTTTTAATCTAACTACTCTCATAGATCCATGCTCCCTATCGCACACACTGGTCTCACGCACGACACCAAACATTCAATATATTCTGATCACCCCACCACCCCCCCGGCATCAGCATTTATATGTTATGCCATTAGCCAGCAGTTTTGGCCATGCATTATTGGCGAGAGAAATTAATTTATTGATTTTAATAACATGTCATATATGTTTGTGTCATTTGATTTGAGTGCATCAGGATAAGGAGTATATTTTTTCGTCCAGTTAATTGTTAATATTTTTCTTTTTTTTTTTTTTTTTAAATAGTTGTGACAAATATTTGTTGGATTTGGTCATGTACAACGACACGAAGAGTGTGTGTGTGTTCCCATAGATTCAATGTGTGTGCATGTGTGTATCTGCTGTTCGAGACAATAGAAAGAAAACAGAGTCACAACATTATTCGGGCCACTCCACAAGTGCACAGCATCGATCGAGCATGCCAATCCATTTTATTTGTTACCCTGTTATTGGGTGGCTATAAATTTTCTGTTTCCCCAATCAAGGATTTATTCCTCCCGTTTTTTTTTTGTTTTTTTTTCCTTTCCTTTTTGGAAAAAAGATTCTCCCCATCGTTGATAATTTTTCGCCCTACATCAAATCAAAGACAAACAGACTAATACCGATCTTTTGACAATTAAATTGTTGGTATTTGTTGCCTAGTGTCTTCTCTCATTTATTTGATTTAATATTGAAATAATTATTAGCACCGGCTGATTATCAAAAAAGCAGATTGGCAATATTAGCTATTTGCGATGTAGAGATAAAATTGATTGGGAATATGAAAGATTGGGAAATTTAAATTGTTATGAACAGAATTTGGTTAGAGCAGAAGCAATATATATTTATGAATATGTTTGTTAATCCTATTTGCTTCTGAACATTATGAGACTTGTGCTTGCATGCGTGCATGCGTGCATGTATGCATAGTTGGCATGCTTGCATGCGTGCATGTGTGCATGTATGCATGTGTGCTTATGTGCATTATTTGCTTGCTTGACAAGGTTATATTAAATTATTATGTTGGCAATTTTGGTTTTGTTTTTGTTTTGATTTTATATGTTCAACTAGACATGTATATGTTTTTGTGTACTTGAGAATTGATATTAATATTAATTTAGTTAATAATTAAATATTAAAGTTATGATAAAGTTGATAATCATGATGTTGGTGATGATGATGTTCTTGATAATAATGATATGTGTTGTTGTCAGTTGCTGAAAGGATATGTTTCGTCGCCACGGGAGTAGGCGCAAAATACCGATGCCGACAAGTTGTTAGATAGAGTGAGTTGCCACCACCCCGCCATCTCGCCGATGTGTTGAAAGGCAAGTATGGAGAGAAACAAAGTTATGTTGCCATTTGGGGGATGAGCAAAATTGTTGGGCTACGATCAGCCGGGCAGCGTTGTTTTCTATTTGGTACTAGCTTGGTGCTGAGTACGTGATGGCGGTCCGGATCCGTGGCCTTTGGAGGCTGGGATCGGACGGTTTACCGCTTGACGGCCTATTGGACGTTCTTTAGATTGGGCAAATGTTGGTTTTGCATGTGATAGCTTGGTTTAGCTATAATGAGTTTAAGCTGGTTGGTGCTTTTGTTGTGTAAGGGGATGGTTGTTTTTAGTTGTCCAGGTATGGCTGAGCTGGAGTGTTGTCTGGTTGACGGTTAGTAGGTTAGTTGAGTCAGTTTATTGTCTGGCTTGTTTGGGAACTGTTTGGCATAAGAGTGCTGCCGGCTAGCGTTGATTTGGTGGATTGTTGTGCGTCCTTGTGATTACTGCTCACTCACCTGGTTTACACATGCCCAAAAGGACAGTGCTCCAGGCACCCAAGCTAAGCAGTTATTGTTAGCCAGGTGTGACTGTTTTGGGCATATGGTTGCGGTTGTGAAATTGGGTTTTGGTTAGTTTTGTTACTGCTCACTCACCTGGTTTACACGTGCCCATAAGGACAGTGCTCCAGGCACCCAAGCTAAGCAGTTATTGTTGGTCAGATGGGACTACTTTAGGCATAGGGATTGTATGGTGCCGTTTTTATGGTGTTAGTGTGGTCAACTGTTTGGATGGTTATGTTATTTTGGGACTTATTATGGCACTATGTGGTGTGCTTTGGTCTCCTGTTTTGTGTAAGGCAGATAAAATGGGATTTAGGCAGTTATTCTTGTTGTCTGGTAGGACGTCAATATATAATCTGGTAGACGACTGTGAGCCTGGAACATACACTTTAGGGTCTCTTCTCAGTCTCTATTCCAGCGCACAGCAGGCCTTACATATTGAAATGTTGTTGGTTAGTTTTGTTGTTGTTTGTTATTTTATTGTTAATAGTATTTTGGAATTTGTTGTTATTAATTTATATTTGTTATTGTTATTGTTGTTTTATTTTGATTTTAGCTTGACTATTGTTAATTATTATTATAGTTTATTATTTTTATGTTTTTGTTATTATTGTTATCGTATTGTCGACATTGGTTGTTTATTTGATTTTGGCATGGCCTGTATTTCAGGTAGTTTTTCATGGGAGTGAGACTTGTTCGGTCAACGGTTCTTAATTGAAAGGATCGTTTTGTTTTATGTTTTCATTTGTTTATTAATGGTTAGATTAGTATGAATTTGCTTTTGGTAAGTTGTTAGTTTTAACATATTGGTTTGTTTTGTTCTTTTTGGCTTGGTTTGAAAATTGGCTTCGTTTGTTTTTGGCTATTTAAGTTTAAACAGGTAAGTTTGTATGAGTCAAATATAGTTTATTTTATTTTATTTCTTAAATTTAACATATTTGTTTTCCCTATTTTATTTTAATTTCTTAGGCTAGTAAGTTTCTAGTTTTAATATTTTTGGTTTTATTTTGGCATAATTTTATGTTTACATATTAGTTTGTGCTGTTCTTCAGCTTAGCTTTATTTTGGCTTCGTTTGTTTTTAGATTTAGCAAGTGAGTTTGCATGAGTTAAATATGGTTTGTTTTTATTTCATTTTTTAGGTTAAACATTTTTTTTGTTCTTATTTTTATTTTTTGTTTCTTATGCTAGTTAGTTTCTAGTTTTAACATATTTGTTTAGTTTGTTGGGTTACTTGGTTGCTTAATCGTAAGTTTTAACATATTTGTTTTGTCTTATTAGTTAAGTTATTTTCGATATTTGTTTTTGTTTAATGTATAGCTGTTGGATATTTATTATTTTGTTATTGGGTTGTGTTTGTTTCATATGTCTTATGAAAATCCCTCCAGCCCTTCTCAAGGAGTCTTGCGATTTCTGTGATGGTCAGTTTTCCTGGGCTTGATGGTGTTGCTTTGGATGTCGATGGGTTTGGTGCTTTTGGTGAGGCATCGCTTTGTCTTTGTTGTGGTGATTGTTGTTGCTTCTGCAGTGCATCTTGGTATACTGGGCATCCTCTATATGTGGCGATGTGGTTGCCTTTACAGTTGGCACATTTTCCATCCTGGTGTCTTGGCTTTGTGCATTCTGCTGAGTGATGGCTTCCGGCGCACTTGTAGCATGGGTACTCTCGCTTCTTGCAGTCCTTGGTTTTGTGGTCGAACTTTTGGCATTTATGACATTGCTCTATGCTGTCAGGGTTGGCAGTGTATTTAATGATGCTGACCAAGAAGGTGCCAATTTGTTCAATTTCATATATTTCTTGGTTGTTTTCTTTTAATTCTAGGTCTACAATATATGAAGCTGTTGGACGCTGGGTTGCATGGCTTATGATGTTCTTGGCTGAGCGTACTGTGTGTCCAAGGTGGGCTAATTTGAGCGTTATCCAGTCTATGGGTGTGGAAGGATGGAGTCCTCTGATGATGACTTTGTACGATTTGGGTCCAAGCAGGCTGCTTTCGGTGTAGGTGTCGTTGTATAGGCATCTACAGAGTTTTAAAAGGGCTCTGTGCTTTTCCATGGTGCTACAAACAAATCTAATTTCATCATATCTGATGGCTAGAGTGTAGAAGCCATCTTCTCCCACTTCGATTTCAGCCATTCTGACCAACTTCCCCACGTTTTGGACCTTTGGGACGACAATGTACGGTATTGTGTCATATATTAGTCGAGCTGTTGATTGGAGTAGAGATAATATGGCTTTAGTAACAGGTAAGTTTTTTGTTTTACAGGTAAGTAATTGGTTTGTTTTGTTCAATGGTTTTCTTATGTTTTAACAGGTGAGTTTTATTTTCTTTTGTATTTTACAGGTGAGCAAGTGGTGGAATTTATTGAATATTGTTATTAGGTTTTATACAGGTAAATTTATATTTTGTTTACAGGTGAGTGAGTTGGTAATTTTCGGATTCCCTCCAAATAGGCTTTTAACGGGAGAGTTTTTATTATGTATGCAGGTAAGTACTTTTTCTTTTTTACAGGTGAATATATTGTTAATAAGATAAGTTTTTAGTTTTAATCAGGTGAGTGAGTGATAAGTTTTGTAGGGTTGGCTGAGTTGTTTTAATTCTGGTGTGTCTTGTCTACGAAGTTTGGAAGTTAGCGTTGAATACTATTAGGGATGAATTTATTTATGCTGTGCTTAGCAATGGCCAGCAGTGAGTTGACTAAACTAATATTGTACATATGTATATGTGGAAATATTGGTTGGAATTACATTTCGGACCTAAAAATTTTTTTTTACCTATTGGCGGGCTCACAATGGTTTATAGTATTAATAAATTAATTTGTGTGTTAGTAGTTGTTAATTTTGTTTTTAATTTTTTTATTTGGGTAGAAATGTGTATCAGTCTGGCAATGGCCAGCCGTTAGCATATTTGCTTATACCTAGTAGAAATATGTTTCAGCCTGGCAATGCCAAGCATTGTGGAAAATTTTGCCTATATTTGCATGCGTATGTATATGCGCGTCAGGCGTCATGGCGTCTGTATTTTCGCGAATGTATACCAACACAATCGTATGCTATGGTATTATGGAATTATGGGACTCATTTGGACAATTTTGGAGTTTTATCGAAAGTTTTTTTTCTATGGTTCCAGACTTACCCCAATTGTCACAAGTTTCTATTTTTTGGGGCTTTACTTGGTTGGTTGACGCTTCATTTTAATGGTATGTTTGGCCTTGAATACTTTTGTATTGGCTATTTCATAATTCAGGGACACAGACCGAGACAGACTATTTCAGCCGTGGTGAAAATGAAATTGCGCGCACTTATTTAGGGTTATATGGACAGTTTGAATATATATTGATATATTTCCGAGATTTACTCTTTGATGAAATGGAGTTGGATTGTAAATGGTGAATCCACAGTGCTTTTTTAGTTTAGGCAAAATAGCGGCGATCTTGCGTTAATAGTTTGTAGGTTTCACTTTTTGTTCACTTTTAATTCACTTTTAATAGTTTTTCTCTTTGATTTTCTTCCGTTAACTTCTTCACTTGCGCAGGCTATCGAGGCTTTTGGCTTTGAATCTGAGAGTATAAGCCTAGAGATCGTACGAGTATCAGTGAGTATGCCGATGTATCGATTGATGGTCGATCACCCAGGCAAAATATCGCATTGATGCGCTTTTTTTGGCTGCTTGGATATTGGAATGATGCGAATTGGCACAAAATAAGTTAGCTGTACGATTGTTATTTGTTTTAAAAATATATAATATATTTTGGCATGATATGAATCAACTTTATGACATTTTCAGGCACAATATAAATCGGCTGCGCGGTTGTTGTTTGAATGGGCATATGTGACATTTTCAGGCACAATATAAATTGGCTGTGCGGTTGTTTGTTGTTTGAGAATATAGATTATATTTTCGGACACAATTTAAATTGGCTGTGTGGTTGTTGTTTAATGGTCATATATGACATTTTCAGGCACAATTTGAATTGGCTGTGTGGTACCCGTGGCTCTTTATATTTTACTAGTTTGAGGCTAGGAGGATGTTGGTGGTCAGGTGGCTGCAGGTTGGCACTGGTGGGTGCACCGAGAAGCGCTTTGCTATCTTTTCGATAGCGTCTGGCGAATCTTAGTCTCATTTTGGCTGTGCTGTGGTATCTGGTATGATTTGACAACAGAATTGAGAAATTTGAACAAATTGATATTATGAGACGGGCCTATTCAAACTGAACATGTGGAAATATAATGGATTTTGGAATTTATTCCAAATTTGGATTCGGACAGACACTAGTATTCGCCCAGAAATGGGTACACAATTATATATACAATAGATTGGGTATAGTAGGATTATTTGGACAATTTGGTTTAGCATGGCAGTGGCCAGCTGCGGACAATGTATGAATAAACGGATTTAATTGACTAATTTGTGTACATATGCACTTATGAATTTATATTTAGGTCCTTTGGAGCGGTATCACTTGAGCACAGACACATTTAGGCTGGCATCTGGTGGTATCCGCTGGAGCAGGGGCAATTGCAGCTTGTATGAGTGTGTGCACAATTTGCACACAGACATAAATTGGATCGGCAACGTGCAAATGTATTGACATTTGGAATTGGCTGGTGATCTTGGTTCGCAATATTGGTCTCCATGGGACAATCTAGATATATGAGCAGAGTTAGCCAAGAACCATACATGTAAATTTAATGCTTATTATATACTTATTTGAGAGAGAGAATTCCAGTTGGCTTTGGAATGTGCACTTGTGGTATGCTGGATCTTTTGGTGGAAGAGAAAAGTGTTATTATTGGCAGTACACAATGTGAGTCGGCTGTGTGGTTGTTGTTTAATGGTCATATATGACATTTTCAGGCACAATATAACTTGGCTGGGCTGTTTGTGGTTGGTATGAGGCAGTCTTTGGGTCAAGAGCGTCCGGGTGAGAGATGTCAGAGATAATGATGTTGCGCACAGGGCGCTTCATCACTAAGTTTCATCATATGTGCTCACCCATGGCTCTTTTATATTTACGTGTTTGTAAATGGTTCTTTATATTTACGTGTTTGTAAATGGCTCTTTTATTTTTACTGTTTGTAAATGGTTCTTTATATTTACGTGTTTGTAATTGGTTCTTCATATTTTACGTGTTTGTAAATGGTTTGTCGTACTGGTGTGTGGCTCTTGTTGTGTTGGTGCATAGTGTGTTAGTAAATTGTTAGGGCGTCGCTTCTTGCTTGACCGATTTGAGACCATGCAGTGGCATGGGTGTTTTTAGCGGTCCAAGTATGGCTGAGCAGGAAGGTTAGTAGGTTAGTAGGCTGTAGTTGATGGTTGGTGTTTAGTTGGCTGTCAATTGTGGGGTATTTTGTACCAGGTGGGTTGGTTAATGGTGTTTTTGTTGCTTGACTGATGGTTTATAAGTTAGTTTTTTGGTTTTGATCTGTTAATCAGAGTATTTAGGGCATTAGGCGTTGGGATTGGTTGCAGGTATTGTCAAGTGTTTGAATGGCTTGTTTATATATTTGGGGCATTTTGTGTTTGTATACATATTATGTGTGCTATTTTAATTTGTTGCCATTGGGTGCGGATTGACTACATTCAGAGCCAATGTTTGAATATAGTATAATTTGACTAGTTTGCTGGTAGGCTTGTTTAAGGTGTTTGGCTTTGCATATGTATGTAAGTATATGGTATATGCAGATTATGGATTATTGTTTTGGTACCATGTTTGGTTTAATTATAGTTTTTTTTCTGTTTTATGTTGAGCAGGAGACCGGGTCGGATGAGACGAATGGAAAACGGGATCCGGGACACCGAGCATCGAGTACAGAGTAACGAGTATCGGGCATCGAGCATTCGCATCGCACAGAGAGCGAACGAGTGTGAGAGTATGCATGGTCGTGGTGGCCTGGAGGGCTCGAGGCATGGCGAGGCAGCATTAAAGGTGCCTACTAGCTCATGCTCGTCACCGCTCACGACCATCACGGGCATGCACAACCACACACAGGCCACTATTCTGCAGCGGTGCGAAGTATCCCTCATCCCACCGTCACACACCGAACCAATCCCCCCTCCAGAGTTTATTGATATATACTTCCTTAATTCTATACATTTTAAATTTTTGTGTGTTGTGATATGTTTATGTGTATATACATGTTTAAGGATTTGAGGGTGTCGTGTATGTTTTACAAAATTTATATGAATTTGCCAACTTAATATTCATACAATTTATGCAAAGTTGCACTTTATGATAGAGTAATTAATTTACATGAGTGTTTTATGTCTCTATATTTAGTAAATAAAAATTCAAGTGTATAGAAGAAGTATACAATTGGAGTGGTGTGCGGCGTCAGCAAATCTGGTTCGCCATAAGCCAGCATTATTGAAAAGAGTCAAGCAAAATGATGAGAGAATTTATTTAATGGCGTTTATGAAAATGATAATTTTTCGTTGTGATTTGTCTGGATTTGATATATGAAAACATGGAGAATTTTTCCTGTTTCATTTTGATAATGCATTGGACTCGGCGCATGAATACACAGTGTGTGTGTGTTCCCAATTGTATGGTGTGTGTGTCTGCATTGCCTGAGACATGGGGTTGGCAAATGAACAGAGCACACACACACAGGGCCACTCCACAATTCACAACTGTGATTTGTCATGTCCGTCCTGTGTTAATTGTTGGATTTTTGTTTTCCCAATTTAAAAAAGCTCCCTATCCACTGTTTCCCACATCAAAAGCAGATAAAAAACACCGCAGTTGATAAGAAGATTGATGTTATTTTAGCCGAGTGCCTTCTCTCGGTTCATTTAAATTTCAATAATTTAAATATATTTGCACTGACTGTCATCAAATGCGTGTTGGCTATGATCAAATATTTGCGATGCGGGGTAAAAAGGATGGTTGAGATGGAGGAGTTTTTAGCTAGTGGAAATTGAATTGGCAGATTCATTGGTAAGAATAAGCAATGATAAGCATATTGTGTGTTCTGTTTGTTATTATTACTTTTTCTCGATATGATTGAGTGTGTGTGTGTGTGTAAAGGAGTGATGATGTTTGATGCTGCCAAATGTGGATTTCTGGAGCTCATCTTGAAGAGGAAGTTGCCCGTCTCCCCGCATAGGCCGTTAAGAGTGCAAATAGCAGCTTCTTCTGCCATTGGTCATGGGGTGGGTAAGTGTGGCACAGACGTCTCGTTTCGTCTGTTTATGTTTTAGTGTGCGCCAGCGCATTGTCGAATAGGAAGCGCGCTCTTGTGCGCGTGTGTGTGTTCAAAAGCTCACTGTATTCGAGCATTGAAAATGCTGGAGCAGACACAGAGGCGCACATAGCGGCACATGGCTGGCAATTTATTGTGGCTTCTTGTTGTTTTGCAATTGTTGACAATTGCATTGATGATTGTGTTTGATTGCATTGAGAAATGCAATTTGTGATGAGGTTAGTATATTTTTAGGAAAATAATAGCTGCTTGAGGATAAATTAAAAAGGTAAGTAAATGGGGTAGGTAAAAATAATAAGGAGGTAACTAACAGGTAACTACAAAAATAAAGATTTGGTTAGGGAATTAACTGATAAAAGGTAAGATTGGAGGTAAGTGAAAGTTGCTATTTTTTCCAGGATTGTAATTTTGAATGAGCAGAAGGTGAGTCGATGAAACCGGTCATCTGGATTCATTCAATTTATTGGCTTGAATTTGACCAGGGTACAGCGGGCGGTGTAGAGTCTACGCCTTGGCGGAGTACTCCTTGCAATAGTTGTTGCAATATCAACACCGAGCCCATCAGATCATCTAACTGCTCTTGCTGCTTGTTGGCCATTTGAAGCAGTATATCTCTTTGCGGATCGTTAGAAGAGGGTGTTTAGTAAAGTTGTTGTTGTTGTGGTGATGGAAGTAGTTGTCGCTGCTCAACGTCAACTTGCATTGGCGTGGAATGTTGTTGTGTGACGGGTTGATTGTCAATGTTGGCTTGTTGCCGGATGGACCAATTTTCAAGCATCTGACGCTACCTTGAGATGATCTGTTCTCTGGTTTGAACAGAGTCAGGTCTTTCAAGTTGGCGTTGCAGCTGTTGTTGTTGTTGTAAACTTTGGATCCGCGCCCATCTAGAGCGTGGATCCAGAGAGTTGGATGAGGAGACGGTGGGGGGATTGGAATTATTGGCATTGTTTGCCGCATTGAAGGTCTTGGTTGTGTTTGGTGTGACAGATTTTTGGGGAACTGCAGCTGGAATGCTAATTTGTAATATTTGATTTTACGTTGGCTGCGTTTCCATCTGTCCACCATTTTGTTTTGATTTCTTGTTTTTATTTTTTTTGTTAATTAGCTTAGGCTTTGGCTGGCGTTGGCGCTGCAGCTGAGCTTGTTGTTGTTTTTGCTGTTGCTGCTGCTGTTGCAGGTGCAATTGAGCGGGTTGCTGGCGCTGAGGCTGCTTTTGCCGCCGCTGTAATTTCGGCTGAGGCTGCCGAACATTCGGACTGATATTTTTGCTATTTGGCAGGGACAACCGTTTTGCTTGTAGCAGATCCAGATACAAGGGGCAGCCCTTGTAATTGGCTGTATGGTCCGAGCCGCAGTTTGCACATTTAGCTGGCACATTTGCCGGTTTGACGCAAGTCTGTGTAAGATGTTCGTTGCCGCACTTTACACAGCGAGCAGGGTGGCGGCAATATCGGGCCGTATAGTTAAAGCGCTGGCATCGGTGGCACTGTGGCAATTTCTTGCTATCTATTTTAGGCCACTCGAAGCGGACGACGTATTTGCAAAGATTTTTGACTCCGAATATAGATCGATTCTTTGCGGAATCGGGAGCCAATTCCACAAAGAATATGTTCGGTTGATATGAACCAGGGCCGCTGCGATTCTTATATTTTGGGCAATATACGTTGCGAATCGTATAGCCCATGCAGGTCAGCTCGTTCCGGATTGCGTCGGTGCTTGTGGAGGCGTGAATGCCCCGCACCACAACCCGTAAGGAGCGCTCCTCACGCCTCTGGTACGTGTTGTAATTGATTGAGTTGTCCATATTGATGACGTTTATGATTTTAGAGTATGTCTCTAACGATTTTGGCATGATTCTTAGTATGCCAGGACCACCCAATTTTAACCCATAATCGATTATGGGCGGATTTTGTCCGTTTAATTTGGCAATTACAGAATCGATGCCGTTTTGATCGGGTTGATTTGCATGTAAGATGCATATTTGGGGCGGTTTGTAGTGTTTCGCCGCAGGGGCAGAAACATTGACCGCACCAGCTTGCTGTTGTCGTAGTTGTTGACTGTTTGGCAGGTGTCAGGGCAGCTTGTACGGCAGCGGCCAAATTGTTAGTTGTCGCCGGCAACTGTTGGGGCTGATGTGTGTCTGGCGCTTCAAAGTCGGATTCTGATAATAATGTGAACCGATTTGCAAATTGGCTGCGTCTTTGAGCATCTTGCTGGGATAGGCGAGAAATTGCCGAATTTTGGCGATTTGACTCTCGCGTATTATTTTTGCGAATTTGATTGGTTGCTTTGCCTGTGGGATGAAGTAGTTGATAATGCGAAGCACCGGTAGTGGCTGTGGTGGTGATTTTGCCGCCGGGACCACCAATACCGGGTGCATTGTTGGAGCTGCTGTCACTGCTGCTGCTTATGCACATTGAATTTTTGGATTTGTGATTTGCAGCATTGCCAGCCAAAATGGCTGCATATGTTGGCGAGCTGAGTTGTGTGGAGGTTTTTGTTGCAACAACTGAAGTGGGAGTATGGTGGCGAGAAGTGCTCATCAGCAGCGGTTGAGCTGGCTTTGGTGTGCAAGGAGCATCATCGCTATCCATAATATTTACGAGTGAATCACTAGAGGAGTGTTCATCGTAGTAGCTGTTTAAGTTGTCGGCAGCTTGACTGTTTGGTGGAGTGGTATCCAACTCAAGCTGGGCAATTAAGCATTTAAAATGTTCCAGCTGTGCCTGAGCGTCAGCTGGTATATGGATACTGTTTGTATTCGTGTTTGCCGCTGTTGCTATTGCTGTTATTGATGAAGTTGTTGTCGTTTCCGAAACAGTGTTGTCTGTCTCTTTGCCCGCAAAACGTTTTTTTTTTCTTGTCCTTTTTGCGCAGATGTTTCACTGGCTGTCGATATGAGAGCCTGGGGGGACAGGGCTGATGTTGGCGCCAATGAGTCTACTGAAATTGATAGCAGACTGTTCATTGGTGCCGGCATTCTCAGCATCGGCGAGAGCAGTAGGCCTGATAAGTTTGACAAGAGTCCTGGCGAAATTGCCGGCTCGGCGGACAGGTGAGTAGTGGGCGTAGTGTTTGGATCTGACATATTGATAGTGGTGATTGGTAAGTATGGTTGAAGGTAGGTATTGGTATATGTGATTATACGGTGAGTATATGGTTGAGGTAAGTATATATGTTATATATAGTTTATGATTGGTGATGGCACACCGGTAAGAAATTATATTTATATATAAGTATGATAAAGTAAGTATGGATATATGTAATATGAAGGTATGATAAGGTAAGTATAGGTAAGTATGAATATATGTATATTTGAAGGTATGATAAGGTAAGTATAGGTAAGTATAGCTATATGTAGTATGAAGGTGTGATAAAGTAAGTATATGAGAAGGTGTGATAAGGTAAGTATAGGTAAGTGTATGTATATGTGTGATAGTAGCTTAATATTGTTGGTGGCGACACATCAAATTAAGCTTTAATTTTTTAATAGTTTTGATAAAGGTAAGTATTTAGTTTTAATTTATTAAGTTTATTGGTGACGAACACACCAGTTTTGATTGTGTTAGTGTCAATCTTTGCAAAAAACAACCTACAAAGGGAGCGTGAAAAAGCTTAAGCTCTCTGTTGGTTTTTGCAAAGGTTGAGTTTATTTGAGTAGGAAACTGCACAAAATGGCGATGGGTGGATGAAACGACTAAATGGCGCTTTGTTGTGATTTGTTTGTAAGTGTGTGCTTTTGGTTTCACACCAAGTTCACCAATTTAGTCAATTCACCAACCAGAAAGTCGACTAGCTATAGTTGTGCCTGCTCTCAGCTTCGTCAAGTTTCTATGCGCGCGTCACTTATTTGGACGTCAAAAAGAGGGGAAGTAATGTATATATGTGTATTTATATGTGATTGTTGTAGATATATATGTTTGTTTATATATGTGTTTTGACAGGAGTTGTAGATATGTATGAGAAAGTATATATGTATATTTTTTTGACAAATGTATATGGAATGTGATAAGTGTGTGTATGCGTGTGTGTGTCAAGTTGCGCGACAGCAACTATTTTGGCGATTGTATGAGTGTGCAAAAAACCAGGACAAATTGCCCACACACACACACGTCATATATTGGCACAACACTTTTGCTGGAAATTGCGAGAAGTTTTTTGATTAATTTGTTTCGTCACCTTTTGGGCTTGAAGTTTGATGGCAAAAGTTGATGTAATACCTTATTTTTGGAGATTTGAAGGGTTAATTGTTATTTTTGGTTATGTATTATATTATTTATAGGTAATATATTTTTGATTTAATTGCTCTCTTTGTAGCTAAGAGGGTATGATTGTCCGTAGACGGACAGTTTGCAGCAATATATATGCTTGGTGTATACATATATTTAATTAGCAAATTGAAAATATATATAGCTATAGCAATTTATTGATTTATATGTATTTTTATTATAGGTAATATCAATTTTTATTTTTTTTTTTTTTTTTTTTTTTTTGTAGTATGCACTGGTCTATTACTCAGTGCATACGGCTGGTGGCCCAGATCCGTGTCATGGCTAAATCTGGACAAGTTTACCGCACTGCGCCGCTTAGCGGACCACGCGGAGTCGGTCGTTTTCTTGGGAGGCAGTTGTTGGTGCTGCAGACTATGGCTAGGTATAGCTCTTGTTTTTGGCGCTTGGGTGCTGCTCAGGTTGGAGCTTGTTGTGCTGGGTGAAGCACGAATTGTTTTCATTGGTGGTTGGTCAATATGCTGTTGTGGCTTTGGTTGCTAGCCTTGGAAATGAAGAGCATATTGAGGTTGTTAGTTGTGGTTAGTGTTTGCGCCAGGGTTAGTGATTAGTTGTGGATTAGTTTTGAAGTCTGGTGGGACAGTTCAGGTTTTTTTGAGGTTTGTTTAGCTGTTTGGCATAGGAGTTGTGCCGGCTAGCAGTGTTTTCTTAGGGTTTCTTGGTCACTGCTCACTCACCTGGTTTACACATACCCAGAAGGGTAGAGCTCCAGGCACCCAAGCAAAGCAGTTAAGGCACTGGGATATTGTTGTGCTGTTTTTAATCTATCACTGCTCACTCACCTGGTTTACACATGCCCAGAAGGACAGAGCTCCAGGTACCCAAGCTAAGCAGTTTTTAGAAGTCTGCTATGACTGTTTTAGGCACTAGGATTTGGGAGGTGCAGTTTTTTCTAAGGACTTGGTATGTCCGAATGTTGGATGGCAGTTTTGTTATATTAGGGGCACTGTTGGTGTGTATAAGTCTCCTGTTGCTATTGAGCAAGTTGAGGTTGTTAATATGCAACTTGGCTGCCGTCTGCCTGTCTAAGAACATACACTTAAGGGTCTCTTCTCAGTCTCTATTCTGACAGACTGAATGACTTGCATATTATTGGGTTAGTGTTATTGTTAGTGGAATTGGTTATATGGTAATTCTGGCACTGGGAATTGGGAGTGTAGTTTGTGCGAATTGTGGGTGCACAATATGTTTTGGCTGGATATTTTGGTGGTTAAGTTTGTTCAGCAGTTTAAGGATTGTTGCATATTTGCATGGGCTATTTGATTATGGTATTAAACAGTGTTATTTGGTTGTGGTTTTGATTGTTTTTAATTTGGCCATTGTTTGGTTTGGCAGTTAATGTTTATTTATTTAATTGTTAATGTTTAGGTTAGTGATTTTAGATTGAGTGATTTAATTGGCCAAGGGGTTTGGATCAGCAAAATCAGCGTTAATGATAGTGAGGCACTTGGTGCTTGTATCATTATATTTCTTCACTTTATGCTGATCCATTTGACTAGGCAGTATTAGGCAGTACTAGGCAGTATTAGGCAGTATTAGGTAGCATTAGGCAGTATTCTTTGAATTTGCCTTGTATGGCCAGTCCCCGGGTTGGGGTGTTGGGACTGTAGTGTAATTGGTGAGTGTGGCTTAGAGTTTGGCATTTGTTGTTTGTGCTAAGCATTGGTGCCTTGTCTTGGTTGTGTTAGTTGTGTTAGTGATTGGCATGTTTTGTTTGGTGCATGCTGTTAATGTTTATGTGTTTCTTGGTGTGTGTGGCTTGGTTTCTGTGGGCTTAGCAATTTATTCATATGTGGCACTTTTATTTGGCTCACAGTATGACTTGGCTGGGGTTTGTTTTAGCTCACTTAGGTCGAGCAGTTGGTGTTGAGTTGTTTGTTAGTGCTATTAGTGGGGTTCGGTTGGTGAACAGGCCAGGGGGTGTGGGTCAGCATTGTCAGAGATAATGATAGTGATAGCGTGAGATGCTCGTATCATTATGTTTCATCACTATATACTGACCCACTAGGCTAGGCAGTTTTCTTGGTTTGTTATTATTGTGTTACTGGTAGGTATGGTATGTTGTTATTTTGGTTTTTGTTTGCCATATTTTTCAGTTAATTTAGGCTAGGCAGTTTTAATTGTGGCTTGGTGTTATAATGAATTAAGCATAGCATACTTATATGGTGTATGTGGTTTTAGGGTTATTGTTGTTTTTAGTTTAATTAGTTTTATTTTATAATGTTAATGGTAGTATATCGTCTAGGGGGCTAAGTGCTGGTTGCACAGGGATTTGATGATATCTTAAGGTCGTTGTGTATTGTGCTATTTCTTAGTGGTGGGGGTTCATGATGTTTCGTAGGGTAATATTTTGAAATGTAGTGACTTTATTGATCTGAGTTTCACTGGTGAGTGCACCCCAGACTGGTAGAGCGTAATGCCATATTGGGGCTATTAATTGTTTATACAAAAGGGTTTTGCAATTTAATGTTAGTTTGCTTTGATTATTTATCAGCCAGTCAAGTTGGGATCTTCTGGCTTTGAGTTTGGTTGTAAGAGCTGCAATATGTTTGCAGAAGTTTAATTTTTTGTCCAAATTTACGCCCAAATAGGGATGAGAGTCTTTGGAGATAATGGGTTGGCCTAGGATTTTTGGCGAAATTATGGGTAGTATGAGTTCATAGTTTTCTTTTAGATGGAATAATATGTGTGCCGTTTTGCTGGCATTTATTTTTATACACCATTTATTGGTCCATTTCTCTAAGGTCTCAAGCATAACGTTAACTTGTTCAATGGCAGTTATGGCCGATTCGTTGGCAAACATGACGACAGTGTCGTCGGCATAGGTTGCAAGTAGGGCTGCTGAGTTGCGTGGGATAGGTGTGGGTGTAGACTTTGTCTGGGGTAGGCATGTCTGCTGTATAAATGGTGTACAGAATTGGTCCCAAAACGCTACCTTGTGGCACTCCGGCCGAAATTGTTTTTGGAGTTGATCTGGCTCCTTCATGGCATTCAACCATGAATGTTCTGTTTGAAAGATAGTGTCTAATGACTGCATAGAGCGCATGTGGAATTAGTGGTTTGAGTTTGAAAAATAATCCTGGATGCCAGACACGATCGAAGGCCTCTTGTATGTCAATAAAGACAGCTGAACAAAATTGATTTCTTTCATAGGCTCTGAGTATGAATTGGGTGACTCTTGCCAATTGTTGCTCAGTGCTTTGCTCGTAGCGAAATCCGAATTGGTGGCTTGGTATATAGCATATGAAGGTTTTGGTTTTGAACATGCGGCTTAGAAGTATTTTTTCTAGAATTTTTGACAGGCCAGAGAGTAGGCTAATAGGTCTATATGAGGCAAGTTGCTCAGTCGGTTTACCCGGTTTGGGTATCATTGTGACTACAGCCATTTTCCATTGTTGTGGAAAATGGCCAAGTCGAAGTGAGTTGTTAAAAATTAATATAAGGTATATTAGGGCAGAGTCTGGTAGTGCTTTGATTGTGTAGTTGTCGATTCTGTCTAGTCCTGGGGCTTTATTATTTGGAAGTTTCTTGATTTGGGTTTTAACTTCGGCTAGCGTAATTGGTTTGAATATGGGGTTGTTAGGCATTTTCTGGAGTGCAATTTGATTTTCAATGTAGGATCTTTCTTCTGGGCTATTTATTAGATTTGGTCTGAATCTAGTTTCAAGATGCTTTGCAAATGCTTCAGCTTTTTAGTTTTACATCAGCTGCTTTCTTTGTCCGGAGTATTTGTGTAAGTTTTTCTGGTTCAAGAATCGAATGGGAAGCCGGGTCGAATGGGACGAACTGAGAGGCGGCACATGCTTGGGACGCCGAGCACCCGCATCGCCAACAGACAGAGAGAGAGAGTGGGAGAGTGCTCGCAATGTGGACGGAGGGGGGGCGGCGAGGTATGGCGAGGCAGCATTGTGATGGGTGCCTGCTAGCAGCATACTTCGCTACCTGCTCCAACCAATCGCTGCACACACTCCCATTTAGATCTCACTCACGTCTGTTATGGCAGCGTTGCGCATGTAACCGACTCGATTACACTCCGTTCCATCAAACTTCGACTAACCATCCCAGAAATTTTATTGATATACGTATGTATATATTTATAAAAAACATTATTCTTAAATTTTTTTTTCAGCTTACATATGATAATAAATTTTGTATGTGTATGATTAGTGTGTGTGTGTGTGTGTTTAACATGTATGAGTAGTTTGTGTTTAGATTAATTTTACAATTATAAATATTTATAAATTTGTATGCATTTTTGCCAAATTAAAGCATACAATTTATTATTCAAATTGTACATTATATATATGCACTTGTATGATAGATGTATTCGTTTTTCTTATGATTAGTATTTGTCTCTTATTAATGAATTGTAGAGTAATTAAATTGCTTATATGTACAAGTTGTAGGCCAAAATGAGATTAGAATTAGTTATTTATTTTTATATATTAAAAAAGATACGTACAATTTGAGTTTGTGCGGCATCAGCATTTATTTGTATATGCCATAAGCCAGCATTAATTGACGAGGGCCGTGCAAAAAGAAAATTTGATGAGAGAATTTAATTTATTGAATATTTAACTTATTAGTCTGTTTTGATTTGATTTTGAAGCGACTCAAGGTGAGGAGTATATTTTTTCCATTTATGATTGATTTTTTTTTTTTGTTTTTCTGTAGATTGTTTTGGCAAATGTTTCCAACTTCTGGGATTGGACATGAGCAGCGACACGAAGTGTGTGTGTGTTCCCGTTTATAAGTGTGCGTGCTTGCTGTTGAGACAATTGTTTCAAGCAGAGTCACGCAGCACTGGGACACTCCACAAGTGCACAACATCGGACGAGCATGCCAATCTATTGGTATTTGCTATACTGTGTAAAATTGGGTGTCTGTTAAAATATGTGTTTTCCCAATATAAGGATTTTTGTATCTCCCATTTTTTTGGGAAAAAAAGATTCACCCCATCTTGATGATCATTAACCCTACATCAGACTAATACAGCTTTTTTGATAGCTAACTGGATGTTATTTGTCGCCTAGTGCCTTCTCTCTTTTTATATTTGATAGAATTAATCAAATATATATTAGCACCTGCCTATCAATTAAAGCCGATTGGCAATATTAGCTATTTTTATTGAATGCAGAGTTAGATTGATGGATGACTGAGAATTTTTAATTGTTTTGAATTTCGAATTTGTGGTGGCTAAAGTAGTAGCAATATGTGTATAATTATGCTTGCATGCGTGCATGAATGCTAGTTTTGCATGTGTGCATGTGTACATGCGTGCATGCGTGCATATCAGCATACATGTATGCATGCATGTTATTTGCTTGCGGAACAATATATACCTATATGTATGTATTTAATATTGATATTTTTTGTTTTTTTGGCAAATTATTAATTAATTAATATTTTTTGTTTTCAGGTGTGTGCTGCTATTGTTGTTGTCGTTGTTGTTGACGACATTTGGGTATATATATTGCCAACTGTTACGGCTGCCTTGTAAAATACGAAAAGTATGTTTGTTTATTTTAACGTAGTCAGAAAGTGTCAGCTGATTCTTGATAAGTTACATTTAAGTGGCAACCTTATCTTGTAAGGGAAAATTGTAAATCGGGTGATGTGGCAACGCTAGATGACAAAAGCATTGGAAGGATCCCGTTGATTGGAGAGCTTTTTTGTATACCGATGCTGAGACGAAACCAAAGCGCGTGGCGTGATTTCTTTTTAATTTCGGCGGCACTACGAAGCAGACGTGCATTTAAGAGCTACATAAAGTAATCTTTTTCAAGCTGAGAAGACCGGTCGTCTAAAGACACGTGGAAGAAATTTACCACCAACCGAATACTGATCAGTAGGCCAATATAACAGCCGGCGAAGTTTAGGCCGTGTGGCCGTAGCCACGGGTGTGAAGTCCACCTCGAGGGTCTGCCACCGCGAGTGTGGAATTCTAGAAGAACTTTCTCTATACACGGAAAGGCGAAAATTTCGACGGAATGCTGTTGGCATAAGTAGCTTCGACGGCCAGAGTAACAGCTTAAATTTCACTGTGAAAGGAGCAACAAGCACGCATGACACACGTGTTACCACGAGTGCTTCTACATAACCTATATCTTCGGAACGCCAATGTTAAAATGGACCCTGCTAAGCCATCCACGTAGATAGACGGCAGCACAGCCTTCGTTATTAAATCGGCTAAAGAAAACTAGTAGCGACTTCAAATTAAGATCTTCGCCAATCCAAATTATTAATGGTGCAGCGTGGACCGACCAGACAGTAGATCCAGAGGAACGAATGACGGGATGAAATTTTAATTGGAGCGCTGACCTTGAATTATTCCTAGTAGATATAATTTTTTTGTAAGCCAAGTTAAACAAATATTAACTGATCATGTTTTTTTTACAATGATTTTTGCAAGGAACGGTATACTTGCTTGTGGAATGTAAGCTAATTCATATATACGAAAACTAAAGTCTTATTCATTTACAGATGGTGCTGATTTGAGCTCAAACATCACTTTCATAAATCATCGTTCACCGACATCATTTAAAATTCATGCTTCATGAATGTGTAAAACGCTATATTCGCACGTAAGTTGTATCGTATCCTCAATGAGCAAAAACAAGTTAATTAAAGACATGATCAAGATAGCCTGCTCTTCTAGCATATAAAGTTTCAAAACTTTAAACATCAGTTCGTTTGTGAAATAAAACATACATTGTTAAATATAGTAGTCTGTATATGCGTTGATATAATGATCAAGAACAGGATCATTAATATTTCATTAAATGTATTAGTAATATAATGAAATTCACCTTGATGTAAATCTCCTTTGAGGCATGCAAATGTGGAAGTATAAAGGCATGGTAGAAGTTTAAAATGTAACTAAATAGCACAAAAAGGGACAATCTCATATATTTTTTACACACGCGGATTGTCATGGCGTTGCTTTGATCAGAGCAATTTATAGGGAGGGAAAAATAAGTGTGTAGCCTCAGTTATGACATCCAACTGAGCCAAAATCGTGAACGATAACGTCTGTCCGCTTTTCAGTTAGTACCGCTTTATAAGCACCAGTCTTGACACGTGTATTTGTTATTTATTGTTTCGGTAGCAGTAGCATTCTTAGGCTATGAGTTTTGTTAGTTTCAAGATCTCACACCCCATCCGGCGAGCTAAGCAACGCAACCAGACGTGTCAAGCAGGAAACGAACACTCAAAAGAATAGAGCATCAATAAGTTAAACAGCCTTAGGTATCATGCATATATCAGTGCACTATTCTAGCCGCCTACAGCCACCAGCGTTACAATAAATATGGCGCCCAACGGAATGGCCGAAAGAGAGTTCTTTTTAGATTTCTTATAAAGCCAAGTTCAAGTTTTTGTTTAGGTTATTGTCAATAGCTTTGACTCTAAAAGTTAGTCCAGGTCGTTTACTCAGAAAATGAGTTCGTCTGTTGCAACCGTAAGTGTTAGAGCTATCCCAAACCTCCATTTCGCAGAAAATTTTGTAAGTCTAGAGCCGATAGTGTTAAACGCTGTTACTCTATTGCTACAGATACAGTTGTAGAAATGCTGTATGTGTCTGGAATTGAATATGTCCAAGAATGGCTAAATATTTAAGTCTTCTTGAAGCGAATCAATTTAAATTCCTTGGTGTTGTCATATGAGTCCCTTGTCATTTGAAAGAATCAGAAACAAGGTTGCCATAGCGACAGCTCAACCAATTTGTAATCGTCAAGTATAGTAATTCACAGAAATAATTATTGACACGATAGAATATTTTTTTAAACTGCGAATCCAGTCTGTACGGAAGTATTTGTATGCCTCTAAAATTATGAATTGTAAGAAAATTGTTAGTAATATTAATAACAGTATATAATAATATAATTATATTAAGAAAATAAGCATTTAAAAATCCAAGGCAAAAAAATTAGAGTATGAGAACAAGAAAGCGCAAAACAAAAAGTACTCAGACCAATCAATCACAGGTAGAATACACGTTTGACGAGGAAGGGAACGCGCAAGGTAGAGGAAGACGGCGCACACATAGTCCGAGCTTAGAAGAATTGCCTACAGTCGAAGTAGAAAGTTTTCCAAACATTAATATGGCGGAAGGTCCAGAAGCTAGTGGCTTAGGTGAAACTCTAAGCGCAGTGTTAGAAAGAGTTCTTACAATTAACCACAATACGATGATGAGAGAGATTGCTAATATGCAACGTAACTTAGTAGAAGCCGTACGCGAAGGAAGAGCTAGACCTTCATTAGAAAATTTTAACAATCATCTTGAATTGCCTAATGAAAATGGCACTTCTAGTCGTAACCAGTCACGTAATTTGAATAATTCCAATAATTTTCCTATAGCGAGCAATGAAAAAGTGCAAGTGGATAAGTGGAATATTTCGTATGATGGAAGTGATGATGTAGAAGAATTTTTATTCAAAGTAGCTACATTAGTAAAAAGGCACAATTGCTCGGAATCTCGATTGTTAGCAGAGTTTCATGTACTGTTACGAGGGAAAGCCGAAAAAGGGTATTGGTTCTATCTGAAGCAAGAACCAGAAGCTTCTTTCAAGGATTTAAAATTAGCTATTACTCACAAGTTCGGAGAGACAGACAACGAATCTGAAAGGTTGATGCGTGTTATTGGGAGACAACAGCAATTTAAGGAAACGTTTGATGAATTTTATATGGAGGTAGTCACAAAGAATTCCCGTTTGAAAGAACCGTTAAGTGATGCAAAACTAGCAGATATTATAAAAGGAAATGTTAGAGAATCTTTAGGCAACCTATTGTTCGCCCAAAGCATTTTTAGTTTAGATCACCTTTTGTCGGAAGCTCGTAAGGCCGAAAAGTTTATGGCTCGTAAACAAAGTAGACGCTTGCAGCAGACAACAGGTAAATTCGCAAATGAAATAGAAGTATCGGATCTAAAGTCAGAAGAATCTGACAGCGGAAAAGAATTTGAACTATCCGCTTTTAAGAAATTCGAGAAAAGTTATGAAAAAGCAGTAGATAAGTCCAAGTATAGGTGTTGGAACTGTGATCAAATAGGTCACTCATTTTATGACTGTCCGTCTGAAACAAGGATTCTTTTCTGTTACCGATGTGGAGAGAAAAATGTAACCTCGATTACTTGTCCTAAGCATAAGGGAAACAATTAGCCGAACGTGTGATTAAAGGGGTTACCTCGTTCGAGAAAGAAACCCCAATCAAACAATTAGATAAATCTAAAACAGAGAAATTAAGTGAATTTAAAGTGAATGAATTACATACATTACGTTTAGAGCAGCTTAAGTGCAAGTTAAGTCTAAGAAAAATATCATCTAAAATATTAAAATGTAGAGATAGATATAAAAATAGAAAGCAATTACGAAAGGAATTAGAAACTATTATCTGCAGCAAGAGCAATGATAATAGGCCATATGCAAAAATTCGTATAGGCGATGAAGAAGTATATGGTTTATTAGATTCAGGAGCATCAGTTAGTGTATTAGGAAAAAATTGTTTGGAGAGAATGGATAAAATGCGTTTATCAACCAAAGAACTAAAATGTTCAATTAAAACAGCTGATGGAAAGTTACAAGACATATTGGGAACGGTAGAAATAGGGGTTTCTTATAACGGATTAGAGAAAAACATTTTATTTTATTTAGTACCCAGTCTACAACAAGAAGTTTATTTAGGAGTTAATTTTTGGAAAGAGTTTAATGTAGCTCCAAAATTGATTTCTGCATTAGACGTGCAACCGGAAAATGTTCCAATGATTAAAAGTAAATTGTTGGCGAATACTCAAACCAGACAACTTAAGGAAGTTATTGAAGAATTTCCATCGTTTACGAAATTAGGACTAGGTCGTACCAATCTGGATATCCATGATATTGATACGGGGACATCAGAGCCATTTAAGCTCAAGCACTATCCTTTGTCACCACCCAGACAAAAAGAAGTTTATTCAGAATTAGATCGTATGTTAGCTTTGGGAGTAATAGAAGAAAGCAACTCTCCTTGGTGCAGTCCCATGGTATTAGTTAGAAAACCTGGAAAAGTCAGGCTGTGTATTGATTCTCGTCGATTAAATTCTATTACTAAGAAAGATGCATATCCACTGCCACACATCAATGGATTACTCAGTCGATTGCAAGATACGTACTTCATCTCAGGTATAGATCTGAAAGATGCTTATTGGCAAATACCGTTAGACGAAGCATCGAGAGAAAAAACGGCTTTCGCTATACCAGGAAGACCTTTGTACCAATTCACTGTTATGCCCTTCGGCTTGTGTAATTCAGCACAAAGAATGAGTAGATTAATGGATAAGGTAATACCAGGATCGTTGAGAGAAAAAGTTTTTATTTATCTTGATGATTTGCTAGTATGCAATTCGGATTTTGATAGTCACCTTAAAACACTAAGACAAGTAGCGGATTGTTTGAAAAAGGCGCAATTAACTATTAATGTCGAGAAGAGTAAATTTTGTCAGCAAGAAATTAAATACTTAGGTTATATTGTGGGTCAAGGAACTTTGAAAACCGACCCGGGGAAAGTAGAGGATATCGTTCGTTTTCCAGTACCATCAACACAACGGCAAGTCAGACGATTTCTAGGCATGACTGGATATTATAGACAGTTCATCCCAAATTATGCTGAATTAGCAGCACCATTAACGGATTCTCTGCAGAAATCATTGAAGTTCGCATTATTGCCTGAAGCAGTACAAGCAGTTGCAAATCTTAAACAAGCACTGATAACCGCCCCAGTGTTGGTACAGCCAGACTTTAATAAAGAGTTTACTATTCAATGTGACGCTTCGCGGGCAGGAGTAGGTGGCGTTTTAACGCAATGCGATATAAACGGCAAGGAACATCCTATAGCTTACGTCTCTCAGAAATTAAAGAAACGAGAAAAAAATTATACAGTCACGGAACTAGAATGCTTAGCAGCTATAGTATGTTTAAAAAGATTTAGACCCTATGTAGAAGGTTTACCATTCAAAGTGATAACTGATCATGCCAGTCTTAAATGGCTTATGACACAAAAAGATGTAATAGGGAGACTAGGCAGATGGAGCTTAAAATTGCAGCAATATGATTTCAAAATTGAGTACCGTAAAGGCTCACTTAATGTAGTACCCGATACTCTGTCTAGGGGATATTTAGATTGTTTAGATGCACCACAGATGCTATCAGAAATTGATTTGGAAAATCAATGCTTTCAATCACCCGAGTATGACGAATTGAGAACGCTAGTTAGTAAAAATGCCAATTCGTTGCCAGATACTTGTGTTTCGGGCAAGTTCGTATACCAAAGAGTTCAATTTCGAAAAGGCGAATTTGAAGATGAAGTCAGCTTATGGCGATTGTGGTTACCTAAGGAGTTACGAGCTCAAGTTATTGCAAGTAATCATGAGGACTCATCGTGTCATGCAGGTTTTGGTAAAACTCTCGCGCGAATTAGGGAAAAGTATTACTGGCCCAATATGTGTAAGGAAGTTAAGGTATTTGTAGAGCAATGTGAAAATTGTAAGATGGCAAAGCCAAGTAACATTATTCAAAGACCGCTCATGGGAAAACAAATAATTACTGAGAGACCTTTTCAGAGAATATATATGGATTTGTTAGGACCGTATCCGAGAACTAAACTAGGTAATTCTATGGTATTTATTGCTATTGACCATTTTACGAAGTACATATTCTTAAAAGCACTAAAAAAAGCCAATAGCATAAATATTATGCAGTATTTAGAAGAACACATATTTCATACTTTTGGTGTTCCACAATATATTCATAGTGACAATGGTAAACAGTTTGTATCTTCTCAAATGGTAGAGTTTTTACATAAATATGGGATTACACAAATACGTACAGGCTTATATTCTCCTCAAGCAAACGTCAGTGAGAGAGTAAATAGAGAAATTTTAATTAAACTAAGGATTTTGCTTAAGGAAAAAAACGATCAGTGGGATAAGCATTTGTCAGAAATTTGTAGTGTCTTGCGTAGCGATTATCACAGCTCTCTAAAATGTACTCCATATTTTAGCTTGTTTGGTCAGCCGATGTTAAGGCATGGAAAAAGTTATAAATTGTTACAACAATTAGAAGCGCTGCGAGATAATCAGGTTAATGTAATGCCTCATTGTAATAAAATGCAACTGCTACATGACAAAATAAAAGACAATCTATTAGAAGCACATTTAAAAGCAGAAAAATGTTATAATCGAAGATCGAGATGGGTGAATTACAAAGAAGGACAGGAAATTTTTAGAAAGAATTTTACTCAAAGCAATGCTAGTAAAGGCATTAATGCCAAACTTTTACCAGCATATATAAAATGTCGAATTAGAAAAAAAATAGGAACAGCACTATATGAAATAGAAAATATGCAAGGGAAATTTGTAGGAAAATTTCATGCTAAAGATCTAAAAGCTATGTAATGTGCCCGGCTTTATCTCAGGTTGTGGTCGAGCCCCACGAGAGAAAAATTGTAAAGGAGGATAAGTCAACCGTTTCTTCCTTTTCTTCGGCTAAGAAGCCTGCGAAGAAGGTGGTGTTACGGCTGCCTTGTAAAATACGAAAAGTATGTTTGTTTATTTTAACGTAGTCAGAAAGTGTCAGCTGATTCTTGATAAGTTACATTTAAGTGGCAACCTTATCTTGTAAGGGAAAATTGTAAATCGGGTGATGTGGCAACGCTAGATGTCAAAAGCATTGGAAGGATCCCGTTGATTGGAGAGCTTTTTTTGTATACCGATGCTGAGACGAAACCAAAGCGCGTGGCGTGATTTCTTTTTAATTTCGGCGGCACTACGAAGCAGACGTGCATTTAAGAGCTACATAAAGTAATCTTTTTCAAGCTGAGAAGACCGGTCGTCTAAAGACACGTGGAAGAAATTTACCACCAACCGAATACTGATCAGTAGGCCAATATAACAGCCGGCGAAGTTTAGGCCGTGTGGCCGTAGCCACGGGTGTGAAGTCCACCTCGAGGGTCTGCCACCGCGAGTGTGGAATTCTAGAAGAACTTTCTCTATACACGGAAAGGCGAAAATTTCGACGGAATGCTGTTGGCATAAGTAGCTTCGACGGCCAGAGTAACAGCTTAAATTTCACTGTGAAAGGAGCAACAAGCACGCATGACACACGTGTTACCACGAGTGCTTCTACATAACCTATATCTTCGGAACGCCAATGTTAAAATGGACCCTGCTAAGCCATCCACGTAGATAGACGGCAGCACAGCCTTCGTTATTAAATCGGCTAAAGAAAACTAGCAGCGACTTCAAATTAAGATCTTCGCCAATCCAAATTATTAATGGTGCAGCGTGGACCGACCAGACAGTAGATCCAGAGGAACGAATGACGGGATGAAATTTTAATTGGAGCGCTGACCTTGAATTATTCCTAGTAGATATAATTTTTTTGTAAGCCAAGTTAAACAAATATTAACTGATCATGTTTTTTTTACAATGATTTTTGCAAGGAACGGTATACTTGCTTGTGGAATGTAAGCTAATTCATATATACGAAAACTAAAGTCTTATTCATTTACAGATGGTGCTGATTTGAGCTCAAACATCACTTTCATAAATCATCGTTCACCGACATCATTTAAAATTCATACTTCATGAATGTGTAAAACGCTATATTCGCACGTAAGTTGTATCGTATCCTCAATGAGCAAAAACAAGTTAATTAAAGACATGATCAAGATAGCCTGCTCTTCTAGCATATAAAGTTTCAAAACTTTAAACATCAGTTCGTTTGTGAAATAAAACATATATTGTTAAATATAGTAGTCTGTATATGCGTTGATATAATGATCAAGAACAGGATCATTAATATTTCATTAAATGTATTAGTAATATAATGAAATTCACCTTGATGTAAATCTCCTTTGAGGCATGCAAATGTGGAAGTATAAAGGCATGGTAGAAGTTTAAAATGTAACTAAATAGCACAAAAAGGGACAATCTCATATATTTTTTACACACGCGGATTGTCATGGCGTTGCTTTGATCAGAGCAATTTATAGGGAGGGAAAAATAAGTGTGTAGCCTCAGTTATGACATCCAACTGAGCCAAAATCGTGAACGATAACGTCTGTCCGCTTTTCAGTTAGTACCGCTTTATAAGCACCAGTCTTGACACGTGTATTTGTTATTTATTGTTTCGGTAGCAGTAGCATTCTTAGGCTATGAGTTTTGTTAGTTTCAAGATCTCACACCCCATCCGGCGAGCTAAGCAACGCAACCAGACGTGTCAAGCAGGAAACGAACACTCATAAGAATAGAGCATCAATAAGTTAAACAGCCTTAGGTATCATGCATATATCAGTGCACTATTCTAGCCGCCTACAGCCACCAGCGTTACACAACACAGGAGTGGAGCAAAATGTACCCAATGATGTTGTTGTTGTTGTTGTTGCGGTTGATGTTGGATTAGTCAGTTTGCCCGAACCCACCCAATCTCGCCAGAGTGTTGGCTCTATGTTGCCAAGATGATGGGTTGGGCAAAGTTGTTGTTGTTGTTGTTGCTGCTGCTGCTGCTAGGATTGCGATCAGCCGGGCAGCGTAGTTGACGGCGTGTGTGTGTGTGTGTATGCGCATTAGTGAATTATATTGGGCACACTATATGTGGATGTGTGTGTGTGTGCAAGCCAGCGAGCGAGCACATTATGCAGCCAGCATATGGTCGAGCAACATGGAGTTTGTATGCATATGCGAGCGAGCGAGCGTGCGTGTGTGTGTGAGCCTGTTTACATTTGTTTTGAGCATTTAAAAATGCACAAAAAATACGTAAACTGGCCGGACACACGCGCACACATAGCAACCTGTTGAGCAACCTATATTGTTTGGATAAATTATGTTTTGCATTGAGAAATTCAGGTAATTATTAATTTGCAATTCGATGAGGTGAGTATAATAATTTGTTAGATGGGATATGGACAGATTGATAGGCCAATGGGACCAGACCATATGAATCCGCATCCAATCAATTGATCAATTTGTAAAATAAATCAATTGGAACCGGATGAGGATGCAGCGGGCAGTGTTGAGTTATCGCCATGGCGAAGAACTCCCTGCATTTGTTGCTGCATTAACGTCATCCAGCCCATCAGCCTATCAAGCTGCTCCTGTTGCTTCTGCGCCATTTGTAGGAGCATTTGACTGGAATTGTCGTTATTCAAAATAGGTAACGGATTTGATTGTGTCGGCTGTAGTTGCCGCTGTCCAGCGTCCACCTGCATAGGCACTGATGGCTCCTGCACGGTCGATTGCTGGACAGTGGCAACTTGTTGCCGTTTTGATATGTTCTCCAGCATCTGGCGCTGCATTGAGACAATTTGCTCTCTGCTTTGAGCAGAGCTAAATTGCTCAAATTGACGCTGTTGCTGCTGCTGTTGTTGTTGTTGTTGTTGCGCTTTTTGGATTTTCGCCCATCTAGCGCGAGGATCCAAAATATTGGATGAAGTTGTATTGGTCGTGTTGGACTGTTTTGATTTTTTGGCAATTTTTGCCGTATTGTTGTTGTTGTTGTTGCTGTTATTCGCCATGTTTGGTGGAACCAATGAATTTGGAGCTGCAACTGTTATGCTAACAGCTAATTGTTGTAGTTGTTGCTGCATCGGTTGCTGCACCATTTGTCCAGCATTGAGCTTGCGTTTCTGATTTTGTTTTTTCTTTTTATTTTTCAGATTTTGTACTGGCTGCATTGGCATTTGTTGCTGCGGCGCCTGTACCTGTTGTTGTTCATGTTGCTGTTGCTGCTGTATTTGCGCTTGCAACTGAACTGGTACTTGACGCTTTTGCTGCTTTTGCCGCCGCTGCATATTCGGCTGTGAGATTTGCCGAATATTGGTAAGTCTATTGTGATTGTTGTTGATTGCAGGGCTTCCAGGTGAACTTTTACAAAGCGAATTGTCGTTGGGGGAGCGTTCCTGCTCTGCACAAATTTAACTCAGGTTTTAAAGAAAAACACGTTTTGTTCGCTTGAAGGTTATTTTCATCTGTTCTATTTTTTCAGAGTACATTACAAGAGTACATACAAGTGTATTAGTATAAGTGTGGTGAAATTTCAGTACATGTTCCATGTACCGGTTCCGGAGTTACATGGCGGTTGGATGGCGACTGTCGGATACACTTCTTGTGTGAACATGCCGCCCGCCTTGCAGTATTGCAAAAAGAAAAAGGGAGAGGGACGTGGCTCTGTTCCTACTATTGAGCACAGGAGCCGGACAATATCCACCCGAAGACCGTGTTTTGGGCCAGTGGTGCGCCTTGTTTGGGATCGCTCTGGAGATGGCATGCGACGCGCTTCTTGCAAATGAAGCAAGGTGTGATGGTCGCCCTGGCACTTGCGGCACTTGTCCTTGCGGCGACATGACTCCCCGGAATGTTGGTGAGCCAGGCAGTTTGGGCAGTATTTATTGACTAGAACTGCTCGGAGTCTCTTCTCTGGAGACAGCCGCATGAACCGCTGGCACTTGCGCAGCGCGTGGACTCCTCGGCATACTCGGCATCGGAACGATTCCGTTGCCGGTCGGCTCTTGGATCGGCCTTGTTGTTGGCGTGGAGACATCGTGCTGTTACGTGAAGAATGTGAAAAAAAACATAGTAGACATTACTGATGCGGCTTTATACGGATGGTCCGCAGACCTATGGATCTAGGATTCTAGTCTTTACTGGAAATTTTACTGGATGGAAAATGGAGACTAGATTCTATCGGGAGCAGGATCAGCTTAGAGATAGGTCTCTTGGAGACACCTCGGGCTGTTAAGACGTCGACCACTCGGACTCTTTGGTCGTCGCCAGGATAGGTCGTTTGGATTCGACCTAGACGCCAGTCATTAACTGGAAGATTATCTTCTTTAATAATGACTAGATCGTCCCGTTGTAAGTCTCGCGTTGGAGTTTGCCATTTGTTTCTTTTGTGTAACTCTAAAAGATACTCATGTTTCCAACGGAGACAGAACTGTTGTTGCAAAGCCTTCAAGCGCTGCCAGCGGTTGACGATGGACGCGGCGTTTTCCTTGATCTCTGGCTCTGTGGCGGAAAGTAGAGGACCCCCGACTAGAAAATGACCGGGAGTCAGAGCTAGGAGATCAGTAGGATCTTCCGACATTGGAGATATCGGTCTTGAATTCAGGCATGCTTCAACTTTGGATAGGAGCGTGGAAAGCTCTTTGAAGGTGTATTTGGAGGTCGATGTAGACTTATAAAATAGATTTTTGAAACTCTTTACACCTGCCTCCCACAGGCCACCCATATGCGGTGCACTAGGAGGGTTGAAGTGCCAGGACAGTTTCTGGAGACTGTAAGTGGCCTGGAGTTGAGTCTTAAGCGCTTCTACAAAATCGCGCGAGAGGACTTTGGCCGCTCCGACGAAGGTTTTGCCGTTGTCGGAATGCATTTGACTTGGGCACCCTCGTCGTGCCACAAATCTCGCAAATGCCGCTAGGAATTTTTCTGTGGTCAGGTCAGATGTAGCTTCTAGGTGGATGGCTTTGGTGCTGAAGCACACAAAGACGCACACGTAGCCTTTCGTAATAAGACAGGCTCGACCTGTGTAATTTTTTACATCGAAGGGGCCTGCAAAATCGACTCCTGTGTGAGTGAACGGTCGAGAGAATGTGACTCTCTCCACAGGCAAGTCGCCCATGAGCTGCGTTTGCAATTTCTTTTTTCGGATGACGCAGATTTTGCAGGAATGAATTGTGGATTTGACCAACACCTTCAGCTTTGGAATCCAGTACTGTGATCGTATTAAACGCATCACGAGCTGGTTGCCTCCATGCAAGGATATAAGATGGGTGAAAGCGGTCAAGAGACGCGAGTATGCACATGTGTATGGCAGTATGATTGGATGCCGCTCATCGTAGCCGAGTGCTTCGGCCGCTCTTACACGACCACATGCTCGAATAATTCCCTTACCATCTAAAAAGGGGTTCAAAGTAAGGATTTTGCTGGAAGTGAGCTGTTTTTTCGTGCTCAAGCAAGTGTACTCTGACGAGTATGCTTGTCTCTGGGTCAGGAGAATGAGTTTTTCTTGTGCATAAGAAATCTCGTTGCTGTCAATTTCAATAGTTGACGGGAGCGACAATCGTTTGCAACGCTTAAAGAAGCGATAGATGTAGGCTAACACTCGCAGGGCTCGATCGAACTTGGAGAAGCGCTCGAGGAAAGAAAATGAGGGAGCCGTGTTTACGAGGTTTACCTTAATCGTACGTTGCTCTATTGTCGTATCTGGGAGGGGATCTGAAGGAATGGGCCATTGGTTCTGAGGTAGGCGTAACCATTCTGGCCCGTGCCACCACAGCTCATTGTTGACTAACGCTTGTGGTGGGGCACCTCTGCTCGCTAGGTCCGCTGGATTGTACTCGGATCGTACATGGGACCATTTATTGGAGTCGGTGGCCTGAGTAATTTTTGCGACTCTGTTTGCTACAAAGGTAGTCCAGGCGCATGGTGGCTTATGAAGCCAAGCTAGCACAATTGTGGAATCTGTCCAATAGAACCAGTCGCCGCCAGCGGAAGGTAGCTGGGGACTGAGTGCAGCGGATAACTCGGACAGAAGTGCTGCTCCGCACAGCTCTAGTCGTGGCAAGGATATCGTCTTGACCGGAGCGACCCTCGTTTTCGCTGTTAGGAGATGTACTGAGATGCGATCTTGTATCTCAGTGCGCACGAAAATGGCGGCCCCATATGCACGCTGCGAAGCGTCACAAAACCCATGGTATTGGATAGTCCCCTGTGGGCGGAATTCGACCCATCTAGGGATGCGAATCGCACTGAGGCCCGGATACTCTTGCAGAAATAAATTCCACTTAATGAGAAGACTCTCAGGTAGCGGATCGGCCCAGCCCAGTTCTTGGAGCCAGATCTCCTGCATGAATATTTTTGCCTGGATAATGACTGGACCCAGCCAACCTGCTGGGTCGAACAGTTTGGCAATCTGTGAAAGGACTTCACGTTTGGAGACGGACTGTTTGGCTGTTAGCTCGGATGGAGCGAAAGAGAACTCATCGGTGTCAGCTTTCCATCTGATCCCGAGAGTCTTTGCCGAACAGGCTTCCTCGATCTCTAAAAAGTCGACGTGAAGCAAGTGGTCCTTGGGAATCGCTCTTAGTAAGTCCTTTTCATTGGATGTCCATTTTCGCAAGGGGAACCCGGCAGATTCAAGGGCCTTGCGGAGTTCTGCAATTGCTTGATCTGCTGTTGATTTGGAATGGGCTCCCGCTAGTACATCGTCGACATAAATATTGTTTGCGATAATGTGACTTGCTAAGGGATAGAGCGAACGAACGTCATCAGATAACTGATGTAGTACCCGGGTTGCCAAAAAGGGGGCACAGTTAACTCCAAATGTGACTGTGCTGAGTTCGAAGTCACGAAGCTCGTTGTCCTTTGTTCGGAACAGAATTCTCTGATAGGGCGTGTGGTTGGGATGCACAAGTCTTTGCCGATACATTTTTGTGATATCGGCATTGAACACATATCGGAAGAAGCGCCATCTTAGAATTTGAATGGTTAAGTCGGATTGCAGAACGGGCCCTGCATGTAGCACATCGTTCAGACTTTTACCATTCGATGACGGGTGGGAGGCGTTAAATACTACGCGGAGCTTGGTCGTGGTGCTGTCAGGCTTGTGAACAGCATGGTGTGGTAGATAAAAGTTATCTGAACCATTGCTTGGAGGGACTTGTCGCATGTGACCTAAGTCCAGATATTCCTGGATCACCGCATCGTACTGCTCCTTAAGGGGGGCATTTTTTTGCCAGACGATTCTCATTTCGTAGAAATTGAGCTAGTGCGATGGACCTTGAATGGCCTAACTGGATGTGATCGGAATTCTTGAATGGCAGTGTGACCAAGTATCTGCCGTTTTTATCCCTTTTAGTGGTTTTTTGAAAATTGCGCTCACAAAAAAGGTCGGATTCCTTTTCCAGCTTAACTGGAATATCCTCCACCTCCCAAAATTTTGTGAGCAGTTTATCCAAGCTCGCATTTGGATTCAGCGAGACTTGAGTCGAAAAGGATGCGACAGATTTGGCACTGGTCTTAGAAACGGGGCCTGTAAGAATCCAGCCGAAAATCGTTTCTTGACCAAGGAGAGTGCCACATATGTTGGGATAGGAGCCACCTAACAATATGGATGGGAGGATATCGGCGCCGAGAAGCACGTCTATCTGTGAGCTCCTATAGAAAGAGGGATCGGCCAAGTGTAATTTTGGAAGTTCTTCCAAAGCAGTTTGGGGGATGGTGTAGGAGGGCAAATTGCCTGCAGGCTTTGGAAGAACATAAGCCGAGGTTTCAATATGAACCCTGGGCTTTATAGGAGAGCCAATATTAAAATGGCAAAGTTTTTGAGGTTGAGCCGAAATGGCTTGATTCAAACCGGAGACCTGTGCGTCGACGGGTTGATAAGGAAGTTTAACCCTTTTGAACAATCGCTCTGAAATAAAGGTCGCTTCAGACCCAGAGTCGATTAATGCCCGGGCTGTATACTTTGTGCCCAAATGACACACTTGGATGACAGCCGTGCCGAGGAGAACACCATGTGAGTTTGCGGAAAAATAGTTTTGAACGGTAGCTTGGGTTGAAGTAGAAGTGGACTGTATTGGTGAAGGAGGGTTCAAAACTATTGGTGTTGTGGAAGCTGAGGGCACCTGGGGTCTGTCACGGTGGAGTAGCGTGTTGTGACGTCCCTTGCACGTGAAACAACTATGTGCGCTGGTGCAGTCTTTCAACTGGTGCTGTCTGGCGAAGCAGTTTAAGCACAGCTTTTGTTGCTTAATGACGGAAACGGGATGGTTTTCCTTCTGATACAATTTGCAGTGCTGTGGCTTTGCAGTCACTGTTGCTTCGAAGGTTCTCAGGTGGTTGGACTCTTTTCTTGTGGGTTTGGACTGGCGTGGCGTATGTGCGGTAGGTCGTACATCCTCTATCGCCTCCAAGGTGCGATATCGGTCGATCAGAAATAAATTCATCTCGGACCATTGAGGGATCTCTGCCTTATCGTGGAGCGATTGTTCCCATAACGACAGCGTGAGCTTAGGCAATTTAGAGGAGCACAAGAAAATTAGCAGACAATCCCAATTTTCGGTGCTCACCCTGGACAAGTCGAGAGCCGTTAAACATCCCTGGATTGTGCCCTGAAGCTCTATAAGGGCGGCTCCAGACTCTTGTGTTGCTGAGGGGAGATTGAAAAGAATTTTCAATTGACTATTGACTAATAGTCGCTTATTCTCAAATCTCTCCGTCAGGCTCGCCCACGCTGACTGAAAGCCGTCATTCGTGAGCGGGGACTTGGAGACAATTGCTCTAGCTTCGCCGCTGGTTTTGGAATTAAGATGGATCAATTTTTCCACCGGCGTCAATCTTGGATTGTTAATATAAACAGCTGTAAACAAGTCTCGGAAAGTAGGCCAGCGTAGGTAATCCCCACTGAAAACTTCAGTGTCGCATGGCGGGAGACTGCAACCCCTGGACATGGAGAAGTTGGAGGGGGGTTGCTCAGCTTGTCTATTTAACGCCGTGGCTCTTTCTATTATTTCGCTTAGTTGAGCCGCACATCGCTCATAAACGGAGTACGAGTAATCATATTTAGCTTGCATAGCCACCAGGTCAGTGCTGCTGCAAGCGCCTTGGTTGAGAGCTTTGGAACATAACTCGTACTCGCGTTCTACCTTTTCCCATAAAGTCTTAATCTGATCTCGTCGGACTTGGAGAGTGAACAGTGACACGTCACTGTCCGCTGTGTCATTGATCTTCACTTCAAACTGGCCTAGTCGGTCAGTTATAGAAACGAAGTCGTTCAGTGCCATTTCGCTTGACTTCTGCATTTTTTGCGTAGTCGAACGGGTAATTTTTGGGGTAATATCTCTTGTTGGAATCGGACTCACAGTTTGCGGACGGTTGTGCTGGTACTCTCGACCTTGAGTTTCCCTAAAACTGCTCTAGGTGAGGTTAAAGGTCGCTTTGACTCCTTGACGGACGGTGCTGTGAGTCGTTTTTGGCTGTTTTGATCACCACCGATTGGCATACTAGGCTCTTCACAGAGCCAAAAATTGTACTAACCAGGTGAAATGTGATCAAATACAAATTGAGAAAAAATCTTATTATTTCTTTATTGAAACACCAGAGAAAAGGATTTATTCTCTTTTGACAAAGCGGCCGTGTAGTGGAAACGGATCGCGCAAAAATTATGCTTATCGCTTATTGCTTATTGATGGTTGAGCTCAAGAAGAAGCACGTTTATTCTAAACGCAGCTCAATGAAAAGGTTTTTTGTCATAGAATTATTTATATAAATTGTTATTTTAGGAAAAATCGCACGGATATTCGATTTATTACGCAACTTGGAAACGTCTTAACTTATAATTATGTTTTATAAATTTTTTATAAGAATAAGAAAAGTAATGTATATGTTTGTATTTTATTAAGTAAACGCAGCTCAATGGCAAGGTGGAAACATACAAAATATAAAAGTTTCACAGAATCAGTTTATCGAAAACCGATCTTGACACTTTACAACCCTGTTGTTTGTTTACGTTTTGCACTTGCCAATTAATTGGTAAAAATAAATATATAAATTAATATTGAAGCTGCTGTGGAGGAAAAATAACAAACGATACACATATAATAGGATGTGCGTGTGTGTGTATACATGCAGGTGAATTTGCACAGTGTGGTTTTAATTAATTAAATACCAATTAGAATTGTGTGTTTTTATATATGTATTTAGTGTGTGATTCTTTGGTGAAGGTTGGAATGGAGAAGCGCATACACTTGTTGTTCAACGGAGCGAAAGCCTATGTGTGCAGATATGTCTTGATGTACTTGCGTACATCAATATGGCGATCGGTTAAATTTTTGGCTATGCACTTGTACATATATGTATGTATATACATATGTACAGACACCAATATGGCGACCTTATCGGAATCACTTTCTGTTTTATTTCTTTCAATATTTATCACTTTTTAGATGCCTTAATGGCCACGAACAATATTTTATCTGCGGGTTTTTTTGTTGAATTTTTTAAATACAATTGCCCCTCGCTTTAACCACGGACAATGTGAAGCGAAAAAATATGTTCAGACACACAAAAGAATTAATTAACTGGAGTTGCCGGAAATTTGGCAATGGACAAGTTGAGGTAGGTGCACTGCTACTTATCTTGTTTGAATTTATAGCTGTTCCTGGAACCTTTTCTTGCAGATCCACCAATGCTTGCTGGGGCGAACTGGATATACCAAATGTTGTAAAGTATATCCGGCTCGAAGGACCAAATGATGTAGTAGGGCGTCCGCAGGGCTTCCAGGTGAACTTTTACAAAGTGAATTGTCGTTGGGGGAGCGTTTCTGCTCTGCACAAATTTAACTCAGGTTTTAAAGAAAAACACGTTTTGTTCGCTTGAAGGTTATTTTCATCTGTTCTATTTTTTCAGAGTACATTACAAGAGTACATACAAGTGTATTAGTATAAGTGTGGTGAAATTTCAGTACATGTTCCATGTACTGGTTCCGGAGTTACATGGCGGTTGGATGGCGACTGTCGGATACACTTCTTGTGTGAACATTGTTGTTATTGTTCTTAATAATGGCCATGGCCAACAGTTTGGAATTGAGCAAGTCTAGGTATAAGGGACAACCCTTATAATTAGCGGTATGATCCATGCCGCAATTGGCACATTTAGCTGGCAAATTGGCCAATTTTGTGCAGTCACGTGTATAGTGTGTGTCACCACACTTGACACATCGCGGCGAATGCCGACAATATCGAGCCGTATGATTAAATCGCTGGCAACGATGGCACTGTGGAAGTCGCTTGATATTGCTTTTGGGACACTCGAAACGGACCACAAACTTGCATAGGCTACGTATATTGAATATAGTGCGATTTTTGATCGAATCAGGAGCCAATTCGATATAAAATATATTTGGGTGGTACATACCAGAGCCGCTGCGATTCTTGAATTTAGGGTTATATACGCTTCGAATCGTATAACCCAAACCAGATAGCTCATTCCGGATTGCGTTGGCGCTTGTGGTGGCATGAATGCCACACATCACAACCCGGAATGAGCGCTCCTCGCGCCTCTGATATGTATTGAAATGATAGGTGCTGTCCGTTTCAAGGACATTTATGATACTCAGGTATGAATTTAGTGACTTTGGCAGAATACGCACTGAGCCCTGGCCACCCAGTTTTAGCCCATAATCTGTTATGGGCGGACTGTGGCCATTTAATTTAGCAATAAGTGCGTCAATGCCATTTTGATCAGAGCCAGCTATAGACTCTATATTAATTTGTGGTGGCTTGACATTTTTGACCACTGGGGCCACAATAATGCCACCATCAGTTTGCTGTTTATCAAGTTGTTGTTGGGGAAGGGGGTTGAGGGGATGTTGGGGATTAATGGTGGTGGTGGTGGTGACGGCGACAGCAGCACCGCTATCAGCAGCATCAACAGAAGCCGAACTAGTAGCCATTGCTGTTGCTGTTGTAGTGGCAGCGGTGATAATATTATTGTTATTATTATTTGCTGCCATCGCTTGTCCTATGATGGGACTGTTGGCCACTGTGACCGGACGATTGGTGATAGCCAATGCCGTTTGTACTGCAGTGGCCAAATTGTTGCTAGTCACCAGTTGTTGTTGTTGTTGAAATTGATGCCGTTGAGGTAGTTTTGACATGTGTTGTGCCGATGCTTCAAAATCCGATTCAGAGAAGATGCTAAAACGATTTGCAATTTGATTGCTACGTATAGCATCCTGCTGTGTGAATCGTGAAGTTGCCGAATTTTGTCGGCTAACTGTGCGCATTGTCTTTTTGCGACTTAATTTAACACTTTTGCCCGAATGATGGAGCGTTTTGTAATGTGAAGCGGTAGTGGTCATTGCGGTAACAATATTGCCACCCGGTCGACCATTGCTGGATGTATTTCCACAACTGGAATCACTGCTAATGCATATTGATTTTGCAGCATTATTTGCCAGAATGGCAGCATACGTTGGCGACGGTATTGTTGAGGCAGTTGCTGCTGTTGCTGCTGTTGTTGTTGTTGCTGCTGCTGCTGCTGTTGCAACATTTGGGGTTGGGGCAGGGTGTAGAGATGCAGTCAATAGAAGCATTTGAGCTGCATTTGAAGTTGATGGTATACCATCACTGCCCTCCAAATCAATGAATAGGTCAGAAGAGTGCTTCTCATTGTAGTTGTGACTATATTGTGGGACTGTTTCATTGACTTTAACTTTATTATTGTCTGCTTCAAGCTGTGCAATTAGACGCTTGTAATGCGCTAATTGCGCCTGAAGATCAGATGTCATGGGTGGCTTATTTGCCGTGGCTGTGGCTGTAGTAGCTATTGTAGCTGATGTTGTCGCAGTTGTTGATGTTGTCGTTGTCATTTTTGACAAATTGTATGTCCATTTTGCCTCGGCCAATTGAACATTACGTTGTCCCGCTTGCGCTGGGATAATGGGCGCCAGAGGGACTGAAGCCGTTGTTGTTGATGTTGTTGTTGAAGCCAAGACCGCAGCCGGCGCCATTGTGTCTGACAAATAAGTTGGAGCACAATTTGTTGGAGCCGGCATTGGCGACATTGGCGACAACGAAAGATCCGATAAGTCGGATAGTAGGCCAGGCGACAGGGCCGACACAGCTGACAAGTCAGTGGTCGACGCTGGATTAATGTTTGACATTTTGAGCTAGTAACTGTGTTAGTTTTGAAGAAAATTAATTGGGAATTTTTCCAGAATTTTCCAGATTTTTTCTGTATATATTTTTTCTGAATTTTTAATGATAAATCTTATTTTCCATGAATTTTTCCCTATTTTTCCCTTCTTTCAGGTACTAAATTGACGGATATTGATAAGGTTAGTGTATACAATATGTCTATGTTATGTTATATTATTATTTTACAGGGTATATTTATTATTGTTTAATGTGAAAAGGGGGGGGGGGGGGGCGGAACGCCCCAAAGAGAAACAATAATATTTTAGTTGATTAAATGATTAAAAAAGTAAGTGTGTAATAGGAAGCGGCGGCACGCTTCAAAATAATACAAATTTAATACAAATTTACTTTAAAGGATAATGTGTTTTGCCGACGGCACGGCAAAAGTTCTAAAAATTACTCCTTCAGTATTATAATTGAATTTATATGCAATTATCAAAAGTTATTGACTATTGGTGGCGACACACCAAATATTAAAAAACCTATAATTGATATGTTATATGTATGTTTTGCCGACGGCACGGCAATTTATTTGATTTATATGCTATTCGTCCAAATAGCGAACGGCACGCTGGCAAGGAGAATAGCAAAATCAAAACAAAACAAAGAATTTCCTATATATGGAGCAAGGTCAAGGCTTGAGTTGCTTGCGAGTACCAAATACAGTTAATGCTATGATGGCCGCTGAACGAGAAATTGCGCTCGTTTGTTTTGATTACTTGCCGATTTGTTTTGATTCTCGTATTTTTTTGCTTACGAGAAAAAGTATAGGCAAATGGCAATTGTGTGTGTATTGTGTGCACAAGAGCAATAGCGGCAAAATATTGGTGGCGACACACCATAAAGCGCCGGCTCTTGATGCTTGCTATTTTTCCTGAATTGTTTTCAGTGGCAATTCCTTGCCTTTTGCATGGAACGGCAATGACGACACATTGCAATATTATTTTAAATATATATATATTAATAATAATAATAAATACTAATTTAATTGGCGGCGACACGCCTTAGTTTTTTTTTTTAAGATTATTAATATTTGTTATGGTAAAATAGTAGATTTAGCGACGGCACGCTAATTATGTTTATTGATTCCAATTGGTATTTATGTTTATGTTGTAGCGACGATACGCTTGTGAAAAATTATCAACAATAATAATTAGAGGCATTAACTGAAAAAAATAAGAATGTATAGCTCCAAGACTTACGATCTTATGTTACAGATAGCCACTTATTATTATTATTTTTTTGTTGATAAATGTTAATAAATATATATATGTATAAAAGAAGGCAAGTTTGGCAAATTGGCGCTTAATTTATATTTGTTTTGATTTGTTTTGATTGCTGAAAGCGCGCATGTGTGCGTGCGTGCGTGTGTGTGGTATGTGCTAGCGCTAGGATTAGCGCAAAAGCTTTCGCCAAAATCGTTAGCACGTTCACAAACCAGTATTTCGTCCTCGCTGCATTCTTGTCAATATCCAGAGGATATGGTTGTGGTAAAAATTTGATTTTATGTTTGGTTGTGAACCAAACTAAAGTGCGGAAAATTGTAAAGTGGAAAAGCACTGTGCACTGAGCGTGCGTCTGAGCGTCGACACGCTGCTAATTGCGCTTGCTCGCCAATTGTATGCACAAATTCCGCAATATCCCACAGAGGGGTATATGGTGGGGGTGTATTTGTATATATATATATATAATATGTATGTATGTATATATGAGAATAGATATGAATATGGATGTATGTGTGTGTGCTGTAGCTGTTGCTGCTGCAGCTATTTTGGATTTTTGATTTCGTTGCTTTGTTTAGGATGAGCGTCTCTTTTGTTGGAGCGCGCGAGTTACCGTATCGACCACCCAGGGCATGTCACAGTCGATACCGCCACCCAAGCCGCCTAGAAACGGCTAACTACACACATTCCCATTTACAACCGTCGCCCACTCATACGTTTTGTACACACATGCCTCTCACACGTCTCTCGTTACCCACTTTGAAAGGGCAACAGTTTATTGTAACATATTCTAAAATTCATGTTAAACTGCACACTAAGCGTTCTAAGAGGATGTGCCGTTGCGACATTTCAAGTGCTAGCCACATGAAACCGCTACAACAGCATATTCTCGGACTCATGTAGCTAAACATGTTGACAAAACCTTTGTATACAGCAGGTTATATATAAGATATAGAAATAAAGACACTTCACTCTTTGTACGACTTTCAACCAAATCACTTCAGTGTTTTATTTAATTCATCGAACATTATACCACACAACCAGTTTTAACTTATCAACTACAATTTCGTGGGTGCTAACTTAGTAACGCATTCCCCCGATTATCTCCACATCCCTTCGTTACCGAGGGCCACGCTGGTAACTGGCGCAGTCAAGAGACGTCGAAGATTACTACAACCATAGTTCGACGAGAAAAAACCATGCTCCTTAATTGCATATTATTCAGCCTGTGAGTTGACCAATTATATACATAAAAATAAGAAACAACACAAACACACTTCTACAGACCAAATTATGTTAAACAAAATACTAAGTGAACAATATAAGCAAATGTAGTGTAGACATTTGTATACAAGAATAATTACACAAAAAATATAAAAAAATACAGAATTTAAATAAATTAAATTAAATGAAGGCAAGAAAATGAATACAAAAACAACAATGCTATAAATGCATGAAACAAGAGCTATGCAGTTTCCGCTAGGGCAGTGATGGTCAGAATCAACTTATTGGACGCGAACGTACAGTTCGAGTAAGTCATTGAAATTCGTTGAAGATCATATTTTTTACAGGGCATATAAAAATACAGAGTTAAAGAAATTAAAAAAGTAAATACAAAAACAACAATGATATAAATGTATGAAACATGAGCTATACAGTTTCCGCTAGGGCATTGATGGTCACAATCAATTGTTGGACGCGAACATATCGTTCGAATAAGTCACTGAAACTCGTTGAAGATCATATTCTTTACAGGGCATATAAAAATACAGAATTTAAATAAATTTAATTAAATGGATGCAAACAAAAAACGAATACAAAAACAACAATGATATAAATGTATGAAATATGAGCTATACAGTTTCCGCTAGGGCATTGATGGTCACAATCAACTTGTTGGACGCGAACATATCGTTCGAATAAGTCATATTTTTACAGGGCATATAAAAATACGGAATTTAAATAAACTAAATTAAATGGATGCAAAACAAAAAACGAATACAAAAACAAAAATGATATAAATGTATGAAACATGAGTTATACAGTTTCCGCTAGGGCACTGATGGTCACAATCAACTTGTTGGACGCGAACATATCGTTCGAATAAGTCACTGAAACTTGTTGAAGATCATATTCTATAGGGCATTAGCAGGCACAACCTTGTCGAGGACAATTGTAGGGTATCAGACACCAGACAATAGGTGCATTTACTATTAATACAAACCAAACATAGAAAATATATATAAAAATAAATTAATAATAACAAAAAGAAAAGATCACTTAAAAAACGTAACATTTGTATTAAGTAATATTAAGTAAAATAATTATTGAATTCCAATTATATAATAATACTGCAATTATCTCAATTACAGACATTTTTAAAACAAAATAAAAAAAAAACCCCTCAACAAAAACCAAGCAAACAATAATACTATTAAATATAAATACCTATATAAGATAAATACACTAAACTAAGTTACATGCCAATATACATTAAGAACAAATACATAGCATAAACTAAATGTCCAAATCGGTAAAAAAAACATCCATCTTGAGTACTCTTACTAGGAGCCAGGCTAGACAAAATAATAATACCATTCCCAAATCTAACGAAAACATCAATACACCTACACTAACACATAAATCAACACAAAGGACAGTAATGACGACCAACGGAATCGCTAACTTGTCAGGAACAAGCTCACAGGAGGCTTGTTTAGACATCCCGGACGCTATTAAATGCCTCCCGGTTTTCGAGGGCAACCCTAACTCTTTAAAACGTTTTATAGCTAATGTGGAGGAGATCCTTATGGTTATCAGAGGAAGCGATCAAACGCCTAGGGGACAACTCCTCTTGAGAGCAATTAGGAATAAAATAGAAGGACGAGCTAGTGAAATATTGGATCAGGCAGACATGCCCCTTAATTGGGATGAAATGAAAAAAATATTGACTAAAAAATTATCGGACCAAAGAAACGAATTTACTATTATAGAACAGTTACATGATATTCCATTTAAAAATTTGACCATTACGCAGCTATACGATTCAATACTCGAATCCAAAAGAGCTCTTTTCAGCATAGTAGATAATAAAGAATTATCAGTCCAAACGATAAGCGAGAAAAAGGAATTTTATACGACATTGTGCCTCAACACTTTTATTAAGGGATTAACAGGACCATTAAGGAACATTGTTAGATCGTCGAGACCCACGAACTTAGACGAAGTCTTTGACATAGCTATTTTTGAACGAGATACTTATTACCAAGATAAACGTAGGACACTTTTCAAAATAATTACAACAATAACAACAATCACAACCAACTCAGACAACAAGGACCAAGACGAGTACCTTATAATCAACCCAACTCTTACAACAATAACAATAATAACTATGGGCAAAACCAACCTAGTTATTCCAGACTATCGAACTCACAAAACAACGGAAACCCAAGAGCAATAATGCCGCCAACAAACCTAAATTCAGGTCACAACCCACGACAATTTAAGAACTCAACTGTGTCTAACTTCTCGCAACAGGGTTATAACAATAACAAACAATATAACAACTCTCTTAGTAATAGCAGGCAGACACACCTACACAACTTAGACGAATCCGAAAATTTTCAGCAACCGGCCTCAACGGACAAACAGGATACCTAAGAGAATACAAAAACAGACACGGACCGAACTTACCTTACATTTTGATAAATTCACCCTTTGGTAGACAGTTATTATTCTTAATTGACACAGGAGCTTGCCACTCTTTCCTAGATCCAAAATTCGTAGCTCACGGTAACAGAACCAAATTAGAAAAACCCGTTATAGTAAGAACAGTACTAAAATCTATAGAATTATCCGAAAAAGCAAACTTTAAAGCATTTAAAGAATTTAATACATTTGGCACCTTCTCCTTTCTCTTAGTTAAATTCCACGATTACTTCGACGGGCTTATAGGAATAGACATTCTAGAATCAGTAAAAGCAAATATCAGAATAAATGACCGCATACTCGAAACTCCCCATGCTCAAATTAAACTAGTAATGAGACAAAACAAAACCACTCAAGTTCACATAATAGAAGGAGGGACTAGAAACATGTTAAGTCTACCCGTACAATTAAAAGAAGGCAGTTTTTGGTTCAAAGGTAGTAAAGTCGCCGACAATACCTTTATTTTAGAGGGCATATACGAAGCTTCCAATAACACTGCGTACTTCGAAATAGTCAACTATGCGGAAGACAACGAAAAATTTTGTTTAGAAACACCCTTGGAAGTCAGAAAATGCCAAGAACATGAAGTCATAAGTCTTAATTTTTCGACTCGACTAGAACCCAACGACACTAATAGCTCACAAAAAGCCTTAGTAAAAACAGACCATTTAAACAAGGAAGAAAACGAATTAAAAAAACTTCTTGCTAAATTCCCATTTTTATTTTATGACGAAAAAGATACTCTTACATTCTCAGACACAGAAAAACACCAAATTAATACAGCTGACAACATACCACTATACGCACGACCCTTCAGATATAGTAACCACGAACAAAAAGAAATCCAGGGTCAAATCGATAAAATGCTAGAACAAGAAATAGTAAGACATAGCCGTTCCCCCTGGAGCTCATCAGTTTGGTTAGTTCCCAAAAAATCAGACACCGGAGTTCCCAAATGGAGATTGGTAGTAGACTATAGGAAATTAAATCAAAAAACAATTAAAGACAAATATCCCGTACCAAATATAAATGAAATCCTGGATAGAATAGGGAGAGCAAAATATTTCTCCGCGTTAGACTTAGCAAGCGGTTATCACCAAATAGAGATGGAACCCAATGATATCCAAAAAACCGCTTTTACAGCATTAGGAGGACATTACGAATTTCTTAGAATGCCCTTCGGGCTTACCAACGCCCCAGCCACTTTCCAACGAGTCATGAACAATGTTCTCGGAGAACTTAAAGGAGTTTGTTGTTCGGTATACTTAGACGACATAATAGTATTTTCTGGATCACTACAAGAACACATAACGGACTTAGAAAAAGTTTTTACTAAACTTACCAAAGCTAACCTAACGTTACATCCTGAAAAATCAAAACTTCTTAGGAAAGAAATCGAATTTTTAGGACATATTGTGACAGAAAAAGGTATCAAACCAAACCCTAACAAATTGGAAGCAATTAAAAGATTTCCTATTCCCCAAACTAGGAAACAAATAAAATCATTCCTGGGTCTCTTGGGCTATTACAGAAAATTTATCAAAGATTTCGCAAAAATTACCAAACCATTAACAGCTCAATTAAAAGGAAAAAAAGCAGTAATTATATCAGATGAATACGTAAACACCTTTGAAAATTGTAAAACACTTCTTTGCAACGACCCATTGTTGCAATACCCAGACTTTTCTAAACCTTTTATACTAACCACCGACGCAAGTAACGTAGCAGTGGGAGCCGTATTGTCCCAAGGCAACTTGGGTAGCGACAAACCAATTTGTTTTGCTAGTAGAACTTTGTCAGACACCGAACGAAATTATTCCACAGTCGAAAAAGAGATGTTAGCAATAGTATGGGCAATTCGATATTTTAGACCTTACCTATTCGGTTCGAAATTTACAATTATCACAGACCACAGACCATTAGTTTGGTTAATGAGTTTTAAAGAACCTAACTCAAAAATTGTCAGATGGAGACTCCAATTATTGGAGTACGATTTCGAAATTATTTACAAAAAAGGATCACAAAACATGGTCGCAGATGCACTTAGCAGAATAGAAGTAGACCTTAACATGAATGACGACATGTCATTAATAGGAACATGCGGGGAGACAGTACACTCTGCCAATGAAAATTTGGACGAATATATATACATAGCAGAAAAACCACTGAATGATTTTAATATCCAACTTATATTCACCCAAGGCCAAACTTCAAACATTAAAACAGAAATCCCTTTTAAAAACAAAATTAGAAGAACAATCACAGAACCCAACTTCGACTCGAACTTACTAATAAAACTTCTAAAAAACATCTTGAGACCAAACAAAACTTGCGCTATTTTCGCTAATGACGACATTTTTAAAATCATCCAGGAAGTATATAAAAACTTCTTCGCGCATAGCAAAATATTTAAAGCAGTTAGATGCACAATTTTTCTTACTGACATCCAAAATATCACAGACCAAGAGAACCTAATAATTAAATACCACACGGACACCAATCACAGAGGCATAGACGAAACAACAGCTCATCTAAAAAGACAATATTACTTCCCTTATATGCGAAATAAAATAGCCCAAACTATTAATAATTGTGACATTTGCCAAATCCTAAAATACGACAGAAACCCACAACAAATTGAATTCAGAAATACGGAAACAGCTAAACAACCTTTAGACATTTTACATACTGACCTCTATACAATAAACGGAAAATATGTAGTAACTGTCATTGACAAATTTTCAAGATTCGCATACGGTTACACCATCAATAACAGGGACGCGCTTAGCATTCTCAATTCCATTAAAACCTTTATAAATACCTACGGAATTCCAAAAAAAAATCATTTGCGACCAAGGCGCGGAATACGCCTCTAACATCTTTAAAGACTTTTGTAGACAATACCAAATAGAATTACACACGACTTCATTTCAACAATCTTCTAGTAATGCGCCCGTAGAGAGATTACATTCTACTCTCACAGAAACGTATAGGCTTATCTTAGACGCTAAGAAGAGCAGAGAACACACAAGTACACATGAAGAAATCCTAACAGAAACATTTATAACATACAATAATGCCATACACTCGGCAACACAATTAACCCCCTACGAACTTTTTACAGGCAGAACGCACACCTTCAATAGGGATATTGTATTCAATAACGAACACGATTACCTAGAGAAACTGAATAAATATAGACAGGAAATCTATCCAGAAATAGTCGAAAAGCTAGAAAAACAAAAAGATAAAAATATAAACAAGTTAAACGCCAATAGAACAAAACCAATACCATTACAATCGGGCGATACAGTGTTTAGAAAGGAAAACAGGCGCAATAAACTAACACCAAGATTTTCCAAGCAAATAGTTCACTCGGACGGTACCATTACATTTAGAACTACACGCGGACAGAAGATACATAAAACAAAAATTAAAAGACTTATTAGAAGAAAACAATAGTAAAGAACCATTAATATCGTTACAGGTTAGCTGCCACTTACGGTAACTTCATTAAAATAGAGACCTTACTCGAACAACAGCCGGTAGCAATGATGAACTTAGGCGAAACAAGAACAACATATGCAAATTAACCGATTAGTGGCTACTAATTGGAAAAAAATATTTTTTATGTGGGAGGCTGAAGGCTTCCGATTTATTTGAATCCAAGATTAGAACTAAAGTACAATTGTGAACTTATGCTGCAAGTCAGCTATGGTTATGATAAAGCTTATTTTCTTAAAGCTTAAAAGCTCGCGGTGATCTTATGCTGCGAATCAGCTGTGTTTATGCTAAAGCTTCTTTCCTTAAAGTTTAAAAGCTCGCGGGGGTGGCTTGCGTAAGCTAGACGCTTTGAATCATGTTTACGTTAGCAATTGCGCCCTAGAGACTGGGTCTTTAGCTTACGTTATGAATTGCGCATGAGAATATGAATCTTTATGTTAAGTGGTTGCGCTGTTATGTTTATGTTAGAGCCAGGAATCTGGATATTTATGTTAGCAGAGCCGCAGCTGCGCGTTAAGTGGACGTAGTGATTGAAACGGGTCTAATAAGTCTGAAAGGGTTAAGTAATTGGGATAGCGACTTATAGTGAAATGTTGTTTATGATTGCAATAAGAATTGCCTTGCGGGCTGGGTGATAACTCCTCCCTTTCTTAAAAAGAATCGTCCCCGATTCTTAAAGATTTCTTTTTATAGATTCAATTTGTTCGTTTAATTGGTTTAATATGTCAAGCTCTGTTTCTGTAGATTGAGTGTTATGGTTTTTTTGATTACTTGACGATTTCAATTCCAGTATTTTGAGGGGATTTAAATTTATTAAAGGGCAGCGTTTAAGAAGCTTTACCATAGTAAAAATAAAAATTAGTATAAATAATAAAAAGGTTATTTTTGAATGATTATTTTCTAATTTTATAACAATTTTTGATAGTATATTTGTATTTTCTAATTGAAGTTCAGTATTATTAGTAACTTGATATTCACTAACTAAGTAGTTTGTGAATTTATTGTGTTTTACATAATTAAGAATTTTTTCTTTTACATTGGTGTAGGTAACATTGTTTATGATTACTATGGTTTTAAATGTAACAAGGTAAATGCCTGTAAGCCAGGTTTCGTTAATACAGTTTGTGCCTGATACTAAAATAGCGCCGTCTGTTATAAATTCTATTGGTTTATTTTTTTCGGATAATTTTATACAACTTGTAAATTTTTTATTAAGGAGATTTACAAAACAGTTTGGTTCAAAATTAATGTGGGCAAAACTATTATAAATTTCTCTTTTAAAATGATCAATGAGGTAAAACGTGTTATTACATTTAGCAATTTTGTCGTTAACGAAAAATTTTCCATCTGTTTGGGATATGGCTTTAGCGTGATATAACTTACAATTGTAATTAATTGTAGGGTATTTTATAAAAACTATGATTAAACCTTGGTATGAAATGATCGAAAAAGACGAAATGTCTAAAAGATCGATTAGAGTGATATTGAGTGTTTCGTGATTAAATATATTTATCATGTCTTGTTTATTTAAGATTTTTGGATTCAATATTCTGGCTTTGGAAAATGTGATAGTATCCAGCAGATTTTGTAGGTCAAGTGATAACAACTTAAGTCGATATTTTTTCATAAATAATTCCTGATTAAATTTAATATCTCTTAAAAGATTTGTGATTTTAGTGACTTCTTTGAAAATTGCAGAATTGATTTGATTTTGCTTATTATTGTTTTGAACAAGTTCATTGATTTTAGTTTGAATAGTTATCATGTCATCATGGTCTGGTGTTCCTGTGATCCATTTAAAAATTGTACCTAGTTCATTGATACTACGTTTGGCAATTTTGTGAGGTGTAAGTTCAGAAAGGAGTGTTTTGATTAAATTCAATTCCAAGGTTACTTCCCAATCAATTGTATTGTTTTTGTTTTTAAAAAAATTTAATTCCTTTTCAAAAATATTGTTATAAAAACTTAGATTAGTAACGTGAAAAACTTCTCCATGTTTTTTTTCATAAATTATTTCACCTACTTGGTAATTTTTTGGTGACCTCTTTTTGTTATGGTACTCTAACATTTTGGCTTGGGCTGATTTTAATTTTTCTGACAATTTTGGGTGTTCTATTTTGTTAAATAATATGTCGCATGGTTTTTGTTGAGTTGTCGATTGAATTGTGTTGTTATACTCTTTAACTGCTCGGTATACGACTTCGGAATGATCCATTATATTGTATTCTTCTTGAATACAACGAGAAATTTCGATAATTGTTGAATGAACTCTTTCTACCTGACCGTTGCTTAAACTGTGTCTGGGGTCTGCATGATAAATCGCTATGCCTGAACGAGACATTGACGATTTGAATTGTGTCGAGGAAAACGTAGGCTCGTTGTCCATCATTATGGATTTAGCGAAAGGAAAAGTTTGGATAAGTTCCAACACTTTGTTTGCCATATCTGATTTGTCTTTGATTTCCTTAATCACTAAAAATTTAGAATATGCGTCTAAGCATGTCAAGAATGTTAATTTTTGGGCATAAAAAATGTCAATATGTAATTGTTCACCTTCTCTCTCCGGAATAGGGGCTTTAGAAATAGGAATTTGCTTAGGGTTTCTGTTATATTTATTTTTATTACAAATTTCGCAGTAGCGTATGTGTTGTTTAAGGGTTTTATATAGTGTTGGCCAATAATAGTATTTGAGAATTTGCTTAAGATTTTCATCCAAACCTCTATGAGCACGAGCATGTGTTTCTTCTATTATAATTTCTTGGTCATTTTTGTTTTCGATGTCTAGGACAAACTTTTTAGTAAATAAAAATTTGTTGTTAAAAGTGTTTTTTAATAAGTTTTGGATTTCGTATAAATCTTCGAGACTGCAATGAATTCCTGTAGTCAGGTTTGGTTGAAGAAATTCTTTAAGTATGATTATTAAATTGTGTACTGTGTCGTATTCTATAATATGTCTTGTTTTGTTGAAAACTTCATATTTTTCATGAATTGTTATGTTGTTTTTTGAAACAAGTAATTGTTGTTTAAATTGGTTCAATGGTTTGTGTGTTTCTTCAATTACGTTTTTATAACTACTGTCGGCTGAATGGATAGTTTCATTATCGGACGACGTTTCTTTTTCGGACACGAGATTACTTTCATTGGAAATATGATTGATCATTACCCTTGATAACGCGTCAGCGACGACATTGGTAGATCCTGGTTTGTAAAATATTTTAGGGAAAATTCTTCTATGAAAGCATGCCATCTTTTCATTTTTGAGTTAGGGTTTCGTGCAGAAACTGCAAAAGAAAGTGGTTGATGGTCTGTTTGGATTTCTAAATTTGTAACACCATACAAGTAGTTCCTAAGGTTTTTTAATGCCCATACAATGGCGTATAGTTCCCTTTCATTTGTGGCGTAATTTCTTTCTGTTTTGTTTAAGGTTTTTGAAACAAAGGTGATTGGTTTGTTTTCCTGTGAAAGGACGGCGCCTATGGCGATGTCGGAAGCGTCTGTGGTGAGGACGAACTTTTTTGTATAGTCTGGCTGAGTTAGTTCGATGTTTGCAATCAAGTGTGACTTTAAGTTTTCAAACGCAGAGATTGCTTCTTCGTCTAGAGATATTTCTGTTTTTTTGGACATATGTTTTGAAACCATACCGTTATGTCCCTGTAACAATTTAGTGAGTGGTTTTGCTATAGTCGCGTAGTTTTTTACAAACTTCCTGTAGTAGCCTGTTAAGCCAAGAAAACCTCGTAATTCCCTTAAATTATTAGGAGGAGGGTATTTCATGATTGATTCTATTTTTTTCGGATCAGTTTTAATGATATTGTATGATACTATGTATCCTAAAAATTCTATTTCTTTTCTAAAGAATTTTGATTTTTCCAAGGATATTTTCATGTTTGCTTTGAATAGAATTTCAATGATTTCTTGTAAATCATCAAAATGTTGTTCCGGAGTATTTGAAAAAACTATTATGTCGTCCATATAAATGTGACAAGTTTTTCCGATTTTTTCACGTAATATATTGTCCATTGCTCTCTGAAAGATGCTTGGCGCGTTCGCAAGCCCAAATGGCAAACGAAGAAATTCATATTTTCCATTGTTAATGGAAAAAGCTGTTTTTTCGATGTCTTCTTCTTTCATTAAAATCTGATGAAATCCCGATTCTAAGTCAATTGTCGAAAACATTTTGGCTTTGCCTAGGTTGGATAGAATGACTGAAGGATCAGGCATTGGATACCTATCGGGGATTGTATCGTTATTCAGTTTCTTAAAATCTATTACCAATCGATTCTTAGGCGTTCCGTCTTCATTAAAACCTTTTTTCCCTACTACCCATACCGGGGCATTATAAGGACTTCTGCTGGGCCTTATTATATTTTCATTTAACATCCTGTTTATTTCCTGACTAACAAAATTGTTAGCTGAATGAGGATAAGGATATTGTTTACTGTAAATTGCATTTTCGTTTAATGTTCTTATCTCTCCTCTAATATCTGTTCTAAAAGGGAGACATGTTTGAATCTGAGAATGCTTTGTTTCTATTAGTTGAACGACTTGTTGCTCAAGGATATTCAAATCATCCATTTCATTAATGGAATGATTTATTTTGCATAAAGAAGAACTTGTTGTAGAGGATACCGACATCTTTCGACGTCTGCTCTTTTTTAGGTTTTAATTTCTTTAGCTTTCCTTCCTTAAGAATATCGTCAACTTTAGTTTTTTCGATGCGTGGACTATCAGCGTCACTTAAAGACGATGATTCTGTATCGGATACATTAAATAAAGAAAATGATTTACATTTCCCACTTTGGTAGTTCAAATACGAAGCAACGTTATAGACTTCGTCTAAACTTTTTAAATGGCCAACCGTTTCTTGGACATGTTTTGTAAAATTAATATTTTCCTTTTTGTTATTGTAAAACAAAGTTCCCTTTGACAAATCGATTACTGCCTTAATTTCTTTCAGTAGATTGTAACCGACTAATAGATCTGCGTCTAGATTATTAATTTCATAAAATCTGTGGCGTTTGCCAAATATGTTTATGTTATGAAAATGTGTAATGATACTGTAGCCATTTACAGTTTTAATTCTTTTTTTATGACTAATTCTTCTGCGTTATCGTATATACCCCTTTTTATGTAACAAGCGGTGGCACCGGTGTCAATTAATATTTTTAAAGTTGTATTTATTTTTTTATCTATTCTGAAAATGTAGGGGAGTTCTCCCCCTCTTCTTCTAAAAAATGGTCTTCTTCGAGGTTATTGATACGCATGATTTTGTTAGGTTGCTGAACCGAAGGGGGAGCGTATTCCCGTTTCTTTGGTTGAGCCGAATTTCGATTTTGGGGATACGGATAAGGTGTATTCTGAAGCTGTATGGATTTATCTACATCCATGGGCTCCGGTGTAGGTTGAGGAGTCTTGTTGCTTTGCGCAAAAATTTGATTTTGTGGAACTTGATTAAACCTTAAGTGACTGTCATATCTTTTGTTAGGTTGTTTTGGGGATTCAGCTTTCTTTTGCTGATTGTTATGCTGATGGGTATTTGTGAAATGGTGGTAAGCGAAGTTAGCCCTTTGGTAATTCGCTTCCAGTTCCTGGGCTTTTGCCAAAGCATTAGGCAAATTTTCAGGTTTAAGGGAGAATAAAACTTCTGATAAAGAACCGTTAAGACCTGTGATGAAAATTCTTAAAGCGTTGTCTCTATTTTTCTTATTCATTTCTGTAATGATGTGGGCTTTGTCACCATACGTCATAATAGTTTTGTTTATCAAAAGGGTTAGTTTTTTATTAACTAAATTGTAGTATTCGAGAACGGATAAATTACCCTGTCGTAAAATACTTAACTCCTGTTCTATTATATAGATTGGTCGTCTATCACTGTAGGCGAAATCCAACCTTGCAAGTATAGCTTCAAAATTAAGAACGGTGCCATGATTGGTCAAGGTGTCATTAGCTTTTCCTGTTATTTTATTTCTTAGTATTGTTAAAGCACCTACGTACTTTCTACTTCCTTCTTTATACATTCGCATGGCACAGCAAGCGGCTTCGCGCCAACTAACATATGCATTATAGCTGCCGGAGAATTCTGGTATGGACTTGATAACATCAAAAGATTCATCGCAACGAATTAGGTCATTTATTTCAGTAATCTTATATTCTTGTTCATTATTAGATGAGAGAGTGATCTGTAACTTCAATTCTGCAATTTGTTCTTGAAGCGCTCTGGTCTGAGTTGCAATCAACTGAGCTACCAAATCAGCTGTCAAGTTATTATTATTAGCCATTTTTAACTTTTGAAAATCTTCAATTAAACTTTCTATATGGTTATCCAGTTTATAACACTTATTATTCTAACAAATGCTTACACAAATTTAAACTCTCATTACTTAAGTAAAAAAATTTCTTTTTAATGTAAATGATGATGGCTCACGTAAAAGGTCTTCCTTTATGGGTGATTATACATATATCGTTCAAGTCTTCCTTCCTTCCTTCCTTCCTTCTGGGTTTTAGGGTCTTCTTTTATGGGGGTCTCAGGTTGACGTGATATTTTTTATTTTGTTAAAAGTTTTTGATTGGTGAAAAAAAATTTTGTTGGCGAAAATATTTGTTTCGCTTCTTTGATCGATTAATTTTTTGGAATGTTTTTCATTTAAATTGAATGGGAAAATTTGGTTTCACTTTTAAGTCTTGTGGACAATCAATACTTCCAGCTCAGGGTATTTTCACTACTCTTCAAGTTTTCAGAAACAGGGTATTTCCGTTCGTCGGAAATTTTTAATGTTTCTTTTAGAGGCACTCGATATTTTCGTTTTTAGAAAATTTTTAATGCTCTTTTGAGACAATCTTGGAATGGTAAATCAGCACTTTTGCTCACTCGCGAATCACTAAGGATTTTGTTTCTTTTAATTATCCTTTTTTTGTGTTTATAATCGCGAGCCCCACGTTGGGCGCCAATTAACCGATTAGTGGCTACTAATTGGAAAAAAATATTTTTTATGTGGGAGGCTGAAGGCTTCCGATTTATTTGAATCCAAGATTAGAACTAAAGTACAATTGTGAACTTATGCTGCAAGTCAGCTATGGTTATGATAAAGCTTATTTTCTTAAAGCTTAAAAGCTCGCGGTGATCTTATGCTGCGAATCAGCTGTGTTTATGCTAAAGCTTCTTTCCTTAAAGTTTAAAAGCTCGCGAGGGCGGCTTGCGTAAGCTAGACGCTTTGAATCATGTTTACGTTAGCAATTGCGCCCTAGAGACTGGGTCTTTAGTTTACGTTATGAATTGCGCATGAGAATATGAATCTTTATGTTAAGTGGTTGCGCTGTTATGTTTATGTTAGAGCCAGGAATCTGGATATTTATGTTAGCAGAGCCGCAGCTGCGCGTTAAGTGGACGTAGTGATTGAAACGGGTCTAATAAGTCTGAAAGGGTTAAGTAATTGGGATAGCGACTTATAGTGAAATGTTGTTTATGATTGCAATAAGAATTGCCTTGCGGGCTGGGTGATAACTTGCATACAAAACAATATTGCATGTAATACACCTCGCGGAATACGAAACTTCTATTAAAAAAATCAAAGACTCTCTTTTGTCCCTACAAAATGAAAACGACTTAGCAGAATTAACAAGAACATTGTTGAAAAAATGGGAACAATTAGAAGATAGGTTCAATAGCTTGATGCCCACCAAAAAAAAAACGGGGAATTGTCAACGGGTTAGGGTCAGTTATAAAAGCTATTACAGGTAATATGGACGCAACTGACGCAAATGAAATCGAACGAACACTGAGACATCTACAAACTAATACCAACGATCTTACTAACAATTTAAAAACACAAGTAACTTTTAATAACGAGGTGCTAGTGAGATTCAACAATTTGACACAACACATTAACAACGAACAAGATACTATTAACAATTTCATCTCATCAAACCAAAATAGAATTTATAACGATATATACGAAGAAAACAAGAAAATCCAATTACTAGATTATGCCACCAGAATAGGCATAAATATAGACATCATTCTTAATCATATTAATAACATTGCAGAAAGTTTGCTTCTTTCTAAATTAAACGTAATACCCAAATTCATTTTAAATAGAGAAGAATTAGATAGAATAAAAACAATCATGTATCACCAAAATCTTAAAATTACATCAGAAAACACATATATCGTTTACTGTCATTAGGCTCCATAATTAATAATACCGACATTATTTTTGCTATTAAAATACCTTTGTTACCACACGATAACTCAAAATTAGTACACCTTATTCCCCTCCCGATAAAAAATTCACAATTTGTAATAGCCCCACACTTTATAGCATTTAACAAAAACCAATTGTTATATATTAATAAACCTTGCGCTAAAATTCACAATATAAAGATTTGTAATTACCGAGAACATGAATCAAGCTTAGTTAACGTAGATTGCCTAAAAAACTTATTAATGAACAAGACGAGTAAATGTGAGACTAAAGATATAGGCATTAGGAAACAAATTTTCGAACCCGAGAAAGGGCACATTTTCATATTCAACGCACCAGGACTAAAGATCAATTCAAACTGTGGAAAAGAAAGCATCATCGAACAATCAGCAATAATCCACTACAACAACTGTTCAGTCAGCATCGAGAACCAAACCTTCGACGACAATATAAATCAGATCGAAGACCAATTAAACTTCACAGTCCCAGAAATCCCGAATCTGGAAACTAATATTACAATTGATGAATTAGACCTTAATAAACTACGATTGGAAGCCATAAAAGGCCAAACGCAAATCTGGCACCTAAACAAAAAACACTCAAATCATCTTTGGACTATCTACTCTGCAATAATACTGATGTTGGTCGCCGGAACACTACTCTTCGGTATGGCAAAAAGAACTACGACATTCGAACTTAACCAACCAAAAGACTCCGACGGTCAGCCCATAGCCTCCCTATGGCCTTCACTTCAATCTAGGGGGGGAGGAGTTACCGTATCGACCACCCAGGGCATGTCACAGTCGATACCGCCACCCAAGCCGCCTAGAAACGGCTAACTGCACACATTCCCATTTACAACCGTCGCCCACTCATGCGTTTTGTACACACATGCCTCTCACACGTCTCTCGTTACCCACTTTGAAAGGGCAACAGTTTATTGTAACATATTCTAAAATTCATGTTAAACTGCACACTAAGCGTTCTAAGAGGATATGCCGTTGCGACATTTCAAGTGCTAGCCACATGAAACCGCTACAACAGCATATTCTCGGACTCATGTAGCTAAACATGTTGACAAAACCTTTGTATACAGCAGGTTATATATAAGATATAGAAATAAAGACACTTCACTCTTTGTACGACTTTCAACCAAATCACTTCAGTGTTTTATTTAATTCATCGAACATTATACCACACAACCAGTTTTAACTTATCAACTACAATTTCGTGGGTGCTAACTTAGTAACGCATTCCCCCGATTATCTCCACATCCCTTCGTTACCGAGGGCCACGCTGGTAACTCGCGTGTGTGTGTGCGCTTATTTGTGTGTGTGAGCGTGAGTGCGTCGCTATGCGCTTGACTGGCTGCAGTTGCGCGACAGCAACTAATATATATGATGCTCACGCACAATGCAATAAAATTTACACACTTGTTATGGACTATATATGATTTGATCGAATATGGTTAGATGAATACGTAAACACCTTTGAAAATTGTAAAACACTTCTTTGCAACGACCCATTGTTGCAATACCCAGACTTTTCTAAACCTTTTATACTAACCACCGACGCAAGTAACGTAGCAGTGGGAGCCGTATTGTCCCAAGGCAACTTGGGTAGCGACAAACCAATTTGTTTTGCTAGTAGAACTTTGTCAGACACCGAACGAAATTATTCCACAGTGGAAAAAGAGATGTTAGCAATAGTATGGGCAATTCGATATTTTAGACCTTACCTATTCGGATCGAAATTTACAATTATCACAGACCACAGACCATTAGTTTGGTTAATGAGTTTTAAAGAACCTAACTCAAAAATTGTCAGATGGAGACTCCAATTATTGGAGTACGATTTCGAAGTTATTTACAAAAAAGGATCACAAAACATGGTCGCAGATGCACTTAGCAGAATAGAAGTAGACCTTAACATGAATGACGACATGTCATTAATAGGAACATGCGGGGAGACAGTACACTCTGCCAATGAAAATTTGGACGAATATATATACATAGCAGAAAAACCACTGAATGATTTTAATATCCAACTTATATTCACCCAAGGCCAAACTTCAAACATTAAAACAGAAATCCCTTTTAAAAACAAAATTAGAAGAACAATCACAGAACCCAACTTCGACTCGAACTTACTAATAAAACTTCTAAAAAACATCTTGAGACCAAACAAAACTTGCGCTATTTTCGCTAATGACGACATTTTTAAAATCATCCAGTAAGTATATAAAAACTTCTTCGCGCATAGCAAAATATTTAAAGCAGTTAGATGCACAATTTTTCTTACTGACATCCAAAATATCACAGACCAAGAGAACCTAATAATTAAATACCACACGGACACCAATCACAGAGGCATAGACGAAACAACAGCTCATCTAAAAAGACAATATTACTTCCCTTATTTGCCAAATCCTAAAATACGACAGAAACCCACAACAAATTGAATTCAGAAATACGGAAACAGCTAAACAACCTTTAGACATTTTACATACTGACCTCTATACAATAAACGGAAAATATGTAGTAACTGTCATTGACAAATTTTCAAGATTCGCATACGGTTACACCATCAATAACAGGGACGCGCTTAGCATTCTCAATTCCATTAAAACCTTTATAAATACCTACGGAATTCCAAAAAAAATCATTTGCGACCAAGGCGCGGAATACGCCTCTAACATCTTTAAAGACTTTTGTAGACAATACCAAATAGAATTACACACGACTTCATTTCAACAATCTTCTAGTAATGCGCCCGTAGAGAGATTACATTCTACTCTCACAGAAACGTATAGGCTTATCTGAGACGCTAAGAAGAGCAGAGAACACACAAGTACACATGAAGAAATCCTAACAGAAACATTTATAACATACAATAATGCCATACACTCGGCAACACAATTAACCCCCTACGAACTTTTTACAGGCAGAACGCACACCTTCAATAGGGATATTGTATTCAATAACGAACACGATTACCTAGAGAAACTGAATAAATATAGACAGGAAATCTATCCAGAAATAGTCGAAAAGCTAGAAAAACAAAAAGATAAAAATATAAACAAGTTAAACGCCAATAGAACAAAACCAATACCATTACAATCGGGCGATACAGTGTTTAGAAAGGAAAACAGGCGCAATAAACTAACACCAAGATTTTCCAAGCAAATAGTTCACTCGGACGGTACCATTACATTTAGAACTACACGCGGACAGAAGATACATAAAACAAAAATTAAAAGACTTATTAGAAGAAAACAATAGTAAAGAACCATTAATATCGTTACAGGTTAGCTGCCACTTACGGTAACTTCATTAAAATAGAGACCTTACTCGAACAACAGCCGGTAGCAATGATGAACTTGGGCGAAACAAGAACAACATATGCATACAAAACAATATTGCATGTAATACACCTCGCGGAATACGAAACTTCTATTAAAAAAATCAAAGACTCTCTTTTGTCCCTACAAAATGAAAACGACTTAGCAGAATTAACAAGAACATTGTTGAAAAAATGGGAACAATTAGAAGATAGGTTCAATAGCTTGATGCCCACCAAAAGACAAAAACGGGGAATTGTCAACGGGTTAGGGTCAGTTATAAAAGCTATTACAGGTAATATGGACGCAACTGACGCAAATGAAATCGAACGAACACTGAGACATCTACAAACTAATACCAACGATCTTACTAACAATTTAAAAACACAAGTAACTTTTAATAACGAGGTGCTAGTGAGATTCAACAATTTGACACAACACATTAACAACGAACAAGATACTATTAACAATTTCATCTCATCAAACCAAAATAGAATTTATAACTATATAAACGAAGAAAACAAGAAAATCCAATTACTAGATTATGCCACCAGAATAGGCATAAATATAGACATCATTCTTAATCATATTAATAACATTGCAGAAAGTTTGCTTCTTTCTAAATTAAACGTAATACCCAAATTCATTTTAAATAGAGAAGAATTAGATAGAATAAAAACAATCATGTATCACCAAAATCTTAAAATTACATCAGACGAACACATATATCGTTTACTGTCATTAGACTCCATAATTAATAATACCGACATTATTTTTGCTATTAAAATACCTTTGTTACCACACGATAACTCAAAATTAGTACACCTTATTCCCCTCCCGATAAAAAATTCACAATTTGTAATAGCCCCACACTTTATAGCATTTAACAAAAACCAATTGTTATATATTAATAAACCTTGCGCTAAAATTCACAATATAAATATTTGTAATTACCGAGAACATGAATCAAGCTTAGTTAACGTAGATTGCCTAAAAAACTTATTAATGAACAAGACGAGTAAATGTGAGACTAAAGATATAGGCATTAGGAAACAAATTTTCGAACCCGAGAAAGGGCACATTTTCATATTCAACGCACCAGGACTAAAGATCAATTCAAACTGTGGAAAAGAAAGCATCATCGAACAATCAGCAATAATCCACTACAACAACTGTTCAGTCAGCATCGAGAACCAAACCTTCGACGACAACATAAATCAGATCGAAGACCAATTAAACTTCACAGTCCCAGAAATCCCGAATCTGGAAACTAATATTACAATAGATGAATTAGACCTTAATAAACTACGATTGGAAGCCATAAAAGGCCAAACGCAAATCTGGCACCTAAACAAAAAACACTCAAATCATCTTTGGACTATCTACTCTGCAATAATACTGATGTTGGTCGCCGGAACACTACTCTTCGGTATGGCAAAAAGAACTACGACATTCGAACTCAACCAACCAAAAGACTCCGACGGTCAGCCCATAGCCTCCCTATGGCCTTCACTTCAATCTAGGGGGGGAGGAGTTACCGTATCGACCACCCAGGGCATGTCACAGTCGATACCGCCACCCAAGCCGCCTAGAAACGGATAACTGCACACATTCCCATTTACAACCGTCGCCCACTCATACGTTTTGTACACACATGCCTCTCACACGTCTCTCGTTACCCACTTTGAAAGGGCAACAGTTTATTGTAACATATTCTAAAATTCATGTTAAACTGCACACTAAGCGTTCTAAGAGGATATGCCGTTGCGACATTTCAAGTGCTAGCCACATGAAACCGCTACAACAGCATATTCTCGGACTCATGTAGCTAAACATGTTGACAAAACCTTTGTATACAGCAGGTTATATATAAGATATAGAAATAAAGACACTTCACTCTTTGTACGACTTTCAACCAAATCACTTCAGTGTTTTATTTAATTCATCGAACATTATACCACACAACCAGTTTTAACTTATCAACTACAATTTCGTGGGTGCTAACTTAGTAACGCATTCCCCCGATTATCTCCACATCCCTTCGTTACCGAGGGCCACGCTGGTAACTCGCGTGTGTGTGTGCGCTTATTTGTGTGTGTGAGCGTGAGTGCGTCGCTATGCGCTTGACTGGCTGCAGTTGCGCGACAGCAACTAATATATATGATGCTCACGCACAATGCAATAAAATTTACACACTTGTTATGGACTATATATGATTTGATCGAATATGGTTACCTTTGTGTACGATTGATGATGTTAGACTTAATACCTTGTATATGTAGTTCTTGGATGTATGTTGTATTGTTGTTGTATTGTTGTTGTTGTTGTTGGTTTAGTGTATATAGTTAATTATAGTTAGTAATATTTATATGTTTATTTTTATGTTAATTTAGGATAGTAAATTGCTCTCTTTGTTAGCTGTATGATAATTGAGTAGTAGAAGGAGAGAGAGGAAGAAAATTGTCCGTAGACGGACAGTTGGTAGCATATGTATACACTGTATGTAGATATGTATGCTAATAGTATATATGTATATATTTATTTGTGTAATTGAAAATATATGATAGAGCTATTAGCAATTTTATTGTTTGATAAAAAGAATTTTTGTTAATTATTATTTGTGTAATTGTTGTGAATTGTTAATATCGAGTGTTACGACGTTTGGACGGATGTTAATTAGTTAGACACTTTTTTTTCTTTTATTGCATTTGCATTTGCATTTGTAGCCTGTACTTTTGCATGGATCGGCGTGGCGTCACTTTGTATATGCAATTGTATGCGTGTGCTTGTGTCCGAGCGTGTGTGTGTGTGCACGAGCGCCAGTGTGTATGCAACACCAGACAGCTTGGCGTCGCGTCACTTTTCTTTGTGTCAATATGAACAAAGAGGCACTCACAGCTCGCTACACAAATGGGACAGCCTGTACCCACAACTATGGACTTTCACCGACACTATGCATATATGTATATGTATATATATATATATACGAATTGATCGCGTATTGAACCGTAGGAATTACTATTTATAAATCAACTCATAAAATTGTACACCAAATTCCTATTTTATATTCACATTGACTTTGACTTTTGCGTCGCCGAACAACTATTTTCAATTACAAATTTAAATTCAACTCAAATTCAAGTTAACTATCAAAAAACTGTCCGCGACCACGTCCGCTCGACAAAATTAACACGTCCTTCTCCTTTCTGGTTCGAGAATCGAATGGGAAGCCGGGTCGGATGGGACGAACTGAGAGGCGGCACATGCTTGGGACGCCGAGCACCAGCATCGCCAACAGACAGAGAGAGAGAGAGTGAGAGAGTGGGAGAGTGCTCGCAATGTGGACGGAGGGGGGGCGGCGAGGTATGGCGAGGCAGCATTGTGATGGGTGCCTGCTAGCAGCATACTTCGCTACCTGCTCCAACCAATCGCTGCACACACTCCCATTTTGATCTCACTCACGTCTGTTATGGCAGCGTTGCGCGGTGTTCGCGGCCATCATGATGCCACAACTCACCAACCTAACTCGACTTACCATTCCAGAAAATTTATTATGATTTAAAATTTATATGTTGCTATTTGTTAAGATTCATAACGTTATAAAAATAAATTGTTAATGACTTAAAAAGAAAACATCAATTCTTAAGCTAGACAATGAATTTTTTAATTGTGTGTGTGTGTGAGTGTGTATGTGTATTAATGTGTACGTATATGTGTGTTACAATATGCAAATTGTGTGAATGATTTTGTGTTAATAGCTTGTTGCTAGCTATAGTTGAGAATATGTATATGTGTGTGTGTTAATCCTAGACAATAGATGTTAGATGTGTTTGCCGAATGGCCGATTATGATTCAGCAAACGAAGATAAACATCAATTGTCATAGATCACAAACACAATTCAAAGTATACATATGCGCCATACTGTTTGGGATTAGTATGTTCGCAATATAGATATGATAGTGTTAGGGGGGGAGCAATATATAAATTTTGGTGTATAGTGCGGCATCAGTAAACATAGTTCGCCATAGGCCAGCAGTTTTGATAGTGGTTATTATTTGTTAGGTGCTTGCGTGAGAGAAAATTTAATTGTTATATTTGATTGTCAAATGTTATGATATGTGCAATTATAATGCTGGTGATATGTGATCAGCGATTTAAAATCCAATGTATGCAGCGCATTAATGCCTTGATTATTTGTTGGCTAGCCAATACTGCTGCTATCATTTGAAGATTATGATTATAATGTTATAATCATCGCTGTCGGGTCATAGTCACCATCAATAGTTTTGGCAAGATTAGTAGGAAAGAAAATACCCACACACATATGTTTGTTAACACTTATGCATATGTATATGTATACCTTGCATTGTCTACTGTCTGGCAGCAGGCTATTGTATGAGAGCCTTCTCTCAAGGCGATAATTGTGGCTGCTGCCAGACGAATCGGCATTTTTGTTTGGAGTTGGTGAAGATGGAAGGGGAGTGGGGGTGAAAGGATTCAAGTATATATGATAAAAGCTTAATTGCTCGACATGTTTGGATTGTGTGGACAAATTTGTTGTGTGTGTATGTGAGTACAGGTGTATGCGTATATGTGTATGTGTATGTGTATGTGTGTGTGTGTATGTGTATGTGTGTGTATTATAATTATTGAGTGTATAAATGTGATCATTCATAAAAATGTGTGTATTTGTGTGTGTGTGTGTGTTGGTCTTATAATTAGTGTAAAGTGTGATTGCGTATGAATTTTAGCTTCTGCTGCTTGTGTTGCCGCTGATGACCACTTCTGCTGAATCTGTTGCCGCTTCTGTTGTTTCTGCTGCTACATCTTGGTGCTTCTGCTGTTTTGGTTGTCGTCCTTCTGCTGGTGCTGTTGTTGTTTTGAGCAGTTAATTCTGTTGCTTTTGGTGTTGTTCATCTGCTATTGCTGCTGCCAATATATTTGCAACTGCATTTAAAAGAGCCGGTATTGATAGGCTAGATAAGCGTTATTTGATGAGTGTAAGGAGTTATTCGAAAAATCATGATTAATTGTATTAAAAAAGGTTGGAAGGCGCTTGACGTTGAACAAGTTCAACGCCTGGCCAGATTCGTCGGAGACGTCGTTGGGCTCGGTTTCCACCTGAAAGCAATAGCGAACTTGCTATTTTGTTAGTGTGTTTTTCCAGTCGGTCATTGTGCCGACTGGCATTTAGATTGAGCTGTTCCCAAATTGTTGGCATTTTCATGTCACGATGCAGTGTACGATTTGAAATGAAGTACGGTGCACCGCTAATGAGGCGAAGAGCACGTGACTGTACAGATTGCAGCCGACGCAAGTGCGTATCAGCCGCACAGCCATATAGCTCAATGCCATAATGCCAAATGGGAGCTATTATTTGTCTATAAATTAGTAATTTATTTTTTAAGGATAATCTGGATTGACTAGCAGATAGTAGCCATTTGCATTTGAACAATTTTTTGCGCACAATTTGCGCTGTTAAACGGGCATGGCGTGCCCAATTTAATTTATTGTCCAAATTCAAACCCAGATATTTAACATGGCACTTGGCCGGTATGATTTTGTCATTAATGGTTAATTGTGTGGTTAAGCTGCCAACATTGGCAATTTGTCGCTGTAGGGTGAATATAATATGCACCGATTTGCCGTCATTGACTTTAATATTCCAATTATTGGCCCATTCAGCAAATCGATGCATATGTCCCTGTAAAATGGTTGTGGCCACCATCGCATTGATGGCACTGCACAGAAAAGCTGTGTCATCTGCATAGGTGGCCATTAAACCATTTATGCTGGCTATTGTTTGACCGGACGGTAATTGTTGGACTTGCTGTAAGTGGGTAGCAATGCATGGCATGTCGGAGACAAAAAGATTGAATAACAATGGCGCTAGCACACTGCCCTGTGAGACACCAGCCAGCATTGGACGCACTGTCGAATGATAGGCGCCAGCACCATTGTCATTATTTAATATCGGAGTTGTGTTTAGTACGCAAAAGCTGCGATTCGATAGGAATGATCTGAGTAATTGAAAGAGGGGCTCACTCGTGTGGGTGCGTAACTTAAAAAGTAAGCAATCATGCCAGACACGATCAAATGCATGCTGCAAATCGAGAAATACTCCCGATGTGCAGTGGCCTCATTCGAATGATTGATTAATGTGCTCGACAAGCCGATGCACTTGTTGGATGGTGCCATGTCCCAAACGAAAACCGAATTGATGATTCGGTATCACTCTGGCACAATCCAATTCGATTTCGCTTTCAATGGGCGATTGTAGTTCGTCACTTAGCCGCTCGTATATCACTCTCTCGAATAGTTTCGAGAATGATGGTAACAAGCTTATTGGCCGATATGAATTTAAGTTAGCCGCTGATCGGATGCCACCCTTAAATATCAACCGGACAGCGGCACATTTCCATTCGGATGGAAAATATCGCAGCCGGAGCATACTATTGAAGAGCAGCAATAGGAAAAGCTTGGCCTTTTCTGGCAGACACCTGATCAAATAATTATCAATTTGATCAAGTCCCGGAGCTTTACGCATTTGTAATTGCCCAATGTAAGCATTTAGCTCACTGGGCGTTACATGACGTATATGAGATGGAATGGTAGTGGGATTTTGGAGATTGTTCTAGTAAAGTGTAGTGTCATCAAGACTGACTTGTTGATTTATGAAGTGCTTCACACGTTCACAGTGCTCTACTGGAGCAAAATTGAAAGTTGTGAAACGGTTTTGAAGCTCATCGGCAAATGCTTCAGCCTGCTCTTCAGCTGACTGGCACCAATGGCCGTTGAGGTTGCGAACGCTGGGGTGAGCGTGCGGTTGCCGTTTTAGATTTTTTGTGGCATGCCATAGATTAAAGGCACCCTTCTTTTGAGGGTCCGCATTGCTTAGCACATAGTCAACGTATTCATTACGCTGAAGTTCTAGCTGGCGGGCCAGCTGACGGCTGACTCGCTGCCACTCCAGCCAGTGACTATGTCGACGTGTGCGTACCCAGCGTTTGCGAAGGCGACGTTTAAGACGCATCAATTCACGATGTTCGTCTGTTTGGATGTAAGCGGACGGGGATAATGTTATTGGGGGCGGCATAGTAGCATTGCCAGGAATAATGTTATTATTGTTATTGTTGGAGCTGTTTCGATGCATGGGCATATTAGATGCCATGGCAGCTCGAGAATTTGATGCTTTGGCTGCAATATATATTTTTTGCATGAAATTCTCGAGCATATCATCGATGTCGTTATTTGAGAGAATCTCAATATTGAGATTTAGGGATGTTTCCAACTTTTTATGAAAAATTGATAAATTGGAACGTTCGGTGAGTAGACGACGACGGTTTTGTCGACGATGACGCGACCGATGTCTCTGGCTATAATTATTTAAGGAATTTTGACCATTGACGGTAATTGTGAGTTTAACCAACAAAGGCAAATGATCACTGTGGAGCTCTGTGACTCGACTTATGATAAATCTATGACTTGATATACCTGCATAGATACCAAAGTCGAGTACGCTCGGATTGTTGCCGTTTGAAGGAAAGTGTGTTGGCTCGGCCGATGAGAGTATATTTAATCGATTGGAGTTTAGCAGTATGTCAGCAAGGATTGAGCCGCGGGGACAACAACGCATGTTACCCCATAATCGATGCTTGGCATTCCAATCTCCTCCAATCAAGAAGTTATCACCCAATTGATCAAATAGACGGACATAATCGTCGGACAGTACCGTATGTCTGGGGGGCCAATAGCAAGATGCTATATTAATACCTCCCAGATCTGTGCGTAGACGCACAATGGCACAATGCAATTTAGGTAGAGAAATGCCCGGAAGAGCTTGATATTGAATTTCGTTAGAGACACTAATGGCTGCACCACCAGCGCTTAAGTGAGCTTGAGGTGAATTTGCCGTTATGATGGAGTAATTGGGAATTTGGATGTTGGAATTAAAGTTGAAGCGGGTCTCATTGACGAGCATCATATCAACTTTGTGACGGACTATGAATTGTAGGAACTCATCTATTTTGCTCGATAAGCCATTTGCGTTCCATATGCCAATGTGAAGGGCAGACATTTTGAGCAGTTATGGTAGGAAATATAGTTATATATGTAAGTAGTAGCGGCGGCGATACTATTCAAAGTAATACTGCTTAAGACGTTATTTTAGAGTATGATGAGATTTGCCGGCAGTTCAGCAAGTTTTTTTATAAAATTGTTTTTATTTTTCTTTGTTATATATATATTTCAATAGCGAATAATTGGTGGCGAAACACCGAGTATTGATATATATATTACTAGAGTTGTGAGAAAGTATTTTGCCGACGGCACGGCGATTATTTAGTTATTTTAAATTATATAGATAGGATGATGGCCGCTGAGCAAGAATTATGCCCGTTTGTTTTCCTATTTTATATAATTAATATTTAATTTAATTTATTAATTGTTTTTTTTTTCAGAATTTTTCTGAAATTTGCTGATTTTTTCTGAATTTTTAATTATAAATCTCATTTTCCTTCTTTCAGGTACTTAATTGAGGGATATTGATAAGGTAAGTGTATACAATATGTTTATGTTATGTTATATTATTATTTTACAGGGTATATTTATTATTGTTTAATGTGAAAAGAGGGGGGGGGCGGCGGCACGCCCCAAAGAGAAACGATAGTTGATTTAGTTGATTAAATGACGCTTCATGACGCTAAATGACGGCGGCACGCTTCAAAATAATACAAATTTACTTTAAAGAATGTGTTTTGCCGACGGCACGGCAAAAGTTCTAAAATTTACTCCTTCAGTATTATAATTGAATTTATATGCAATTATCAAAAGTTATTGACTATTGGTGGCGACACACCAAATATTAAAAATCTAAATGATCAAATAATTATCAATTTGATCAAGTCCCGGAGCTTTACGCATTTGTAATTGCCCAATGTAAGCATTTAGCTCACTGGGCGTTACATGACGTATATGAGATGGAATGGTAGTGGGATTTTGGAGATTGTTCTGGTAAAGTGTAGTGTCATCAAGACTGACTTGTTGATTTATGAAGTGCTTCACACGTTCACAGTGCTCTACTGGAGCAAAATTGAAAGTTGTGAAACGGTTTTGAAGCTCATCGGCAAATGCTTCAGCCTGCTCTTCAGCTGACTGGCACCAATGGCCGTTGAGGTTGCGAACGCTGGGGTGAGCGTGCGGTTGCCGTTTTAGATTTTTTGTGGCATGCCATAGATTAAAGGCACCCTTCTTTTGAGGGTCCGCATTGCTTAGCACATAGTCAACGTATTCATTACGCTGAAGTTCTAGCTGGCGGGCCAGCTGACGGCTGACTCGCTGCCACTCCAGCCAGTGACTATGTCGACGTGTGCGTACCCAGCGTTTGCGAAGGCGACGTTTAAGACGCATCAATTCACGATGTTCGTCTGTTTGGATGTAAGCGGACGGGGATAATGTTATTGGGGGCGGCATAGTAGCATTGCCAGGAATAATGTTATTATTGTTATTGTTGGAGTTGTTTCGATGCATGGGCATATTAGATGCCATGGCAGCTCGAGAATTTGATGCTTTGGCTGCAATATATATTTTTTGCATGAAATTCTCGAGCATATCATCGATGTCGTTATTTGAGAGAATCTCAATATTGAGATTTAGGGATGTTTCCAACTTTTTATGAAAAATTGATAAATTGGAACGTTCGGTGAGTAGACGACGACGGTTTTGTCGACGATGACGCGACCGATGTCTCTGGCTATAATTATTTAAGGAATTTTGACCATTGACGGTAATTGTGAGTTTAACCAACAAAGGCAAATGATCACTGTGGAGCTCTGTGACTCGACTTATGATAAATCTATGACTTGATATACCTGCATAGATACCAAAGTCGAGTACGCTCGGATTGTTGCCGTTTGAAGGAAAGTGTGTTGGCTCGGCCGATGAGAGTATATTTAATCGATTGGAGTTTAGCAGTATGTCAGCAAGGATTGAGCCGCGGGGACAACAACGCGTGTTACCCCATAATCGATGCTTGGCATTCCAATCTCCTCCAATCAAGAAGTTATCACCCAATTGATCAAATAGACGGACATAATCGTCGGACAGTACCGTATGTCTGGGGGGCCAATAGCAAGATGCTATATTAATACCTCCCAGATCTGTGCGTAGACGCACAATGGCACAATGCAATTTAGGTAGAGAAATGCCCGGAAGAGCTTGATATTGAATTTCGTTAGAGACACTAATGGCTGCACCACCAGCGCTTAAGTGAGCTTGAGGTGAATTTGCCGTTATGGTGGAGTAATTGGGAATTTGGATGTTGGAATTAAAGTTGAAGCGGGTCTCATTGACGAGCATCATATCAACTTTGTGACGGACTATGAATTGTAGGAACTCATCTATTTTGCTCGATAAGCCATTTGCGTTCCATATGCCAATGTGAAGGGCAGACATTTTGAGCAGTTATGGTAGGAAATATAGTTATATATGTAAGTAGTAGCGGCGGCGATACTATTCAAAGTAATACTGCTTAAGACGTTATTTTCGAGTATGATGAGATTTGCCGGCAGTTCAGCAAGTTTTTTTATAAAATTGTTTTTATTTTTCTTTGTTATATATATATTTCAATAGCGAATAATTGGTGGCGAAACACCGAGTATTGATATATATATTACTAGAGTTGTGAGAAAGTATTTTGCCGACGGCACGGCGATTATTTAGTTATTTTAAATTATATAGATAGGATGATGGCCGCTGAGCAAGAATTATGCCCGTTTGTTTCCTATTTTATATAATTAATATTTAATTTAATTTATTAATTGTTTTTTTTTCAGAATTTTTCTGAATTTTGCTGATTTTTTCTGAATTTTTAATTATAAATCTCATTTTCCTTCTTTCAGGTACTTAATTGAGGGATATTGATAAGGTAAGTGTATACAATATGTTTATGTTATGTTATATTATTATTTTACAGGGTATATTTATTATTGTTTAATGTGAAAAGGGGGGGGGGGGCGGCGGCACGCCCCAAAGAGAAACGATAGTTGATTTAGTTGATTAAATGACGCTTCATGACGCTAAATGACGGCGGCACGCTTCAAAATAATACAAATTTACTTTAAAGAATAATGTGTTTTGCCGACGGCACGGCAAAAGTTCTAAAATTTACTCCTTCAGTATTATAATTGAATTTATATGCAATTATCAAAAGTTATTGACTATTGGTGGCGACACACCAAATATTAAAAATCTAAATGATCAAATAATTATCAATTTGATCAAGTCCCGGAGCTTTACGCATTTGTAATTGCCCAATGTAAGCATTTAGCTCACTGGGCGTTACATGAGGTATATGAGATGGAATGGTAGTGGGATTTTGGAGATTGTTCTGGTAAAGTGTAGTGTCATCAAGACTGACTTGTTGATTTATGAAGTGCTTCACACGTTCACAGTGCTCTACTGGAGCAAAATTGAAAGTTGTGAAACGGTTTTGAAGCTCATCGGCAAATGCTTCAGCCTGCTCTTCAGCTGACTGGCACCAATGGCCGTTGAGGTTGCGAACGCTGGGGTGAGCGTGCGGTTGCCGTTTTAGATTTTTTGTGGCATGCCATAGATTAAAGGCACCCTTCTTTTGAGGGTCCGCATTGCTTAGCACATAGTCAACGTATTCATTACGCTGAAGTTCTAGCTAGCGGGCCAGCTGACGGCTGACTCGCTGCCACTCCAGCCAGTGACTATGTCGACGTGTGCGTACCCAGCGTTTGCGAAGGCGACGTTTAAGACGCATCAATTCACGATGTTCGTCTGTTTGGATGTAAGCGGACGGGGATAATGTTATTGGGGGCGGCATAGTAGCATTGCCAGGAATAATGTTATTATTGTTATTGTTGGAGTTGTTTCGATGCATGGGCATATTAGATGCCATGGCAGCTCGAGAATTTGATGCTTTGGATGCAATATATATTTTTTGCATGAAATTCTCGAGCATATCATCGATGTCGTTATTTGAGAGAATCTCAATATTGAGATTTAGGGATGTTTCCAACTTTTTATGAAAAATTGATAAATTGGAACGTTCGGTGAGTAGACGACGACGGTTTTGTCGACGATGACGCGACCGATGTCTCTGGCTATAATTATTTAAGGAATTTTGACCATTGACGGTAATTGTGAGTTTAACCAACAAAGGCAAATGATCACTGTGGAGCTCTGTGACTCGACTTATGATAAATCTATGACTTGATATACCTGCATAGATACCAAAGTCGAGTACGCTCGGATTGTTGCCGTTTGAAGGAAAGTGTGTTGGCTCGGCCGATGAGAGTATATTTAATCGATTGGAGTTTAGCAGTATGTCAGCAAGGATTGAGCCGCGGGGACAACAACGCATGTTACCCCATAATCGATGCTTGGCATTCCAATCTCCTCCAATCAAGAAGTTATCACCCAATTGATCAAATAGACGGACATAATCGTCGGACAGTACCGTATGTCTGGGGGGCCAATAGCAAGATGCTATATTAATACCTCCCAGATCTGTGCGTAGACGCACAATGGCACAATGCAATTTAGGTAGAGAAATGCCCGGAAGAGCTTGATATTGAATTTCGTTAGAGACACTAATGGCTGCACCACCAGCGCTTAAGTGAGCTTGAGGTGAATTTGCCGTTATGATGGAGTAATTGGGAATTTGGATGTTGGAATTAAAGTTGAAGCGGGTCTCATCGACGAGCATCATATCAACTTTGTGACGGACTATGAATTGTAGGAACTCATCTATTTTGCTCGATAAGCCATTTGCGTTCCATATGCCAATGTGAAGGGCAGATATTTTGAGCAGTTATGGTAGGAAATATAGTTATATATGTAAGTAGTAGCGGCGGCGATACTATTCAAAGTAATACTGCTTAAGACGTTATTTTAGAGTATGATGAGATTTGCCGGCAGTTCAGCAAGTTTTTTTATAAAATTGTTTTTATTTTTCTTTGTTATATATATATTTCAATAGCGAATAATTGGTGGCGAAACACCGAGTATTGATATATATATTACTAGAGTTGTGAGAAAGTATTTTGCCGACGGCACGGCGATTATTTAGTTATTTTAAATTATATAGATAGGATGATGGCCGCTGAGCAAGAATTATGCCCGTTTGTTTTCCTATTTTATATAATTAATATTTAATTTAATTTATTAATTGTTTTTTTTTTTCAGAATTTTTCTGAATTTTGCTGATTTTTTCTGAATTTTTAATTATAAATCTCATTTTCCTTCTTTCAGGTACTTAATTGAGGGATATTGATAAGGTAAGTGTATACAATATGTTTATGTTATGTTATATTATTATTTTACAGGGTATATTTATTATTGTTTAATGTGAAAAGGGGGGGGGGGTGGCGGCACGCCCCAAAGAGAAACGATAGTTGATTTAGTTGATTTAGTTGATTAAATGATTAAAAAAGTAAGTGTGTAATAGGAAGCGGCGGCACGCTTCAAAATAATACAAATTTACTTTAAAGGATAATGTGTTTTGCCGACGGCACGGCAAAAGTTCTAAAATGTACTCCTTCAGTATTATAATTGAATTTATATGCAATTATCAAAAGTTATTGACTATTGGTGGCGACACACCAAATATTAAAAATCTATAATTGATATGTTATATGTATGTTTTGCCGACGGCACGGCAATTTATTTGATTTATATGCTATTCGTCCAAATAGCGAACGGCACGTTGGCAAGGAGAATAGCAAAATCAAAACAAAACAAAGAATTTCCTATATATGGAGCAAGGTCAAGGCTTGAGTTGCTTGCGAGTACCAAATACAGTTAATGCTATGATGGCCGCTGAACGAGAAATTGCGCTCGTTTGTTTTGATTACTTGCCGATTTGTTTTGATTCTCGTATTTTTTTGCTTACGAGAAAAAGTATAGGCAAATGGCAATTGTGTGTGTATTGTGTGCACAAGAGCAATAGCGGCAAAATATTGGTGGCGACACACCATAAAGCGCCGGCTCTTGATGCTTGCTATTTTTCCTGAATTGTTTTCAGTGGCAATTCCTTGCCTTTTGCATGGAACGGCAATGACGACACATTGCAATATTATTTTAAATATATATATATTAATAATAATAATAAATACTAATTTAATTGGCGGCGACACGCCTTAGTTTTTTTTTTAAGATTATTAATATTTGTTATGGTAAAATAGTAGATTTAGCGACGGCACGCTAATTATGTTTATTGATTCCAATTGGTATTTATGTTTATGTTGTAGCGACGATACGCTTGTGAAAAATTATCAACAATAATAATTAGAGGCATTAACTGAAAAAAATAAGAATGTATAGCTCCAAGACTTACGATCTTATGTTACAGATAGCCACTTATTATTATTATTTTTTTGTTGATAAATGTTAATAAATATATATATGTATAAAAGAAGGCAAGTTTGGCAAATTGGCGCTTAATTTATATTTGTTTTGATTTGTTTTGATTGCTGAAAGCGCGCATGTGTGCGTGCGTGCGTGTGTGTGGTATGTGCTAGCGCTAGGATTAGCGCAAAAGCTTTCGCCAAAATCGTTAGCACGTTCACAAACCAGTATTTCGTCCTCGCTGCATTCTTGTCAATATCCAGAGGATATGGTTGTGGTAAAAATTTGATTTTATGTTTGGTTGTGAACCAAACTAAAGTGCGGAAAATTGTAAAGTGGAAAAGCACTGTGCACTGAGCGTGCGTCTGAGCGTCGACACGCTGCTAATTGCGCTTGCTCGCCAATTGTATGCACAAATTCCGCAATATCCCACAGAGGGGTATATGGTGGGGGTGTATTTGTATATATATGTATGGCGAGGCAGCATTGTGATGGGTGCCTGCTAGCAGCATACTTCGCTACCTGCTCCCTCACGTCTGTTATGGCAGCGTTGCGCATGTAACCGACTGTAATTGTAGAGTAATTAAATTGCTTATATGTACAAGTTGTAGGCCAAAATGAGATTAGAATTAGTTATTTATTTTTATATATTAAAAAAGATACGTACAATTTGAGTTTGTGCGGCATCAGCATTTATATGTATATGCCATAAGCCAGCATTAATTGACAAGGGCCGTGCAAAAAGAAAATTTGATGAAAGAATTTAATTTATTGAATATTTAACTTATTAGTCTGTTTTGATTTGATTTTGAAGCGACTCAAGGTGAGGAGTACATTTTTTCCATTTATGATTGATTTTTTTTTTTTTTGTTTTTCTGTAGATTGTTTTGGCAAATGTTTCCAACTTCTGGGATTGGACATGAGCAGCGACACGAAGTGTGTGTGTGTTCCCGTTTATAAGTGTGCGTGCTTGCTGTTGAGACAATTGTTTCAAGCAGAGTCACGCAGCACTGGGCCACTCCACAAGTGCACAACATCGGACGAGCATGCCAATTTATTGGTATTTGCTATACTGTGTAAAATTGGGTGTCTGTTAAAAAATGTGTTTTCCCAATATAAGGATTTTTGTATCTCCCATTTTTTTGGGAAAAAAGATTCACCCCATCTTGATGATCATTAACCCTACATCAGACTAATACAGCTTTTTTGATAGCTAACTGGATGTTATTTGTCGCCTAGTGCCTTCTCTCTTTTTATATTTGATAGAATTAATCAAATATATATTAGCACCGGCTGCCTATCAATTAAAGCCGATTGGCAATATTAGCTATTTTTATTGAATGCAGAGTTAGATTGATGGATGATTGAGAATTTTTAATTGTTTTGAATTTCGAATTTGTGATGGCTAAAGTAGTAGCAATATGTGTATAATTATGCTTGCATGCGTGCATGCATGCTAGTTTTGCATGTGTGCATGTGTACATGCGTGCATGCGTGCATATCAGCATACATGTATGCATGCATGTTATTTGCTTGCGGAACAATATATGCCTATTTGTATGTATTTAATATTGATATTTTTTGTTTTTTTGGCAAATTATTAATTAATTAATATTTTTTGTTTTCAGGTGTGTGCTGCTATTGTTGTTGTCGTTGTTGTTGACGACATTTGGGTATATATATTGCCACCACAGGAGTGGAGCAAAATGTACCTAATGATGTTGTTGTTGTTGTTGTTGCGGTTGATGTTGGATTAGTCAGTTTGCCCGAACCCACCCAATCTCGCCAGAGTGTTAACTCTATGTTGCCAAGATGATGGGTTGGGCAAAGTTGTTGTTGTTGTTGTTGTTGTTGCTGCTGCTGCTGCTGCTAGGATTGCGATCAGCCGGGCAGCGTAGTTGACGGCGTGTGTGTGTGTATGCGCATTAGTGAATTATATTGGGCACACTATATGTGGATGTGTGTGTGTGCAAGCCAGCGAGCGAGCTCATTATGCAGCCAGCATATGGTCGAGCAACATGGAGTTTGTATGCATATGCGAGCGAGCGAGCGTGCGTGTGTGTGTGTGAGCCTGTTTACATTTGTTTTGAGCATTTAAAAATGCACAAAAAATACGTAAACTGGCCGGACACACGCGCACACATAGCAATCTGTTGAGCAACCTATATTGTTTGGATAAATTATGTTTTGCATTGAGAAATGCTGGTAATTATTAATTTGCAATTCGATGAGGTGAGTATAATAATTTGTTAGATGGGACATGGGCAGATTGATAGGCCAATGGGACCAGGCCATATGAATCCGCATCCAATCAATTGATCAATTTGTAAAATAAATCAATTGGAACCGGATTAGGATGCAGCGGGCAGTGTTGAGTTATCGCCATGGCGAAGAACTCCCTGCATTTGTTGCTGCATTAACGTCATCCAGCCCATCAGCCTATCAAGCTGCTCCTGTTGCTTCTGCGCCATTTGTAGGAGCATTTGACTGGAATTGTCGTTATTCAAAATAGGTAACGGATTTGATTGTGTCGGCTGTAGTTGCCGCTGTCCAGCGTCCACCTGCATAGGCACTGATGGCTCCTGCACGGTCGATTGCTGGACAGTGGCAACTTGTTGCCGTTTTGATATGTTCTCCAGCATCTGGCGCTGCATTGAGACAATTTGCTCTTTGCTTTGAGCAGAGCTAAATTGCTCAAATTGACGCTGTTGCTGCTGTTGTTGTTGTTGCGCTTTTTGGATTTTCGCCCATCTAGCGCGAGGATCCAAAATATTGGATGAAGTTGTATTGGTCGTGTTGGACTGTTTTGATTTTTTGGCAATTTTTGCCGTATTATTGTTGTTGTTGTTGCTGTTATTCGCCATGTTTGGTGGAACCAATGAATTTGGAGCTGCAACTGGTATGCTAACAGCTAATTGTTGTAGTTGTTGCTGCATCGGTTGCGGCACCATTTGTCCAGCATTGAGCTTGCGTTTCTGATTTTGTTTTTTCTTTTTATTTTTCAGATTTTGTACTGGCTGCATTGGCATTTGTTGCTGCGGCGCCTGTACCTGTTGTTGTTCATGTTGCTGTTGCTGCTGTATTTGCGCTTGCAACTGAACTGGTACTTGACGCTTTTGCTGCTTTTGCCGCCGCTGCATATTCGGCTGTGAGATTTGCCGAATATTGGTAAGTCTATTGTGATTGTTGTTGTTGTTGTTATTGTATAAGGGACAACCCTTATAATTAGCGGTATGATCCATGCCGCAATTGGCACATTTAGCTGGCAAATTGGCCAATTTTGTGCAGTCACGTGTATAGTGTGTGTCACCACACTTGACACATTGCGGCGAATGCCGACAATATCGAGCCGTATGATTAAATCGCTGGCAACGATGGCACTGTGGTAGTCGCTTGCCATTGCTTTTGGGCCACTCGAAACGGACCACAAACTTGCATAGGCTACGTATATTGAATATAGTGCGATTTTTGATCGAATCAGGAGCCAATTCGATATAAAATATATTTGGGTGGTACATACCAGAGCCGCTGCGATTCTTGAATTTAGGGTTATATACGCTTCGAATCGTATAACCCAAACCAGATAGCTCATTCCGGATTGCGTTGGCGCTTGTGGTGGCATGAATGCCACACACCACAACCCGGGATGAGCGCTCCTCGCGCCTCTGATATGTATTGAAATGATAGGTGCTGTCCGTTTCAAGGACATTTATGATACACAGGTATGAATTTAGTGACTTTGGCAGAATACGCACTGAGCCCTGGCCACCCAGTTTTAGCCCATAATCTGTTATGGGCGGACTGTGGCCATTTAATTTAGCAATAAGTGCGTCAATGCCATTTTGATCAGAGCCAGCTATAGACTCTATATTAATTTGTGGTGGCTTGACATTTTTGACCACTGGGGCCACAATAATGCCACCATCAGTTTGCTGTTTATCAAGTTGTTGTTGGGGAAGGGGGTTGAGGGGATGTTGGGGATTAATGGTGGTGGTGGTGGTGACGGCGACAGCAGCACCGCTATCAGCAGCATCAACAGAAGCCGAACTAGTAGCCATTGCTGTTGCTGTTGTAGTGGCAGCGGTGATAATATTATTGTTATTATTATTTGCTGCCATCGCTTGTCCTATGATGGGACTGTTGGCCACTGTGACCGGACGATTGGTGGTAGCCAATGCCGTTTGTACTGCAGTGGCTAAATTGTTGCTAGTCACCAGTTGTTGTTGTTGTTGAAATTGATGCCGTTGAGGCAGTTTTGACATGTGTTGTGCCGGTGCTTCAAAATCCGATTCAGAGAAGATGCTTAAACGATTTGCAATTTGATTGCTACGTATAGCATCCTGCTATGTGAATCGTGAAGTTGCCGAATTTTGTCGGCTAACTGTGCGCATTGTCTTTTTGCGACTTAATTTAACACTTTTGCCCGAATGATGGAGCGTTTTGTAATGTGAAGCGGTAGTGGTCATTGCGGTAACAATATTGCCACCCGGTCGACCATTGCTGGATGTATTTCCACAACTGGAATCACTGCTAATGCATATTGATTTTGCAGCATTATTTGCCAGAATGGCAGCATACGTTGGCGACGGTATTGTTGAGGCAGTTGCTGCTGTTGCTGCTGTTGTTGTTGTTGCTGCTGCTGGTGGCGACACACCAAATATTAAAAAACCTATAATTGATTTGTTAAATGTATGTTTTGCCGACGGCACGGCAATTTATTTGATTTATATGTTATTCGTCCAAATAGCGAACGGCACGCTGGCAAGGAGAATAGCAAAATCAAAACAAAACAAAGAATTTCCTATATATGGAGCAAGGTCAAGGCTTGCGTTGCTTGCGAGTACCAAATACAGTTAATGCTATGATGGCCGCTGAACGAGCATGGCTTATGTAGCTGCTCTTGACTGTCAATGTGTATCTGGATTGGCGGACCCGTGTGACGGCCTGGGAAGACTGTCTTTGCGGCCGTCAATCGATTTTGCAGTGGATACACATTTTCATGTAGGAGCTGTTGTATTGGCTGATGGTTTTGTTGTACAGAGGAGGCCATTTTGGACACCATGGACCATTGTTGTTGTAGCTGTTGCCCCCAGTGGGCCGGATGCTGGATTGAATGTTGCTGCTGCTGGTCATTGGAGGCCATGTTGACCTTCGCTGACCATAGTTGCTGGGGCTGCTGCCCCCATATAGCGGATTGCTGGACCAATGGATGTTGCTGTTGTTGTTGCTGACCAAAGGAGGCCCAGTTGGTTGCCATTTTTGACTGCTGCTGATAATTATGCTGGTTCTGCTGCTGCCCTATTGGCAACTGAGTGAGTTTAAACTGAAAATTATTTAAATTTTTATTAGCATATCTGTCCGTGTTAGGGTCCAGTATTGTAGATTTCTCTGTTATTGTGTGTGTGACGTTAATAGTCGTTAGTGGCTGCGGTACATTGTCTGTCATCGTTTGTTTTATTGGATTTAGATCTTGCATTGGCGGATGTTGTTTTTCAAAATCTAAATGGACTTCTTTTAAATTATTGACTGATATTTTTTGTTTTTTGGGCACGCTGTATTTGTTTTTACTACCCGCATAAGATGCAGGTAGCAGCGTGTGCCCTCTATAGCTTTTTAGAAATGAGCTGCCTTTTTGGCTACGGCTGAGTGAGAGAGTATCGCCATCATATAAGAACTCTTTTATATATTTAACAATATCGATGGCATCAATGGTGCTAAACTTAAAATAGTCAACCAAAGCTGCTCGAACGTCATAACTAACGCATCTGTTAAGTATTTGGACGCATTTAGGATCCGATAGTAGGCATTTTATCATTAGGCCTTTATCTAATTTCTGACCGAAGGCCAGTTTTGAATATATGAACTTTTCGCTCATCATAGCGATGTAGTATTCAGTAGTCTGATCTCCCTTAATATACTCATAGGGTTCGACTATGTAATCTTCTAGATTAATGATGTTTTGTATGTTCCGAAAGAATGTTGCTGTATTCTCTCTCACTCGTTGGCCGTTTCTCATATTACTATTGTTTCTACTCATTTCGAGTATCAGTGACATCTGAGGATCGGCTAGCAGCTGCTGAGCTGACTAGCGTCCTAGTGGCGGTTCCATGCAAATTAATTGCAGGCATTGAATTATTTGACTTGTTGGCCACTATTTCTAAAAGTAGTCCAACTATTTGTTCCAATTGCTGGGACATTGACTTAATTGCTTCTATGTTGCTATTTAAAGCATTCATAGTAGCATTATTGGCTGGCTCTTGGCTAGATAGTTGTTGTTGTTGCCGTTGCCCAGTTTTCTGCTTCTTATGCAGCTGATGACTTGCGCCTGTTTCCATCTCTTTCTTCTCAGCTACTTTTTGTGTTTTCTGGCGCTGTTCTTGTTGTAGCTTTTGTTGGTATTTGAGAAGATGTTGTGCAGCCGGATTATGTATCCGGCCAGGATTAGCTCGCCCGCTTGCCACCTGACTATATGTCATGGTGTTGTTGACGATGTTGCCGCTACTCTTTTGCCGCTGCTGTTGTTGTTGCTGCCGCTGCTGGAGACTGCGTTTGTTGGACACTTCGTTATGCGCTTCGTGGTGGCGCTTATTGATCGATGGCTGCTGACTCAGTTGTTGCTGGCTGGGCACGGCTCGTGCCCGACTTGCTGCTAACCTGTTGCGCTCATCTTTAAAGACTTTGCAGCCTTTATAATTGGCAACATGCTGGCCATGGCAATTAGCGCACTTTGGAGGCGCGCCTCTTGCCTTGGTGCATGTCGTTGTCGGGTGTCCTTTTCCGCATTTCAGGCATACGAATTGCCGCCGGCAATAGTTTTTGCTGTGGCCGTATGCCTGACAACGGTGGCACTGAACTGGATCGGTGCGCTTCCGTTGCCTCTCCACTTTGATATCTTGGCTTCCCAAATGTTTCAGCTCAAGTATCTTTGTGTTGTTCTCCTTCTTTGTCAGCTCTATTTCAAACGTATTAATAGGCTTGGCTGTGAAACGCTCTTTAATAACGCCCACATACCTCACCTCGTGTCCCATTTTTCGCAACTCCATGCGAATCCAATCGCATGACGTTGTGTGGTGTAAATGGCGAATTATTGCCCTGAAGCCTCGCTCATTGCGCATTTGGTGTGTGTGCCGGTGGACATTTAAAGCATCAATTAACTCAATTGTTGCATTGTATGCCTCTGTGTCCACACATTGCACGCGCACACCACCTGTTTGCGTACTTTTCGTAGCAAACCTATTGACACCAATTCTCTGTGAAATATCCTCAGTGAGTTTTGTGATATTTTCTACGTTTGGCAGGTAAATTGTGGGCACCTTGGCCCGTTGAGCTGGATGCAGCTGTATTGGCTGGCTAGTGACTGCCATCGGGATGCAGTCTGTTGCCGTTTCGTCAACTTCCATGATAATTTCTACATTTTCATTTCCATTGTTATTAACTGTGGCGACCCCAGTGCCACTTGTTGTCTCTGTGCTACTTTTGAGTGTCTTAGCTGTTGTTGTTGCATATTTGTCTGCCGACAGTTTGTCAGCTACTAAAATGGCTGTATTCGACTTTAAAAAGTCTGAATACGAGGGAGTAGTCCGACCACTATCGGCATTATTCATAATATGCTCAGCATAAGCAATGATCTGTGCACGCTTCTCAATTGAATTGGTTGGCAGTGCTGGTGACATTTTTCTTTTCATTGGTCTTTTAACGACCGCATTGGCTTTGGTTGGACCAGTGTTACTGGTACCCATAATGTCACCATCATTAATTGGCAGATTTTGTTGCCCACTCGCTTCAATTTCAGTATCTGAGACGATCATCATCTCAGGTGGTAGATTGTCAGCATAATTATTGTCATAGAATTGGCTTGCCGATGGAGTAGCATCGGCATTATTTTTATTTTTTACAGCATTCTCTTGACTATCCGTGACACAGATAAATTCAGTGTCAGAATTGGCGGAGCTGTCAGCAAGCATGTTGCTGTGTATTTGCGCTACAGCAACATGTTGCTGAGGCCCAACATTAGTGCTCCCAACATTCCGCTCAGAGTTCGAGTCGAACATGTTGCCATGCTCGCTCTCACTAAGCTCAATGTTGCTGCTGCTGCTGCTGCTGAATTGGCATATGTTTGACACCGCTCTGCTCTCGTCACTTAAGCGCTCAAGTGGCGCTTCTGTCAACGCTGGCGTCGACAGCGACTGAGTAGCAGAGATCGTTGGCGCTCTCTTCTGCTTCGACTTCGGCTTTCTCCGTTTTTGATGCTGCTGCTGATGTTGTTGCTGCTGCCTGGAAAGCTGCTGTCTCTGCTGGTGTTGGTGTGTGTTGAGCTGCTTTTGCAGCTGTAGTGGTGCGCCTATGGCGACATTTCCAGCAACAGGTGCCGGGGTATGGGGGGGGGCAGCCGCTTTTGAAGCGTTTGCTTTGGCTGCTGCAGCGATGGCCGCCGGCTTGGACGCCGCTTTTTCGCGCATTTTTGCCTATGTACTTTCACTTATGTACTTGCCTTTTTTCACTATATACATACTTATATGTATATTTGTTGGTGTTTTTTCTATATTTTGGCGTAGATTCCCTCGCTGTCGTCAGGTATCTCGTCTTAGTGGCGTCTTGTTAATATTATTAACAAAATTAATGACCTTTTTGGCAGTATATAAGTCTTATATACTCGCACAAAAATTCACTTTTTTATATATTGTTTAATTTTTAATTTTAGTTGGTATTTATTATTTTAGCATTGAAAAATGCTGATTGGCAGTGTTATATTTAATAATTTTATTTATTTAATTTTTATTCACTTTTCCTCCATTTTTTTAATTTAATTTATTGGCTTTTTAGCATTTAAAAATGCTGATTGGCTGTCTATTTGTTACTAATAAACATTTTAACTTTCACTTATTGGCACAAGTTGTTCATTTAATTTGATTTAATTCAATTTAATTGAATTTAATTGGCAGGAAATAATAACACTTGCAATTATTTTTTTTTTCGTTGTTCGTCTGCTGGTGGCGCTCGCTGCTGCGCCGGCGCCCTGGCCACCTTCTCGCGGAACAGTGCCGTGGTACGCTGGTCGATTTTCGGGAGCTCGCGCTGCAAACACGTCCGCTCGCCTCGACCGCCAGACAGAGAGCTTTCTCTTTTATTGTTTCTCATTTCTACTATATGTTTCTTTGAACAAGATTTGCAAACAGAAATTTTAGGAACAGTATTGACGCCACTTAAAAGTATGCTACACTCCCCAGTTCGCAAGATGGGGAGAGATGACATGAGATACAATATTTACATTTACATTTAAATCTCGACTAACCTAATTAAACATAGCATAACATTAACAGAAATGAACATTTAACATTGAGTAGGTCAGTTTTCTGGGGAATTTTTTTCGCGATCAGCTGGCAATGCTGTCGCGTCACTGGCAAGTACATACATACATAAATACATACACACTACAAGGCACGCTGCGCGCATGTGAGTATATGAGAAATCTTAATTTTAACAATTTTGTTGGCATTAAAAATAACTAATATTAATTATTCTTTGTATCGCACCGCCTTTCGGTGCACCTGACGTCTGCCTCTGGCCTTACGGTGGACTATTTGCTTCCACCGCATAAATGCCCGACGAATTGGCATTGTTTTGTGCAATTTGCATTGCTTGCTGGCCGCCGCTGTCGCCGCTTTCACCGCCGCTGAGTGCTGTACCAAACTTTGGTGGATTATCTGCTGCTTCTGGAGCTGTTGCATGGCAATAAGCATCATCATCCACACTCCCAGGATGCGTAGATGATGGATCGCCGATTTACTGCATTTCCCAGTGCAATTTTGTTTGCCCGTAGGCTTAGTGGCATGCAGCTTGAGCTGCAATAATTTTGCACGATCGGGAGGCGCCGTAACTGGCCACTCAGCGTCAAGTGGATGACGCTTAGCGAGTTGCCAATTGTGCTGAGTCGGCTGCTGTTGCATATGCTGGTCCCTTTGCGCAGGTAAGTGAGCGTTGCGGTTCTTATCCACCTTGCGTTTTTTCACTTTTTCGTGCTTTTTGCAGGTACGGCGGTTGCTGGGCTTATTTGCAGGCCTCTGGGCTGCCATCTGTCGCCTTCTTTTGCATCGCCGCTCCAGTTTTTTGACTTTTGTCAAGCATTGGCTGGTGTTGCTTCGCTGCTGATCAGGCAGCTCAATTTGGAGTAGATGCCAGGGGTCTGGGGATGCCGTTCTGGCCACCTTTGACCGTTGTTGCTGCCTCTGATGGTCATCGTAGACCGGCTGCCACAATGACTGGTACGCATGGGTACCCATGGAGTCCGCTGTGGTGACCATCGTTCGGTCTTTGATGAGCCGCCTCCCCCGTAGGATTGGCCGCTGGATTGACTGGCTAGTAGAGGCCTTTGTAGCCGTCGCTAGCCATTGCTGCAGAAGCTTCTGCTCCCACTGAGGATGCTGCGACTTGATCGGCCGCTTTCGTTGCCCTTTGGAGGACGCTGTGAACACCATTAGATGGCGCTGGTGCACCTGCTGCTCCCGTACGGCCGGCTGGCAATTAGGAGGCGAATGCATTTGCCCATATGTGGGCGTGGTGGCTGCCGTTGACTGTTGTTGTTGCGCTTGCTGCCCCCATAGAGCCGTCTGGCAATTTGGAGACTGCTGCATTTGCCCATAAGTGGGCGTGGTGATCGTCATCGGCTGTTGCATCGTCCCCTGCTGTCCCCAGAGAAGAGGATGCGATATTTGGCGCTGCTGTGTGTGCCCATATGTGGGCGTGGTGGCTACCGTCGGCTGGTGCGACGCTCTCTGCCGCCCCCATAGAGCCGTTTGGCAATTTGGAGACCGCTGCAACTGCCCATAGGATGGCGTGGTGGCTTCCAAAAAGTGGCTCCTCGTCCCCTGGTGCCCCCAGAGAAGAGGATGCGATATTTGGCGTTGCTGTGTGTGCCCATATGTGGGCGTGGTGGCTACCGTCGGCTGGTGCGACGCTCTCTGCCGCCCCCATAGAGCCGTCTGGCAATTTGGAGACCGCTGCAACTGCCCAAAGGAGGGCGTGGTGGCTTCCAACAAGTGGCTCCTCGTCCCCTGGTGCCCCCAGAGAAGAGGCTGCGATATTTGGCGCTGCTGTGTGTGCCCATATGTGGGCGTGGGGCTACTGGATCCCCCATAGAGCCGTCTGGCAATTTGGAGGCTGCTGCAATTGCCCAAAGGAGGGCGTGGTGGCTTCCAAAAAGTGGCTCCTCGTCTCCTGGTGCCCCCAGAGAAGAGGATGCGATATTTGGCGCTGCTGTGTGTGCCCATATGTGGGCGTGGCGGAGGCCATAGTTTGGTGCCTCAGTGATTCCGGTGGATTCGCCGTTGACCAAGGCTTCTGTAGCTGCTCTTCTTGGTGCTCGAGCAGCCGGATTGGCGGATGCGTATGACGGTCTGGTATGGCTGTCGTGGCGACCGTCGATCGTAATTTCTGCGGCTGCTCGTTCACCTGGGTGGGCTGCTGTATTGGCAGTAAGAGTCGCCTCCCCCTCAGGATTCGTCTCTCATTAGTGGTTTGTTGTTGTTGGCCAAAAACAAATATATTGACTGGATTCTCATGCCTCGTGGGATGCATAGGCTGGCCAAGTGAGCTCAAGGTGGGAAGCACCGAGCATGGCTTATGTAGCTGCTCTTGCCTGTCAATGTGTATCTGGATTGGCGGACCCGTGTGACGGCCTGGGAAGACTGTCTTTGCGGCCGTCAATCGATTTTGCAGTGGATACACATTTTCATGTAGGAGCTGTTGTATTGGCTGATGGTTTTGTTGTACAGAGGAGGCCATTTTGGACACCATGGACCATTGTTGTTGTAGCTGTTGCCCCCAGTGGGCCGGATGCTGGATTGAATGTTGCTGCTGCTGGTCATTGGAGGCCATGTTGACCTTCGCTGACCATAGTTGCTGGGGCTGCTGCCCCCATATAGCGGATTGCTGGACCAATGGATGTTGCTGTTGTTGTTGCTGACCAAAGGAGGCCCAGTTGGTTGCCATTTTTGACTGCTGCTGATAATTATGCTGGTTCTGCTGCTGCCCTATTGGCAACTGAGTGAGTTTAAACTGAAAATTATTTAAATTTTTATTAGCATATCTGTCCGTGTTAGGGTCCAGTATTGTAGATTTCTCTGTTATTGTGTGTGTGACGTTAATAGTCGTTAGTGGCTGCGGTACATTGTCTGTCATCGTTTGTTTTATTGGATTTAGATCTTGCATTGGCGGATGATGTTTTTCAAAATCTAAATGGACTTCTTTTAAATTATTGACTGATATTTTTCTGGGCACGCTGTATTTGTTTTTACTACCCGCATAAGATGCAGGTAGCAGCGTGTGCCCTCTATAGCTTTTTAGAAATGAGCTGCCTTTTTGGCTACGGCTGAGTGAGAGAGTATCGCCATCATATAAGAACTCTTTTATATATTTAACAATATCGATGGCATCAATGGTGCTAAACTTAAAATAGTCAACCAAAGCTGCTCGAACGTCATAACTAACGCATCTGTTAAGTATTTGGACGCATTTAGGATCCGATAGTAGGCATTTTATCATTAGGCCTTTATCTAATTTCTGACCGAAGGCCAGTTTTGAATATATGAACTTTTCGCTCATCATAGCGATGTAGTATTCAGTAGTCTGATCTCCCTTAATATACTCATAGGGTTCGACTATGTAATCTTCTAGATTAATGATGTTTTGTATGTTCCGAAAGAATGTTGCTGTATTCTCTCTCACTCGTTGGCCGTTTCTCATATTACTATTGTTTCTACTCATTTCGAGTATCAGTGACGTCTGAGGATCGGCTAGCAGCTGCTGAGCTGACTAGCGTCCTAGTGGCGGTTCCATGCAAATTAATTGCAGGCATTGAATTATTTGACTTGTTGGCCACTATTTTTAAAAGTAGTCCAACTACTTGTTCCAATTGCTGGGACATTGACTTAATTGCTTCTATGTTGCTATTTAAAGCATTCATAGTAGCATTATTGGCTGGCTCTTGGCTAGATAGTTGTTGTTGTTGCCGTTGCCCAGTTTTCTGCTTCTTATGCAGCTGATGACTTGCGCCTGTTTCCATCTCTTTCTTCTCTGCTACTTTTTGTGTTTTCTGGCGCTGTTCTTGTTGTAGCTTTTGTTGGTATTTGAGAAGATGTTGTGCAGCCGGATTATGTATCCGGCCAGGATTAGCTCGCCCGCTTGCCACCTGACTATATGTCATGGTGTTGTTGACGATGTTGCCGCTACTCTTTTGCCGCTGCTGTTGTTGTTGCTGCCGCTGCTGGAGACTGCGTTTGTTGGACACTTCGTTATGCGCTTCGTGGTGGCGCTTATTGATCGATGGCTGCTGACTCAGTTGTTGCTGGCTGGGCACGGCTCGTGCCCGACTTGCTGCTAACCTGTTGCGCTCATCTTTAAAGACTTTGCAGCCTTTATAATTGGCAACATGCTGGCCATGGCAATTAGCGCACTTTGGAGGCGCGCCTCTTGCCTTGGTGCATGTCGTTGTCGGGTGTCCTTTTCCGCATTTCAGGCATACGAATTGCCGCCGGCAATAGTTTTTGCTGTGGCCGTATGCCTGACAACGGTGGCACTGAACTGGATCGGTGCGCTTCCGTTGCCTCTCCACTTTGATATCTTGGCTTCCCAAATGTTTCAGCTCAAGTATCTTTGTGTTGTTCTCCTTCTTTGTCAGCTCTATTTCAAACGTATTAATAGGCTTGGCTGTGAAACGCTCTTTAATAACGCCCACATACCTCACCTCGTGTCCCATTTTTCGCAACTCCATGCGAATCCAATCGCATGACGTTGTGTGGTGTAAATGGCGAATTATTGCCCTGAAGCCTCGCTCATTGCGCATTTGGTGTGTGTGCCGGTGGACATTTAAAGCATCAATTAACTCAATTGTTGCATTGTATGCCTCTGTGTCCACACATTGCACGCGCACACCACCTGTTTGCGTACTTTTCGTAGCAAACCTATTGACACCAATTCTCTGTGAAATATCCTCAGTGAGTTTTGTGATATTTTCTACGTTTGGCAGGTAAATTGTGGGCACCTTGGCCCGTTGAGCTGGATGCAGCTGTATTGGCTGGCTAGTGACTGCCATCGGGATGCAGTCTGTTGCCGTTTCGTCAACTTCCATGATAATTTCTACATTTTCATTTCCATTGTTATTAACTGTGGCGACCCCAGTGCCACTTGTTGTCTCTGTGCTACTTTTGAGTGTCTTAGCTGTTGTTGTTGCATATTTGTCTGCCGACAGTTTGTCAGCTACTAAAATGGCTGTATTCGACTTTAAAAAGTCTGAATACGAGGGAGTAGTCCGACCACTATCGGCATTATTCATAATATGCTCAGCATAAGCAATGATCTGTGCACGCTTCTCAATTGAATTGGTTGGCAGTGCTGGTGACATTTTTCTTTTCATTGGTCTTTTAACGACCGCATTGGCTTTGGTTGGACCAGTGTTACTGGTACCCATAATGTCACCATCATTAATTGGCAGATTTTGTTGCCCACTCGCTTCAATTTCAGTATCTGAGACGATCATCATCTCAGGTGGTAGATTGTCAGCATAATTATTGTCATAGAATTGGCTTGCCGATGGAGTAGCATCGGCATTATTTTTATTTTTTACAGCATTCTCTTGACTATCCGTGACACAGATAAATTCAGTGTCAGAATTGGCGGAGCTGTCAGCAAGCATGTTGCTGTGTATTTGCGCTACAGCAACATGTTGCTGAGGCCCAACATTAGTGCTCCCAACATTCCGCTCAGAGTTCGAGTCGAACATGTTGCCATGCTCGCTCTCACTAAGCTCAATGTTGCTGCTGCTGCTGCTGCTGCTGAATTGGCATATGTTTGACGCCGCTCTGCTCTCGTCACTTAAGCGCTCAAGTGGCGCTTCTGTCAACGCTGGCGTCGACAGCGACTGAGTAGCAGAGATCGTTGGCGCTCTCTTCTGCTTCGACTTCGGCTTTCTCCGTTTTTGATGCTGCTGCTGATGTTGTTGCTGCTGCCTGGAAAGCTGCTGTCTCTGCTGGTGTTGGTGTTGGTGTGTGTTGAGCTTTTTTTTTTTTTTTTTACAATATATACTAGCCTGTTGCTTCGTACATAAAGAAGACGGGGCCCAGATCTCTACCAGTGGATAACCAATGGTAAGATTCGAGGAGTATCCGCAAACGCCACTGAGTGAACCACGCGGCAACGGTCGTTTTAATTGGAGGCTTTTAATTGAAAGCAGTTTTGTATGCCAGGTAAGGCTTTTTGGGTTGATATTAGGTGGTGTATATAGGTGGCTTGAACGGCAAACCAGTGTTTGGCTTATAATGGTTGGCTAAGGTTGCTCTTATCTATATAGATAGTGCACCTTGTGCAATGCCGAAAGCTAATTATGAATCAGGTAAGTTGTTGATAAGATGGTAAAGTCAGGTGAGACTATTTGGAATTTTATAAAGAAGTTTTGGATGCCAGGTAAGGCTGTTTGTTTTGATATTGGGTGGAGAAATATATATGGGTGGCTCTAGCGGCTGAGCAGTGTTTGGAGTGGAGTTTGACTTATAGTGGTTGGCTTAGATTGCTAATATCTTAGTAGATATAGCACATTGTGCAATGCCTTAAGCTAGTTATGCATCAGGTAAGATGTTGGTAAGTTTTTGTAAGTCAGGTGAGACTACTGGCTTTAACTTGCTCCCCTAGACTGCACATGCCTAGTTGGCAGGGCCCCTGGTATCTGAGTTAAGTATTTGTAAAGCAGTTTTAACGGCCAGGTAAGGCTGTATGTTATTGGGTTGGAGAGTCAGGTGAGACTATGTGGCTTCAACTTGCTCCCCTAGGCTGCACATGCCAGATTGGCAGGGCCCCTGGTATCTGAGTCAAGTATATGTAAAGCAGTTTTGGATGCCAGGTAAGGCTGTTTGTTATGATATTGGATACGATATATAGGTGGCTTTAATAGCAAAGCAGTGTTTGGAATAGTTCTTGTTAATATTATGCTGTTTAGTTTTATTTCTATCTGATAAAGTGTCGACGAGTCGTTAGGTAGTAGTCTGTGACAAACAGGGTGGTCTATGTGATGGTTTGTGGTTGATGCTGCTACCAATCTTTTGGTCTTTGGACGGGTGGTTTTTAGTTTCAGAATCTATCTTTCTATGCTGTTGGTTTGGATACGTTAATGCGTTATTAACCAGTGCTTGTGGATCAAAAATATCAGTGATATTGATAACTTTAAATGTGTTATCATTTTCAGCATCCTTTAAAGATGATCCTTGGCTAGGCAGGTAATATCGAATAGATTGAGTTGACTAGATTACTAGTGAGTATAATTGTTGTCTGTGACAATTAGGGTGGTCTGTCTGTTAATTTGTTATAGGTGTTGCTACCAAGCTTAGAGTGGGAGACAGGGTGGTTTTTAGTTTCAGAATCTATCTTTCTATGCTGTTGGTTTGGTTACGTTAATGCGAATACTCTTTAGTTATTAACCAGTGCTTGAAGATCAAAAATATCAGTGATATTGATAACTTAAGATGAGTTATCGTTTTCAGCATCCTTTAAAGATGATCCTTGGCTAGGCTGGTAATATCGAATAGATTGAGTTGGCAATAATGTTTGGCGAGATGGGATTTGACTAGATTACTAGTGAGTATAGTTGTCGTTTGTGACAATCAGGTTGGTCTATCTATTAATTTGTTATAAATGTTGCTACCAAGCATAGAGTGGGGGGACAGAGAGATTTTAGTTTAAGAATCTATCTCTTTATGCTGTTGGTTTGGATGTGTTAATGCGAATACTCTTTAGTTATTAATCAGTGCTTGAGGATCAAAAATATCAGTGATATTGATAACTTAAGATGAGTTATCATTTTCAGCATCCTTTAAAGATGGTCCTTGGCTAGGTTGGTAATATCTAATAGATTGACTTGGCAATAATGTTTGGCGAGATGGGATTTGACTAGATTACTAGTGAGTATAATTGTTGTCTGTGACAATTAGGGTGGTCTGTCTGTTAATTTGTTGTAGGTGTTGCTACCAAGCTTAGAGTGGGAGACAGGGTGGTTTTTGGTTTCAGAATCTATCTTTCTATGATGTTGGTTTGGTTACGTTAATGCGAATACTCTTTAAGTATTAACCAGTGCTTGAAGATCAAAAATATCAGTGATATTGATAACTTAAGATGAGTTATCGTTTTCAGCATCCTTTAAAGATGATCCTTGGCTAGGCTGGTAATATCGAATTAATTGAGTTGGCAATAATGTTTGGCGAGTTGTGATTTTGCTAGATTACTAGTGAGTATAGTTGTCGTTTGTGACAATCAGGTTGGTCTATCTGTTAATTTGTTATAGATGTTGCTACCAAGCTTAGAGTGGGGGGACAGAGATATTTTTAGTTTAAGAATCTTTCTTTTGGATAAAAATATCACTGATATTGATAACTTAAGATGAGCTATCATTTACAGGATTCTTTAAAGATGATTATTGGCTGGGCTGGTAATAGTGGTTTATTAAAATCAACATAATGTTTAGCAGAAATTCTGAGTATTTATAAATTGAGTTAGGCATGTATGTGTGGTATATAAAGTTTATAATTATATTCTATTTTTAGTGTGCTGGTTTAGTGGGTTAGAGTGTGAGGGGTATTATATCTTGTTGGGTGCCTTGTGCTGCTTGCGTTAGTGTTGGGTTGGGTTGTGTGTGTGGTTGTTGCTGGAGGGGCGTATTTTCGGCTTGGGCTGTGAGGGATGCGATCAGCCTTTCGGTTTCCTGAAGTTCGTTTTTGAGGGCGTTGAGTTCCCGGTTGATGTTGTTCATTTGATTGACGGACATTGGGAAGCGGAGAGTAAAGGTCTGTTCAGTGGTGTCTGGGTCAAATGGGAGTCTTGAGTGTATTTCATTTATTTTTTGGAGTAGACTGCGTTTTTTGTTTCGTAGTGTTGCAATGTATTCTGGTTGTAAATTTTGTACTGGTTGTCTTTGAGGGGCTGTGGGAGCTAAGCGGCGTTGTATTGGTCTGACATGTTTATTGAGTTGTTGAAGGTATCTGGTTCGGCTTCTGGCCAGACGGAACGGGACGTATGGGGTAGTAATCAGTTTTTTCGCTTCAATGTTGGTGTGGTAGCTTAATCTTTTGGCGTAGTTTGCGGAGAGTTTGTCAAATGTATCGTCTATTGTGGCAATATTGAGGTCATTATGGATTGTGCTATTTCTGGTAAGCAGTGGGGCGTTAGAGATTGTTCGGAGGGTGATGTTTTGGAAGGTAGAGACTCTTGTTATCTGCGATTCACTGGTGAGTGCGCCCCAGATTGGGAGGGCGTAATGCCAAATTGGGGCTATTAGCTGTTTGTAGAGTAGGGTTTTGCAATTGAGCGTAAGTTTGCTGTTGTGGTTTATTAGCCAGTCGAGTTGGGCTCTTCGGGCTTTGAGTTTGACTACAAGGGAGGCGACATGTTTGCAAAAGTTTAGTTTTTTATCTAGGTTGACACCAAGATAGGGGTGAGAGTCTTTGGTGATGATGGTTTGGCCCATGATTTTTGGTGAGTAGCTGGGCAATCTGAGTTCATAATGCTCGCTTAGGGAGAAGAGTACATGTGCTGTTTTGCTGGCATTTATTTTAATGCACCATTTATTGGTCCAATTTGTTAAGGCATCGAGCATAATATTGACTTGTTGGATGGCAGTGATATAGTATTCTGTGGCAAACATGACGACAGTGTCGTCAGCATAAGTTGCTAGTAGGGCTGCTGAGTTGCGGGGGATGTTGGCGAGAACATTCTCTGGGGTGGGTAGGTCGGCTGTATAGATAGTGTACAGGATTGGTCCTAATACACTACCTTGTGGCACTCCGGCTGAGATATTTTTGGGGGTTGATCTGGCTCCTTCATGACATTCAACCATGAAGGTTCTGTTTGACAGGTAGTGTCTTATTATAGCGTATAGGGCAGGCGGGAGAATGGGTTTGAGTTTGTAGAAAAGACCTGGATGCCATACTCGGTCGAAGGCTTCCTGGATGTCGATGAAGACGGCGGAGCAGGATTGATTTCTTTCGTAGGCTCTGAGTATGAATTGGGTTACTCGTGCTAATTGTTGTTCAGTACTATGCTCATATCGGAATCCGAATAGGTGGTTAGGAATGGAATTTGAGAAGGTTCTTGATTTAAGCATACGGCTTAGTAGGAGTTTTTCTAAAATTTTGGATAGGCCGGAAAGTAGACTAATGGGCCTGTAGGAGGCGAGTTCTTCAGTTGGTTTACCAGGTTTGGGTATCATGGTGACGACGGCCATTTTCCATTGTTGCGGAAAGTGGCCAAGTCGTAATGAGTTATTGTAGATTAATATTAGGTATAGAAGGGCAGAGTCTGATAGGGTTTTTATGGTTTTATTGTCAATTCTGTCGAGTCCTAGGGCTTTGTTGTTTGGTAGTCTTTTGATTTGTGATTTAATCTCTGGAAGGGTGATTGGTCGAAATATATGGATTTCTTGTCTTTGCTGGTTTGCAGTTTGGTTTTGTATGTTAATGCGTTCTTCTGGTGAGTTTAGTAAGAAGGGTTTGAATCTTAACTCAAGGTGTTGGGCGAAGGCTTCGGCTTTCTCAAGAGTGGTTTTGCACCAGGAGCTTTCGTTGTTTGAAGTGTTCTGGTCAGATGATATTGTGTGGCGTTTAACAGGTAGGTTCGGAGTTGGCTGTCTTTTGATTTCTTTGGTGAATTTCCATAGCTTTTGCATGCTATAGCGGTCTTTAGGGTCAATGGTTTGTAGAGTCCTGTCCAGGCGCCTTTCTTTGCTGGCTTGCAGTGCTTTCCTGAGTCGTTTTGAGGCAATTCTGTGGAGTCTTTTGGCTTCATTGTTGTGAAGGACAAGGTGGCTAAATTTGTAATAGCGTTTGACAATGAGCATATTCCGTATGCGTCTGTTTGGGGTGTAGTGCGTTCGAAAACGGCTATTTGTAGAGAGGTGGGGGGATGTGCTTGAGGCATAGGCGGCAGCTTGTTGGATGTTTTTAGTGAGAATGTCAACCGCATCATCAATGTCTCGTCCAGATGTTATTTCGGTATTAAGATGTATATTTTGGTTAAGCCAGTGGTGGAATTTTTTGATGCTAGCATTTGCCGATAGTAGGGGTTTTTTGTGGGGGATAATCTTTGGTTTGCTTAGGAGACTGATGAGTAGGGGAAGGTGGTCAGAACCTAAGTCGAGCGTAGATTCGATATGTAGGCGATCATGTTGGATGCCACAGTAGATTGCAAAGTCTATGGCCGATGGTCTTTTTCGTTGGTCATGTGGGAAGTGGGTGGAGGAGCCAGTGGCTAAAATGTTGTTCTAAGTTCTAAGGCAAGTGATGAGTTCATTGCCTCTATTACAGGCACGAGTGTTTCCCCACCAGCGGTGCTTGGCATTCCAATCACCGGCAGTTAGGAATCTTGGTTCAAAGAGTTCAAATATTGTTTTAAAGGCTTCTGATGTTAGGCCCCTTAGTGGTGGGCAGTATATGGCAGCTATGTTAATGAGTGGTTGGTCTGAGAGGGTGACGCTTATTGGGACGCATTGTATGGCCTGTGTGATCATTGTAGGGAGAGCAATGTGTTCTAAGTTTTGTTTTATTATGATGGCTGCTCCTCCACGCCTCCGATTGGCTGGATGGTTGGCAAGGTATAGGTCAAATCCTTTAATGGGAATGGAGTCCAGATCAGTATCGACTAGGTGGGTTTCTGATATCAGAACAATATCGATGTTGTGCTGGTTGATGTACTCTTCTAATTCAGAGAGTTTGTTTTGGAGTCCCGCTGAATTCCAGCTAATGATTTTGAGGTCGAGGTTATCGCTGTTGTCAGACATGGTGTTTTCTTGGTGGTCTTAATTTATTGTTATTTGAATTATAGTTCCGATGTTGGGTGGCTGTTTGTTTGGGGTAGTAAGAGGAGTTTGTAATTAGTGCGACTGATGGGTAGGTGGGTATTTTGTTTGTATTCATTTCACCAGGGTATTTGGGATAGCAGGTTTTATTATTGTTTTATTCATGGTAGTTCTTTATTTAGGTTGGTTTATTTGTGAAGAGTAGTTGTGGTATTAGATTAAGGCTAACATAGTAAGATTTTATTTGGGGTGGTGGCATATATATATTATGATCTGGGGGTAGGTTGTATATTTTTACGGCATATTTGTTTGGTCCCAGGCTTGTAGAAAGGCTCGCATTTGTTGGATCATCATTTCAGTGCCGTTTGGGGGGGTAGTTAATGCGAGAGGGTCGTGCGCAGTAGGTGTTGAGATTGCCGAATTTCTTGGAGCAGTGCGGCGAAGCAAAGGTGCATTGGTTGTTGGTGTCGTAGTGAGAAGTTCAGGCGCAGTCCAGGGGGTTCTGAAGTGAATAGTTTGACTTGTTGGGTACGGGGCCTCTCTGTTGAAGCTTAGAGAGGGAAAGTAGTGAGGTCGTGGCATATTGGATTGATTGTAGTTATTGTTTTTTAGGGTGTTCCTGAAGATTGGCTCGTTAGACCAGTTTAGTGATTTTAGAGCTAATGCTGCCCTCCTGGTAGAGCTGCTGTTTGGTTGTTTTTGGAGCGAAGTTATATATGCTGGGCATCCTTTGTATGTGGCAACATGGTTGCTTCCGCAGTTTGTGCACTTGCCGTCTATTTCTCTTGGCTTGACACATTCATTGGAGGGGTGGGGTCCAGCACATTTGAAGCAAATGTAGCCTTGTAGCTTGCAGTTTTCGTATAGATGGTCAAAGCGTTGGCATCTTCGGCATTGGTAGATTGTCTTGGAGCGAGCTGGCTGTTCAATTTGGACTTGGTAGGTTCCTAGTGTTGTGACTTTCAGGACATTTTTGTTGTTTATATTTGGAAGAAGGTCAACCTTGAAAGAGTTCATCGGGGAACCGGAGATGTTGCCTGTTATATTGGCTACGTGGCAAGCAGTGTATCCGAGTGTGGACAGTTGTTTTGAGATCCAGTCTGTTGGTGTAGAAAAATGGAGTCCCTTGACAATGATTCTGTATCTGGTGTCATTTTTATCTTTTTGGGTATGGGCATTTAGGTCCAGGTTGGCAAAGAGTTTTAAGAGTCCGCTTTGTGTCTCTGCTGATTGGCACTGAAAGTAAATGCCTTTTCCTGTAGTGGCGTTGGTTATAAAAGTTCCATCTCCGACCGTTTTAATAGCTTTCTGTATGAGTTTGTTTGCATCATCAATGTTGGGGACAAAAATACGGTAAGGCTTTTGGCTTTTCTGGCCGATTGTTACTTTGGTGTTTGGGTCGCTTTGGCTTTCATCGCTTATAATGGATATTTCAACGTCTTCATCTTCAGTTGAGCTCGAATTTTCAGTCTCCGAAGAGTTGATCATGAGCTCAGGTTTGCTTATTTTCTTTTTTGGTGAGGGGTTCATGCCAAGTGTGGCAGGGCTTCTAGTTATAGGTGAGGCGACTGGGGGGTTTGTTTGCTTATAGATGCGAGCTTGTTCTCTGATATCATTTAGCACTTTTTGCGTTGGATTGGTAGTTGGTGGGCAAATTTGGGTGTTTGCTATTATTGTGGGATTATCTGGTGACGAGCTGGTAGGGGTATCTCTCAGGGCCTTGTTTTTAGAAGGCATAGGTGTCCTCTTTATTGGTTTGCTCATGGTTACGCGAGCTGTGATTTGGGTTAAATGAATAAGTATGAGTAAAAGTGTAATTGGTAAGCTATGGTTTTGGTAGATAAATGTGGGGTTTGGTAGGTAGGGGGTATAGTTAAGCTTAGTTTTCTGGCTATAGCCGGGGAGTGGGTTTATTCCTGGTGTTTATAGGGTTGGTTTTTGATGGGGTTTTTTTTTTTTTTTTTTTTTATTATTATTTTTGATATTTAGGATTGTTGGGTTGCTTTATGTATGAATTTATTTCGGTACGAACTGGGTGAATCTACTTACTGGCCTATCTAGGTTTGAGGGTTATGCTTGACTGGCATGTTTAGATTGGGGGCGGAAGGGCGTTTTGGATTAGGTAGCCCAGAGGTGGCTGCTTGAAGTGGGATTGCAAAAAAAAAAGAAAGACTAGCTGACATTTTTTTTTTTTTTTGGTTATTTTTATTCATTGTTTGGGGTATACAGGCGTGACTATTATTATCATTATTATTTTTTTTTTTTTTTTTTTTTTGTATTATATTTTAATTTCCTGGGAGTTGGCTGATGTCTTCGTATAGCTTTTGGAGGGTTGCTATTGTTTTTATATGACGTTTTCTTTCTTCGTCCATATTGGCTTTGAGATTTGATAGGATATGGTTTTTCAATGTACAGGCCGTGTCTGGATGGTGTATTTGCATTGGGTAGCTATTTGGTGGTTGGTTGAGTAGGGCTTCTTGGTAGGCGGGGCAACCTTTAAAAGTGGCGATGTGGTCTCCTTTGCAGTTAGTGCATTTGCCTGGGATGTATTTTGATTTGTTGCATTCTTGTGGATGGTGGTTTTCAGCACATTTGTAACAGATGTAGCCAATAATTTTGCAGTCTTTGGCTTGGTGGTCGAACTTTAGGCATTTCGGGCATTGGTAAGTGGTATTAAGGGTTGATTCTTTAATGATAACCGGATGAGTGCCGAGTGAGGTAAGTTTGAGTACTTCCTTGTTTTTAAGATCGGGGAGGAGTTTAACTCTAACGAGGGTTGTAGACGGATCGGCAGAGCTAATAGAGCTATCGACATGGAGTACGACATGGCCAAGTTTTTCTAGTTTCTGGGATATCCAGGTATATGGTGCGTTTTCCGGGAGTCCTTTAATTTCGATTTCGTATCTTGGTTGAGATTGATAGTTTGGTCTTAGTTGCTGCATATTTATTTTACTTGATCCTTTTCGTATTTCTGGGCTTCTGTTTTTGATTTGAGATAAAATAAGAGTTCAGGTATTTATTTTTATATTGGCACGATATAAGTTAGTTCCATAGTTGGTATTATTAGTAGTATTTGAGGTAAGTTTGAGTACTTCCTTGTTTTTAGGATCGGGGAGGAGTTTAACTCTAACGAAGGTTGTAGACGGATCGGCAGAGCTAATAGAGCTATCGACATGGAGTACGACATGGCCAAGTTTTTCTAGTTTCTGGGATATCCAGGTAATGGTGCGTTTTCAGGGAGTCCTTTAATTTCGATTTCGTATCTTGGTTGAGATTATAGTTTGGTCTTAGTTGCTGCATATTTATTTTACTTGATCCTTTTCGTATTTCTGGGCTTCTGTTTTTGATTTGAGATAAAATAAGAGTTCAGGTATTTATTTTTATATTGGCACGATATAAGTTAGTTCCATAGTTGGTATTATTAGTAGTATTTGAGGTAAGTTTGAGTACTTCCTTGTTTTTAGGATCGGGGAGGAGTTTAACTCTAACGAAGGTTGTAGACGGATCGGCAGAGCTAATAGAGCTATCGACATGGAGTACGACATGGCCAAGTTTTTCTAGTTTCTGGGATATCCAGGTATATGGTGCGTTTTCCGGGAGTCCTTTAATTTCGATTTCGTATCTTGGTTGAGATTGATAGTTTGGTCTTAGTTGCTGCATATTTATTTTACTTGATCCTTTTCGTATTTCTGGGCTTCTGTTTTTGATTTGAGATAAAATAAGAGTTCAGGTATTTATTTTTATATTGGCACGATATAAGTTAGTTCCATAGTTGGTATTATTAGTAGTATTTGTATTATACTTTGGTTAGTGATGTTAGTTTACGTAGGTTATCAAATTTAATTAAATTATTATTTTGGATCACAAATGACGAGCAGTGTGTTTTCAACTGGTAAGTTTGTGATTGTACATTATTAATTGATATTTGATTTGATATTAATATTTATTTACTATTTTAATGTATTATTAATTTATAGAATCAGTTTGGAATTTTTCCCTTTTAATAGAGATAGGCACATATGTATTCCCCAGTGCAAGAGCTTGCTAGTAGATATGTATGTATGGTTATAGGTCTTGATAGTAATTTGTAGGAGGATATACAAATGTTTTAGCCTGCCAAGACGCAAGCAGAAATTATTTAATATATCAAATGATATGAGAGAATTATTAGAATTTAGTTTTGGGACGAGATTATTTAGATTTGGTCAGAAGAGATAATAATATATTTAATTTAAATATGTACATATGTTTTACAATTAGTTTGAGTTATTTTGCGACAGTGCAAATTAAATTGGGAATTTTTCCTATTGAATAGAGATAGACATGCACATATTTACAAGTGCAGGCACTTGCTAGTACATATGTATGTATAATAATTGATCATTTTAGTAATTTGTAGGAGGATATAAAAATGTTTAAGCTTGTCAAAAAGGCAAGCAGAAATTATTTAATATATCAAATGGTATTAGAGAATTATTAGAATTTGATTTTAGGGACGAGATTATTTAGATTTGGTCAGAAGAGATAATTGCATATTTAATCCTAATATGTACATATGTTTAGAATTAATTTGAATTATTTTGCAACAGTGCAAATTAAATTGGGAATTTTTCCTATTGAATAGAGATAGACATTAACATATTTACAAGTGCAAGCACCTGCTATGTATGAATATTTAAATATAATTTGAATTTCATATTGAAATTGTATTAGGACGGCACTTCGGGTTGACTGGGCAGATAAATTTGGCTTAGAGTTTGGACGGCACCTTTATTTGGCTGGGCAGATATATATTTATCTCTATCTTTTATATTCGATAGAATTGAGGCTCTTATGGCACGTATACTGGCAGTGCAGTTTGTTAGTTGGTATGGCTTAATACAGGTAAGTATGTTGGCTCAGAAATGGCGAGCAGTGTGTTTTCAACAGGTAAGTTTGTGATTGTACATTATTAATTGATATTTGATTTGATATTAATATTTATTTACTATTTTAATGTATTATTAATTTATAGAATCAGTTTGGAATTTTTCCCTTTTAATAGAGATAGACATTAACATATTTACAAATGCAGGCACCTTTCTAGAATTTTTAGATATATATAATTTGAATTTCATATTGAAATTGTATTAGGACGGCACTTCGGGTTGACTGGGCAGATAAATTTGGCTTAGAGTTTGGACGGCACCTTTATTTGGCTGGGCAGATATATATTTATCTCTATCTTTTATATTCGATAGAATTGAGGCTCTTATGGCACGTATACTGGCAGTGCAGTTTGTTAGTTGGTATGGCTTAATACAGGTAAGTATGTTGGCTCAGAGATGGCGAGCAGTGTGTTTTCAACAGGTAAGTTGGTGATTGTACATTATTAATTGATATTTGATTTGATATTAATATTTATTTACTATTTTAATGTATTATTTATACAGAGATTTAGACTTGTTCAGAAGAGATAATAATATATTTAATTTTAATATGTACATATGTTTTAGAATTAGTTTGAATTATTTTGCGAAAGTGCAAATTAAATTTGGGAATTTTTCCTATTGAATAGAGATAGACATGCACATATTTACAAGTGCAGGCACTTGCTAGTACATATGTATGTATAGTTATAGTTGTTCAGATTAGCAATTTGTAGGAGGATATAAAAATGTTTCAGCCTGTCAAAAAGGCAAGCAGAAATTATTTAATATATCAAATGGTATTAGAGAATTATTAGAATTTGATTTTAGGGACGAGATTATTTAGATTTGGTCAGAAGAGATAATTGCATATTTAATTCTAATATGTACATATGTTTAGAATTAATTTGAATTATTTTGCAACAGTGCAAATTAAATTGGGAATTTTTCCTATTGAATAGAGATAGACATGCACATATTTACAAGTGCAGGCACTTGCTAGTACATATGTATGTATAATAATTGATCAATTTAGTAATTTGTAGGAGGATATAAAAATGTTTTAGCTTGTCAAAAAGGCAAGCAGAAATTATTTAATATATCAAATGGTATTAGAGAATTATTAGAATTTGATTTTAGGGACGAGATTATTTAGATTTGGTCAGAAGAGATAATTGCATATTTAATCTTAATATGTACATATGTTTTAGAATTAGTTTGAATTATTTTGCAAAAGTGCAAATTAAATTTGGAATTTTTCCTATTGAATAGAGATAGACATGCACATATTTACAAGTGCAGGCACTTGCTAGTACATATGTATGTATAATAATTGATCAATTTAGTAATTTGTAGGAGGATATAAAAATGTTATAGCTTGTCAAAAAGGCAAGCAGAACATTATTTAATATATCAAATGGTATTAGAAATTAGAATTTATTTTAGGGACGAATTAGATCAGAGAGAAATAAATTAATATTAATTTAAAATTAATTATTTGCACATGCAAAATGAATTTTTCTATTAATAGAATAGACATCACATATTTACAATCCACTAGTACATATTGTATATAATGATCAATAGCAATTTTAGGAGGATAAAAATGTTTTAGCTTCAAAACAACAGAATTTAATATATCAAATGGTATTAGAGATTATTAGATTTGATTTAGGACAGATTATTTAGATTTGGTCAGAAGATATTATATTTAATTTAATATTAATATTTTAAAAATTTTAATTATTCAACATTTGAATTTTCTATAATAGAGAAGACAAAATACAACAGGCACCTATACAATTATAATAATAATTAATATAATCAAGCAATATTTATTATCTTTAATTAGATAGAATTATTTAGAACATTTTATTACAAATTTTAGCTCAAAGGCAGAGTTTTCAATATAATTATTTAATTATTATTAGAATTTATTTGAATTATTTTATTTACTATTACATGTTGATATTTGAAGAAAATTTGGAATTTTTCCTATTGAATAGAGATAGTACATGCACATATTTACAAGTGCAAGCACTTGCTAGTACATATGTATGTATAATAATTGATCTTTAGTAATTTGTAGGAGGATATAAAAATGTTTTAGCTTGTCAAAAAGGCAAGCAGAAATTATTTAATATATCAAATGGTATTAGAGAATTATTAGAATTTGATTTTAGGGACGAGATTATTTAGATTTGGTCAGAAGAGATAATTGCATATTTAATCTTAATATGTACATATGTTTTAGAATTAGTTTGAATTATTTTGCAGCAGTGCAAATTAAATTGGGAATTTTTCCTATTGAATAGAGATAGACATGCACATATTTACAAGTGCAGGCACCTGCTAGTACATATGTATGTATAATAATTGATCAATTTAGTAATTTGTAGGAGGATATAAAAATGTTTTAGCTTGTCAAAAAGGCAAGCAGAAATTATTTAATATATCAAATGGTATTAGAGATTTATTAGAATTTGATTTTAGGGACGAGATTATTTAGATTTGGTCAGAAGAGATAATTGCATATTTAATCCTAATATGTACATATGTTTAGAATTAATTTGAATTATTTTGCAACAGTGCAAATTAAATTGGGAATTTTTCCTATTGAACAGAGATAGACATGCACATATTTACAAGTGCAAGCACCTGCTAGTACATAAGTACATATGTATTTAGCGACTTGTATGAGATATAAAAATATGTTAGGCTGCCAAAAGGCAAGCAGAGAACATTTAATATATCGGATGATATGAGAGAATTATTGGAGTTTGATTTTAGGGACGGGATTATTAATAATTGTATATTTAATTTTAATATGCACATATGTTTAGAATTAATTTAAATTATATTGCAGCAGTGCAAATTTAAATTGGGAATTTTTCTCATTGATTGCAGATAGACATGTTAATATAAACAGATCCAAGCATACTCTAGTGTATTTGTATGTATAATTATAGATCAATTTAGTAAATTGTAAATAGATATAATTACATTCTGGCTTGCCAGAAGGCAGGCAGAGAGTATTTAGAACAGTAGTTTTAAATGGTATAGAGACGATTTGAGAAAGGTTGGCTTAATGGATGTTGGGCGTCAGACAGTTTAGGATATGTTAATATGGAGATGTACATTTTGGAGATTTGATGTTCTTTGGGCGATTCTTGTATGCGTAGGTTAGCATCAATGAGTTTCCAATTGGAGCAAGGGTGTATTGCTACATTTATGTATGTGCGCACAATTTGCACACAAACATAAAAGTGTATCAGACAGAAAGTAGGCAGGTGCCTCTAAAATAATTGAACACTTGTAGACAGTACTTGGGCTCCTTAGGACAATCTAAAATGTACTTGGATGAATTAGTATATTCAAAGCTATTAAAGTGCATTTGTACTAGGCGAATAGTCCCAGAAATAGACTCACCCAGTAATCCTTTAGATTCCTATTAAGTATGATATTATTTGGTTTTATTTCCTTTTTTAGTTTTCCTTTATCAAGTCCACAACAGTGGATGTCACGAATAGGACAAGTTGATGAGCTGTCTCTTTTGGGAGAGAAAAAGAATTTAGGGTTTAATTTTCATATTGCCACAGGAATGAGTAGTTTTAGGTAGTTATTATTATTAGTAGTATTTGTATTATATTTATTAATTTAGGGGTTAAGTGTTGTCTAATTTCTAGAATTTTTAGATATATATAATTTGAATTTCATATTGAAATTGTATTAGGACGGCACTTCGGGTTGACTGGGCAGATAAATTTGGCTTAGAGTTTGGACGGCACCTTTATTTGGCTGGGCAGATATGTATTTATCTCTATCTTTTATATTCGATAGAATTGAGGCTCTTATGGCACGTATACTGGCAGTGCAGTTTGTTAGTTGGTATGGCTTAATACAGGTAAGTATTTTAGCTCAGATAATGGCGAGCAGTGTGTTTTCAACAGGTAAGTTTGTGATTGTACATTATTAATTGATATTTGATTTGATATTAGTATTTATTTACTATTTTAATGTATTATTAATTTATAGAATCAGTTTGGAATTTTTCCCTTTTAATAGAGATAGACATTAACATATTTACAAATGCAGGCACCTTTCTAGAATTTTTAGATATATATAATTTGAATTTCATATTGAAATTGTATTAGGACGGCACTTCGGGTTGACTGGGCAGATAAATTTGGCTTAGAGTTTGGACGGCACCTTTATTTGGCTGGGCAGATATATATTTATCTCTATCTTTTATATTCGATAGAATTGAGGCTCTTATGGCACGTATACTGGCAGTGCAGTTTGTTAGTTGGTATGTCTTAATACAGGTGAGTATGTTGGCTCGGAAATGGCGAGCAGTGTGTTTTCAACAGGTAAGTTTGTGATTGTACATTATTAATTGATATTTGATTTGATATTAGTATTTATTTACTATTTTAATGTATTATTAATTTATAGAATCAGTTTGGAATTTTTCCCTTTTAATAGAGATAGACATTAACATATTTACAAATGCAGGCACCTTTCTAGAATTTTTATATATATATAATTTGAATTTCATATTGAAATGTATAGGACGGCACTTCGGGTTGACTGGGCAGATAAATTTGGCTTAGAGTTTGGACGGCACCTTTATTTGGCTGGGCAGATATATATTTATCTCTATCTTTTATATTCGATAGAATTGAGGCTCTTATAGCACGTATACTGGCAGTGCAGTTTGTTAGTTGGTATGGCTTAATACAGGTAAGTATTTTAGCTCAATAATGGCGAGCAGTGTGTTTTCAACAGGTAAGTTTGTGATTGTACATTATTAATTGATATTTGATTTGATATTAGTATTTATTTACTATTTTAATGTATTATTAATTTATAGAATCAGTTTGGAATTTTCCCTTTTAATAGAGATAGACATTAACATATTTACAAATGCAGGCACCTTTCTAGAATTTTTAGATATATATAATTTGAATTTCATATTGAAATTGTATTAGGACGGCACTTCGGGTTGACTGGGCAGATAAATTTGGCTTAGAGTTTGGACGGCACCTTTATTTGGCTGGGCAGATATATATTTATCTCTATCTTTTATATTCGATAGAATTGAGGCTCTTATGGCACGTATACTGGCAGTGCAGTTTGTTAGTTGGTATGTCTTAATACAGGTGAGTATATTGGCTCGGAAATGGCGAGCAGTGTGTTTTCAACAGGTAAGTTGGTGATTGTACATTATTAATTGATATTTGATTTGATATTAGTATTTATTTACTATTTTAATGTATTATTAATTTATAGAATCAGTTTGGAATTTTTCCCTTTTAATAGAGATAGACATTAACATATTTACAAATGCAGGCACCTTTCTAGAATTTTTAGATATATATAATTTGAATTTCATATTGAAATTGTATTAGGACGGCACTTCGGGTTGACTGGGCAGATAAATTTGGCTTAGAGTTTGGACGGCACCTTTATTTGGCTGGGCAGATATATATTTATCTCTATCTTTTATATTCGATAGAATTGAGGCTCTTATGGCACGTATACTGGCAGTGCAGTTTGTTAGTTGGTATGTCTTAATACAGGTGAGTATATTGGCTCGGAAATGGCGAGCAGTGTGTTTTCAACAGGTAAGTTTGTGATTGTACATTATTAATTGATATTTGATTTGATATTAGTATTTATTTACTATTTTAATGTATTATTAATTTATAGAATCAGTTTGGAATTTTTCCCTTTTAATAGAGATAGACATTAACATATTTACAAATGCAGGCACCTTTCTAGAATTTTTAGATATATATAATTTGAATTTCATATTGAAATTGTATTAGGACGGCACTTCGGGTTGACTGGGCAGATAAATTTGGCTTAGAGTTTGGACGGCACCTTTATTTGGCTGGGCAGATATGTATTTATCTCTATCTTTTATATTCGATAGAATTGAGGCTCTTATGGCACGTATACTGGCAGTGCAGTTTGTTAGTTGGTATGGCTTAATACAGGTGAGTATTTTGGCTCGGAAATGGCGAGCAGTGTGTTTTCAACAGGTAAGTTTGTGATTGTACATTATTAATTGATATTTGATTTGATATTAATATTTATTTACTATTTTAATGTATTATTAATTTATAGAATCAGTTTGGAATTTTTCCCTTTTAATAGAGATAGACATTAACATATTTACAAATGCAGGCACCTTTCTAGAATTTTTAGATATATATAATTTGAATTTCATATTGAAATTGTATTAGGACGGCACTTCGGGTTGACTGGGCAGATAAATTTGGCTTAGAGTTTGGACGGCACCTTTATTTGGCTGGGCAGATATGTATTTATCTCTATCTTTTATATTCGATAGAATTGAGGCTCTTATGGCACGTATACTGGCAGTGCAGTTTGTTAGTTGGTATGGCTTAATACAGGTAAGTATTTTAGCTCAATAATGGCGAGCAGTGTGTTTTCAACAGGTAAGTTTGTGATTGTACATTATTAATTGATATTTGATTTGATATTAATATTTATTTACTATTTTAATGTATTATTAATTTATAGAATCAGTTTGGAATTTTTCCCTTTTAATAGAGATAGACATTAACATATTTACAAATGCAGGCACCTTTCTAGAATTTTTAGATATATATAATTTGAATTTCATATTGAAATTGTATTAGGACGGCACTTCGGGTTGACTGGGCAGATAAATTTGGCTTAGAGTTTGGACGGCACCTTTATTTGGCTGGGCAGATATATATTTATCTCTATCTTTTATATTCGATAGAATTGAGGCTCTTATGGCACGTATACTGGCAGTGCAGTTTGTTAGTTGGTATGTCTTAATACAGGTGAGTATATTGGCTCGGAAATGGCGAGCAGTGTGTTTTCAACAGGTAAGTTTGTGATTGTACATTATTAATTGATATTTGATTTGATATTAGTATTTATTTACTATTTTAATGTATTATTAATTTATAGAATCAGTTTGGAATTTTTCCCTTTTAATAGAGATAGACATTAACATATTTACAAATGCAGGCACCTTTCTAGAATTTTTAGATATATATAATTTGAATTTCATATTGAAATTGTATTAGGACGGCACTTCGGGTTGACTGGGCAGATAAATTTGGCTTAGAGTTTGGACGGCACCTTTATTTGGCTGGGCAGATATATATTTATCTCTATCTTTTATATTCGATAGAATTGAGGCTCTTATGGCACGTATACTGGCAGTGCAGTTTGTTAGTTGGTATGTCTTAATACAGGTGAGTATATTGGCTCGGAAATGGCGAGCAGTGTGTTTTCAACAGGTAAGTTGGTGATTGTACATTATTAATTGATATTTGATTTGATATTAGTATTTATTTACTATTTTAATGTATTATTAATTTATAGAATCAGTTTGGATATTTTTCCCTTTTAATAGAGGATAGCACATATGTATTCCCCAGTGCAAGAGCTTGCTAGTAGATATGTATGTATGGTTATAGGTCTTGATAGAAATTTGTAGGAGGATACACAAATGTTTTAGCCTGCCAAAAGGCAAGCAGAGAACATTTAATATATCAAATGAGAATTATTAGAGTTTAATTTAGGGACGAGATTTAGACTTGTTCAGAAGAGATAATAATATATTTAATTTTAATATGTACATATGTTTTAGAATTAGTTTGAATTATTTTGCGAAAGTGCAAATTAAATTCGGAATTTTTCCTATTGAATAGAGATAGATATTAACATATTTACAAGTGCAGGCACCTGCTAGTACATATGGCTGTATGGTTATATGTCTAGATAGCAACTTGTAGGAGGATATAAAAATGTTTTAGCCTGCCAAAAGGCAAGCAGAAATTATTTAATATATCAAATGGTATTAGAGAATTATTAGAATTTGATTTTAGGGACGAGATTATTTAGATTTGGTCAGAAGAGATAATAATATATTTAATTTTAATATGTACATATGTTTTACAATTAGCTTGAATTATTTTACAACAGTGCAAATTTAAATTGGGAATTTTTCCTATTGAATAGAGATAGACATGCACATATTTACAAGTGCAGGCACTTGCTAGTACATATGTATGTATAATAATTGATCAATTTAGTAATTTGTAGGAGGATATAAAAATGTTATAGCTTGTCAAAAAGGCAAGCAGAAATTATTTAATATATCAAATGGTATTAGAGATTTATTAGAATTTGATTTTAGGGACGAGATTATTTAGATTTGGTCAGAAGAGATAATTGCATATTTAATCCTAATATGTACATATGTTTAGAATTAATTTGAATTATTTTGCAACAGTGCGAATGAAATTGGGAATTTTTCCTATTGAATAGAGATAGACATGCACATATTTACAAGTGCAAGCACCTGCTAGTACATATGTATGTATAATAATTGATCAATTTACTAATTTGTAGGAGGATATAAAAATGGTTAAGCCTGTCAAAAGGCAAGCAGAGAACATTTAATATATCAAATGGTATTAGAGAATTATTAGAATTTGATTTTAGGGACGAGATTATTTAGATTTGGTCAGAAGAGATAATTGCATATTTAATTCTAATATGTACATATGTTTAGAATTAATTTGAATTATTTTGCAACAGTGCGAATTAAATTGGGAATTTTTCCTATTGAATAGAGATAGACATGCACATATTTACAAGTGCATGCACTTGCTAGTACATATGAATGTATAATAATTGATCAATTTAGTAATTTGTAGGAGGACATTAAAATGGTTAAGCCTGTCAAAAGGCAAGCAGAAATTATTTAATATATCAAATGGTATTAGAGAATTATTAGAATTTGATTTTAGGGACGAGATTTTTTAGATTTGGTCAGAAGAGATAATTGCATATTTAATCCTAATATGTACATATGTTTAGAATTAATTTGAATTATTTTGCAACAGTGTGAATGAAATTGGGAATTTTTCCTATTGAATAGAGATAGACATGCACATATTTACAAGTGCAGGCACTTGCTAGTACATATGAATGTATAATAATTGATCAATTTAGTAATTTGTAGGAGGACATTAATATGTTTCAGCTTGTCAAAAAGGCAAGCAGAAGTTATTTAATATATCAAATGGTATTAGAGAATTATTAGAATTTGATTTTAGGGACGAGATTATTTAGATTTGGTCAGAAGAGATAATTGCATATTTAATCTTAATATGTACATATGTTTAGAATTAATTTGAATTATTTTGCAACAGTGCGAATTAAATTGGGAATTTTTCCTATTGAATAGAGATAGACATGCACATATTTACAAGTGCAAGCACCTGCTAGTACATATGTGTGTATTTAGCGACTTGTAGGAGATATACAAAAGTTTTAGCCTGCCAAAAGGCAAGCAGAGAACATTTAATATATCGGATGATATGAGAGAATTATTGGAGTTTGATTTTAGGGACGGGATTATTTATAATTGTATATTTAATTTTAATATGCACATATGTTTAGAATTAATTTAAATTATATTGCAGCAGTGCAAATTAAATTGGGAATTTTTCCTATTGAATAGAGATAGACATGCACATATTTACAAGTGCAAGCACCTGCTAGTACATATGTATGTATAATAATTGATCAATTTACTAATTTGTAGGAGGACATTAAAATGTTTTAGCTTGTCAAAAAGGCAAGCAGAAATTATTTAATATATCAAATGGTATTAGAGATTTATTAGAATTTGATTTTAGGGACGAGATTATTTAGATTTGGTCAGAAGAGATAATTGCATATTTAATCCTAATATGTACATATGTTTAGAATTAATTTGAATTATTTTGCAACAGTGCAAATTAAATTGGGAATTTTTCCTATTGAACAGAGATAGACATGCACATATTTACAAGTGCAAGCACCTGCTAGTACATAAGTACATATGTATTTAGCGACTTGTATGAGATATAAAAATATGTTAGGCTGCCAAAAGGCAAGCAGAGAACATTTAATATATCGGATGATATGAGAGAATTATTGGAGTTTGATTTTAGGGACGGGATTATTAATAATTGTATATTTAATTTTAATATGCACATATGTTTAGAATTAATTTAAATTATATTGCAGCAGTGCAAATTTAAATTGGGAATTTTTCTCATTGATTGCAGATAGACATGTTAATATAAACAGATCCAAGCATACTCTAGTGTATTTGTATGTATAATTATAGATCAATTTAGTAAATTGTAAATAGATATAATTACATTCTGGCTTGCCAGAAGGCAGGCAGAGAGTATTTAGAACAGTAGTTTTAAATGGTATAGAGACGATTTGAGAAAGGTTGGCTTAATGGATGTTGGGCGTCAGACAGTTTAGGATATGTTAATATGGAGATGTACATTTTGGAGATTTGATGTTCTTTGGGCGATTCTTGTATGCGTAGGTTAGCATCAATGAGTTTCCAATTGGAGCAAGGGTGTATTGCTACATTTATGTATGTGCGCACAATTTGCACACAAACATAAAAGTGTATCAGACAGAAAGTAGGCAGGTGCCTCTAAAATAATTGAACACTTGTAGACAGTACTTGGGCTCCTTAGGACAATCTAAAATGTACTTGGATGAATTATAATATTCAAAGCTATTAAAGTGCATTTGTACTAGGCGAATAGTCCCAGAAATAGACTCACCCAGTAATCCTTTAGATTCCTATTAAGTATGATATTATTTGGTTTTATTTCCTTTTTTAGTTTTCCTTTATCAAGTTTTTCCACTGTTGTCACGAATAGGACAAGTTGATGAGCTGTCTCTTTTGGGAGAGAAAAAGAATTTAGGGTTTAATTTTCATATTGCCATAGGAATGAGTAGTTTTAGGTAGTTATTATTATTAGTAGTATTTGTATTATATTTATTCATTTAGGGGTTAAGTGTTGTCTAATTTCTAGAATTTTTAGATATATATAATTTGAATTTCATATTGAAATTGTATTAGGACGGCACTTCGGGTTGACTGGGCAGATAAATTTGGCTTAGAGTTTGGACGGCACCTTTATTTGGCTGGGCAGATATTATTATCTCTATTTTTATATTCGATAGAATTGAGGCTCTTATGGCACGTATACTGGCAGTGCAGTTTGTTAGTTGGTATGCTTAATACAGGTAAGTATTTTGCTCGTAATGCAGCATGTGTTTTCAACAGTAATTTGTGATTGTACATTATTAATTGATATTTGATTTGATATTAGTATTTATTTACTATTTTAATGTATTATTAATTTATAAATCAGTTTGGAATTTTTCCTTTAATAGAGATAGAATTAACATATTACAAATGCAGCCTTTCTAGAATTTTTAGATATATATAATTTGAATTTCATATTGAAATTGTATTAGGACGGCACTTCGGGTTGACTGGGCAGATAAATTTGGCTTAGAGTTTGGACGGCACCTTTATTTGGCTGGGCAGATATATATTTATCTCTATCTTTTATATTCGATAGAATTGAGGCTCTTATGGCACGTATACTGGCAGTGCAGTTTGTTAGTTGGTATGTCTTAATACAGGTGAGTATATTGGCTCGGAAATGGCGAGCAGTGTGTTTTCAACAGGTAAGTTGGTGATTGTACATTATTAATTGATATTTGATTTGATATTAGTATTTATTTACTATTTTAATGTATTATTAATTTATAGAATCAGTTTGGAATTTTTCCCTTTTAATAGAGACAGGCACATATGTATTCCCCAGTGCAAGAGCTTGCTAGTAGATATGTATGTATGGTTATAGGTCTTGATAGAAATTTGTAGGAGGATACACAAATGTTTTAGCCTGCCAAAAGGCAAGCAGAGAACATTTAATATATCAAATGAGAATTATTAGAGTTTAATTTAGGGACGAGATTTAGACTTGTTCAGAAGAGATAATAATATATTTAATTTTAATATGTACATATGTTTTAGAATTAGTTTGAATTATTTTGCGAAAGTGCAAATTAAATTCGGAATTTTTCCTATTGAATAGAGATAGATATTAACATATTTACAAGTGCAGGCACCTGCTAGTACATATGGCTGTATGGTTATATGTCTAGATAGCAACTTGTAGGAGGATATAAAAATGTTTTAGCCTGCCAAAAGGCAAGCAGAAATTATTTAATATATCAAATGGTATTAGAGAATTATTAGAATTTGATTTTAGGGACGAGATTATTTAGATTTGGTCAGAAGAGATAATAATATATTTAATTTTAATATGTACATATGTTTTACAATTAGCTTGAATTATTTTACGACAGTGCAAATTAAATTGGGAATTTTTCCTATTGAATAGAGATAGACATGCACATATTTACAAGTGCAGGCACTTGCTAGTACATATGTATGTATAATAATTGATCAATTTAGTAATTTGTAGGAGGATATAAAAATGTTACAGCTTGTCAAAAAGGCAAGCAGAAATTATTTAATATATCAAATGGTATTAGAGAATTATTAGAATTTGATTTTAGGGACGAGATTATTTAGATTTGGTCAGAAGAGATAATTGCATATTTAATTCTAATATGTACATATGTTTAGAATTAATTTGAATTATTTTGCAACAGTGCAAATTAAATTGGGAATTTTTCCTATTGAATAGAGATAGACATGCACATATTTACAAGTGCAAGCACCTGCTAGTACATATGTATGTATAATAATTGATCAATTAAGAAAAATCATTATTGGCGGCAGAAACAAAAAGTGATAATATAGAAGAAAGGGATTTGTATATTAATTGATATTTATTTAATTAATATTTATTTATATTTTAATATATTAAATTATTAATTTTTCCTTAATAAAACATTTCGTGAGACTTTAATATGTATGTTGTTATGTCTTGATAGTAATTTGTAGGAGGATATAAAAATGTTTTAGCCTGTCAAAAGGCAAGCAGAGAACATTTAATATATCAGATGATATTAGAGAATTATTAGAATTTGATTTTAGGGACGAGATTATTTAGATTTGGTCAGAAGAGATAATTGTATATTTAATTCTAATATGTACATATGTTTAGAATTAATTTGAATTATTTTGCAACAGTGCGAATTAAATTGGGAATTTTTCCTATTGAATAGAGATAGACATGCACATATTTACAAGTGCAGGCACTTGCTAGTACATATGTATGTATAATAATTGATCAATTTAGTAATTTGTAGGAGGACATTAAAATGGTTAAGCCTGTCAAAAGGCAAGCAGAAATTATTTAATATATCAAATGGTATTAGAGAATTATTAGAATTTGATTTTAGGGACGAGATTATTTAGATTTGGTCAGAAGAGATAATTGCATATTTAATCCTAATATGTACATATGTTTAGAATTAATTTGAATTATTTTGCAACAGTGCGAATGAAATTGGGAATTTTTCCTATTGAATAGAGATAGACATGCACATATTTACAAGTGCAGGCACTTGCTAGTACATATGTATGTATAATAATTGATCAATTTAGTAATTTGTAGGAGGACATTAAAATGTTTCAGCTTGTCAAAAAGGCAAGCAGAAATTATTTAATATATCAAATGGTATTAGAGAATTATTAGAATTTGATTTTAGGGACGAGATTATTTAGATTTGGTCAGAAGAGATAATTGTATATTTAATCTTAATATGTACATATGTTTAGAATTAATTTGAATTATTTTGCAACAGTGCAAATTAAATTGGGAATTTTTCCTATTGAATAGAGATAGACATGCACATATTTACAAGTGCAAGCACCTGCTAGTACATATGTATGTAAATAATTGATCAATTTAGAATTTAAGAGGATATAAAAATGTTTTAGCTTGCAAAAGGCAACAATTATTATTCTTATTGAATTATTAATTTATTTTAGGGATGGTTAAATTTTCAGAGATATTGATATTTAATCTTAATATGTACATATGTTTTAGAATTAGTTTGAATTATTTTGCAGCAGTGCAAATTAAATTTGGAATTTTTCCTATTGAATAGAGATAGATATTAACATATTTACGAGTGCAGGCACTTGCTAGTACATATGTATGTATAATAATTGATCAATTTAGTAATTTGTAGGAGGATATAAAAATGTTTTAGCTTGTCAAAAAGGCAAGCAGAAATTATTTAATATATCAAATGATATGAGAGAATTATTAGAATTTGATTTTAGGGACGAGATTATTTAGATTTGGTCAGAAGAGATAATTGTATATTTAATTTTAATATGTACATATGTTTAGAATTAGTTTGAATTATTTTGCAGCAGTGCAAATTAAATTGGGAATTTTTCCTATTGAATAGAGATAGACATGCACATATTTACAAGTGCAAGCACCTGCTAGTACATATGTATGTATAATAATTGATCAATTTACTAATTTGTAGGAGGATATAAAAATGTTTTAGCTTGTCAAAAAGGCAAGCAGAAATTATTTAATATATCAAATGGTATTAGAGATTTATTAGAATTTGATTTTAGGGACGAGATTATTTAGATTTGGTCAGAAGAGATAATTGCATATTTAATCCTAATATGTACATATGTTTAGAATTAATTTGAATTATTTTGCAACAGTGCAAATTAAATTGGGAATTTTTCCTATTGAACAGAGATAGACATGCACATATTTACAAGTGCAAGCACCTGCTAGTACATAAGTACATATGTATTTAGCGACTTGTATGAGATATAAAAATATGTTAGGCTGCCAAAAGGCAAGCAGAGAACATTTAATATATCGGATGATATGAGAGAATTATTGGAGTTTGATTTTAGGGACGGGATTATTAATAATTGTATATTTAATTTTAATATGCACATATGTTTAGAATTAATTTAAATTATATTGCAGCAGTGCAAATTTAAATTGGGAATTTTTCTCATTGATTGCAGATAGACATGTTAATATAAACAGATCCAAGCATACTCTAGTGTATTTGTATGTATAATTATAGATCAATTTAGTAAATTGTAAATAGATATAATTACATTCTGGCTTGCCAGAAGGCAGGCAGAGAGTATTTAGAACAGTAGTTTTAAATGGTATAGAGACGATTTGAGAAAGGTTGGCTTAATGGATGTTGGGCGTCAGACAGTTTAGGATATGTTAATATGGAGATGTACATTTTGGAGATTTGATGTTCTTTGGGCGATTCTTGTATGCGTAGGTTAGCATCAATGAGTTTCCAATTGGAGCAAGGGTGTATTGCTACATTTATGTATGTGCGCACAATTTGCACACAAACATAAAAGTGTATCAGACAGAAAGTAGGCAGGTGCCTCTAAAATAATTGAACACTTGTAGACAGTACTTGGGCTCCTTAGGACAATCTAAAATGTACTTGGATGAATTAGTATATTCAAAGCTATTAAAGTGCATTTGTACTAGGCGAATAGTCCCAGAAATAGACTCACCCAGTAATCCTTTGGATTCCTATTAAGTATGATATTATTTGGTTTTATTTCCTTTTTTAGTTTTCCTTTATCAAGTCCACAACAGTGGATGTCACGAATAGGACAAGTTGATGAGCTGTCTCTTTTGGGAGAGAAAAAGAATTTAGGGTTTAATTTTCATATTGCCACAGGAATGAGTAGTTTTAGGTAGTTATTATTATTAGTAGTATTTGTATTATATTTATTAGTGAAGGGGTTAAGTGTTGTCTAATTTCTAGAATTTTTTAGATATATATAATTTGAATTTCATATTGAAATTGTATTAGGACGGCACTTCGGGTTGACTGGGCAGATAAATTTGGCTTAGAGTTTGGACGGCACCTTTATTTGGCTGGGCAGATATGTATTTATCTCTATCTTTTATATTCGATAGAATTGAGGCTCTTATGGCACGTATACTGGCAGTGCAGTTTGTTAGTTGGTATGGCTTAATACAGGTAAGTATTTTAGCTCAATAATGGCGAGCAGTGTGTTTTCAACAGGTAAGTTTGTGATTGTACATTATTAATTGATATTTGATTTGATATTAGTATTTATTTACTATTTTAATGTATTATTAATTTATAGAATCAGTTTGGAATTTTTCCCTTTTAATAGAGATAGACATTAACATATTTACAAATGCAGGCACCTTTCTAGAATTTTTAGATATATATAATTTGAATTTCATATTGAAATTGTATTAGGACGGCACTTCGGGTTGACTGGGCAGATAAATTTGGCTTAGAGTTTGGACGGCACCTTTATTTGGCTGGGCAGATATATATTTATCTCTATCTTTTATATTCGATAGAATTGAGGCTCTTATGGCACGTATACTGGCAGTGCAGTTTGTTAGTTGGTATGTCTTAATACAGGTGAGTATGTTGGCTCGGAAATGGCGAGCAGTGTGTTTTCAACAGGTAAGTTTGTGATTGTACATTATTAATTGATATTTGATTTGATATTAATATTTATTTACTATTTTAATGTATTATTTATAGAATCAGTTTGGAATTTTTCCCTTTTAATAGAGATAGGCACATATGTATTCCCCAGTGCAAGAGCTTGCTAGTAGATATGTATGTATGGTTATAGGTCTTGATAGAAATTTGTAGGAGGATACACAAATGTTTTAGCCTGCCAAAAGGCAAGCAGAGAACATTTAATATATCAAATGAGAATTATTAGAGTTTAATTTAGGGACGAGATTTAGACTTGTTCAGAAGAGATAATAATATATTTAATTTTAATATGTACATATGTTTTAGAATTAGTTTGAATTATTTTGCAGTAGTGCAAATTAAATTTGTAATTTTTCCTATTGAATAGAGATAGATATTAACATATTTACAAGTGCAGGCACCTGCTAGTACATATGGCTGTATGGTTATATGTCTAGATAGCAACTTTTAGGAGGATATAAAAATGTTTTAGCTTGTCAAAAAGGCAAGCAGAAATTATTTAATATATCAAATGGTTTTAGAGAATTATTAGAATTTGATTTTAGGGACGAGATTATTTAGATTTGGTCAGAAGAGATAATTGTATATTTAATTTTAATATGTACATATGTTTAGAATTAATTTGAATTATTTTGCAACAGTGCAAATTAAATTGGGAATTTTTCCTATTGAATAGAGATAGACATGCACATATTTACAAGTGCAGGCACTTGCTAGTACATATGTATGTATAATAATTGATCAATTTAGTAATTTGTAGGAGGATATAAAAATGTTTTAGCTTGTCAAAAAGGCAAGCAGAAATTATTTAATATATCAAATGATATTAGAGAATTATTAGAATTTGATTTTAGGGACGAGATTATTTAGATTTGGTCAGAAGAGATAATTGCATATTTAATCTTAATATGTACATATGTTTTAGAATTAATTTGAATTATTTTGCAACAGTGCAAATTAAATTGGGAATTTTTCCTATTGAATAGAGATAGACATTAACATATTTACAAGTGCAAGCACCTGCTATGTATGAATATTTAAATATAATTTGAATTTCATATTGAAATTGTATTAGGACGGCACTTCGGGTTACTGGGCAGATAAATTTGGCTTAGATTTGACGCACCTTTATTTGGCTGGCAGATATATATTTATCTCTATCTTTTATATTCGATAGAATTGAGCTCTTATGGCACGTATACTGCGTCAGTTTGTTAGTTGGTATGCTTAATACAGGTAAGTATTTTAGCTCAGTAATGGCGAGCAGTGTGTTTTCAACAGGTAAGTTTGTGATTGTACATTATTAATTGATATTTGATTTGATATTAATATTTATTTACTATTTTAATGTATTATTAATTTATAGAATCAGTTTGGAATTTTTCCCTTTTAATAGAGATAGGCACATATGTATTCCCCAGTGCAAGAGCTTGCTAGTAGATATGTATGTATGGTTATAGGTCTTGATAGAAATTTGTAGGAGGATACACAAATGTTTTAGCCTGCCAAAAGGCAAGCAGAGAACATTTAATATATCAAATGATATGAGAGAATTATTAGAGTTTAATTTAGGGACGAGATTTAGACTTGTTCAGAAGAGATAATAATATATTTAATTTTAATATGTACATATGTTTTAGAATTAGTTTGAATTATTTTGCGAAAGTGCAAATTAAATTTGGAATTTTTCCTATTGAATAGAGATAGACATGCACATATTTACAAGTGCAAGCACCTGCTAGTACATATGTCTGTATGGTTATAGGTCTAGATAGCAACTTGTAGGAGGATATAAAAATGTTTTAGCCTGCCAAAAAGGCAAGCAGAAATTATTTAATATATCAAATGGTATTAGAGAATTATTAGAATTTGATTTTAGGGACGAGATTATTTAGATTTGGTCAGAAGAGATAATAGTATATTTAATCCTAATATGTACATATGTTTAGAATTAATTTGAATTATTTTGCAACAGTGCAAATTAAATTGGGAATTTTTCCTATTGAATAGAGATAGACATGCACATATTTACAAGTGCAGGCACTTGCTAGTACATATGTATGTATAATAATTGATCAATTTAGTAATTTGTAGGAGGATATAAAAATGTTTTAGCTTGTCAAAAAGGCAAGCAGAAATTATTTAATATATCAAATGGTATTAGAGAATTATTAGAATTTGATTTTAGGGACGAGATTATTTAGATTTGGTCAGAAGAGATAATTGCATATTTAATTTTATGTTTTTTTTTTTTTGTACAATATATATTAGCCTGTTGCTTGGTACATATAGAAGACGGGGCCCAGATCTCTACCAGTCGATAACCAATGGTAAGATTCGAGGAGTATCCGCAAACGCCACTGAGTGGACCACGCGGCAACGGTCGTTTTAATTGGAGGCTTTTAATTGAAAGCAGTTTTAACGGCCAGGTAGGGCTGTATGTTATAGGGTTGGAGGGTCAGGTGAGACTATGTGGCTTCAACTTGCTCCCCTAGGCTGCACATGCCAGATTGGCAGGGCTCCTGGTATCTGAGTCAAGTTTGGCAAAGCAGTTTTAACGGCCAGGTAGGGCTGTATGTTATAGAGTTGGAGGGTCAGGTGAGACTATGTGGCTTCAACTTGCTCCCCTAGGCTGCACATGCCAGATTGGCAGGGCTCCTGGTATCTGAGTCAAGTTTGGTAAAGCAGTTTTAACGGCCAGCTAGGGCTGTATGTTATAGGGTTGGAGAGTCAGGTGAGACTATGTGGCTTCAACTTGCTCCCCTAGGCTGCACATGCCAGATTGGCAGGGCTCCTGGTATCTGAGTCAAGTTTGGCAAGCAGTTTTAACGGCCAGGTAGGGCTGTATGTTATAGGGTTGGAGGGTCAGGTGAGATTATGTGGCTTCAACTTGCTCCCCTAGGCTGCACATGCCAGATTGGCAGGCTCCTGGTATCTGAGTCAAGTTTGGTAGATCAGTTTTAACGACTAGGTAGGGCTGTATGTGTTATTTGAAAGGTTTATCTATGTGGTTCTAAGGTAGGAGCTCGTTTTATACTAGTCAGTGCTTTGGATCAAGTTTTGTCAGTGATTTGATAACTTAAGATGTGTTATCATTTTTAGCATCATTTGAAAGTGATCTTTAGCTATTGGTAGGTACAATTTTATTTAGTTAGATGTAATATTTGACAGATGTAGGGATTTGGCTATATTGCTAAATACTAATGGATACAATTTGATATAATTAGGTTTTGTACATGTGTATGGTACTAGCAGGTAAAGTTTTAATTCTAGCTTTGTGATTTATTTTGGTTGACTCAAAGTGTAAGGGATGTTACATCTTGTTGGGTGTTTGGTGTTGTTTGTGGTGAGGTTGGGTTGGGCTGTGTGTGGGGTTGTTGCTGGTGGGGCGTATTCTCGGCTTGGGCTGTGAGGAGGATATAAAAATGTTTTAGCTTGTCAAAAAGGCAAGCAGAAGTTATTTAGTATATCAAATGGTATTAGAGAATTATTAGAATTTGATTTTAGGGACGAGATTATTTAAATTTGGTCAGAAGAGATAATAATATATTTAATCCTAATATGTACATATGTTTACAATTAATTTGAATTATTTTGCAACAGTGCAAATTAAATTTGGAATTTTTCCTATTGAATAGAGATAGATATTAACATATTTACAAGTGCAGGCACTTGCTAGTACATATGTATGTATAATAATTGATCAATTTAGTAATTTGTAGGAGGATATAAAAATGTTTTAGCTTGTCAAAAAGGCAAGCGGAAATTTTTTAATATATCAAATGGTATTAGAGATTTATTAGCATTTGATTTTAGGGACGAGATTATTTAGATTTGGTCAGAAGAGATAATTGTTTTTTTTTGTTTTTTTTTTTTTGTACAATATATATTAGCCTGTTGCTTGGTACATATAGAAGACGGGGCCCAGATCTCTACCAGTCGATAACCAATGGTAAGATTCGAGGAGTATCCGCAAACGCCACTGAGTGGACCACGCGGCAACGGTCGTTTTAATTGGAGGCTTTTAATTGAAAGCAGTTTTAACGGCCAGGTAGGGCTGTATGTTATAGGGTTGGAGGGTCAGGTGAGACTATGTGGCTTCAACTTGCTCCCCTAGGCTGCACATGCCAGATTGGCAGGGCTCCTGGTATCTGAGTCAAGTTTGGCAAAGCAGTTTTAACGGCCAGGTAGGGCTGTATGTTATAGGATTGGAGAGTCAGGTGAGACTATGTGGCTTCAACTTGCTCCCCTAGGGCTGCACATGCCAGATTGGCAGGGCTCCTGGTATCTGAGTCAAGTTTGGCAAAGCAGTTTTAACGGCCAGGTAGGGCTGTATGTTATAGAGTTGGAGGGTCAGGTGAGACTATGTGGCTTCAACTTGCTCCCCTAGGCTGCACATGCCAGATTGGCAGGGCTCCTGGTATCTGAGTCAAGTTTGGTAAAGCAGTTTTAACGGCCAGGTAGGGCTGTATGTTATAGGGTTGGAGAGTCAGGTGAGACTATGTGGCTTCAACTTGCTCCCCTAGGCTGCACATGCCAGATTGGCAGGGCTCCTGGTATCTGAGTCAAGTTTGGCAAAGCAGTTTTAACGGCCAGGTAGGGCTGTATGTTATAGGGTTGGAGGGTCAGGTGAGATTATGTGGCTTCAACTTGCTCCCCTAGGCTGCACATGCCAGATTGGCAGGCTCCTGGTATCTGAGTCAAGTTTGGTAGATCAGTTTTAACGACTAGGTAGGGCTGTATGTGTTATTTGAAAGGTTTATCTATGTGGTTCTAAGGTAGGAGCTCGTTTGATACTAGTCAGTGCTTTGGATCAAGTTTTGTCAGTGATTTGATAACTTAAGATGTGTTATCATTTTTAGCATCATTTGAAAGTGATCTTTAGCTATTGGTAGTACAATTTTATTTAGTTAGATGTAATATTTGACAGATGTAGGGATTTGGCTATATTGCTAAATACTAATGGATACAATTTGATATAATTAGGTTTTGTACATGTGTATGGTACTAGCAGGTAAAGTTTTAATTCTAGCTTTGTGATTTATTTTGGTTGACTCAAAGTGTAAGGGATGTTACATCTTGTTGGGTGTTTGGTGTTGTTTGTGGTGAGGTTGGGTTGGGCTGTGTGTGGGGTTGTTGCTGGTGGGGCGTATTCTCGGCTTGGGCTGTGAGGAATGTGATCAGTCTTTCGGTTTCTTGAAGTTCGTTTTTGTGGGCGTTGAGTTCTCGGTTGATGTCGTTTATTTGATTGACGGACATTGAGAAGCGGAGAGTGAAGGTCTGTTCAGTGGTGTCTGGGTCAAATAGGAGTCTTGAGCGTAGTTCATTTATTTTTTGGAGTAGGCTTTGTTCTTTGTTTCGTAGTGTGGCAATGTATTCTGGTTGTAGGTTTTGTGTTGGTTGTCTTTGAGGGGCTGCGGAAGCTAAGCAGCGTTGTATTGGTCTGACATGTTTGTTGAGTTGTTGGAGATATCTGGGTCGGCTTCTGGCTAGGCGAAACGGGATATATGGGGTAGTAATTAGATTTCTTGCCTCTAAGTTTTTGTGGTGACTTAGTCTTTTCGCGTAGTTTGCGGAAAGTTTGTCGAACGTGTCGTTGATCGTGGCAATCTTGAGGTCATTATGTATTGTGCTGTTTCTGGTTAGCAATGGGGCATTGGAGATGGTACGAAGAGTGGTGTTTTGGAAGGTGGATACTTTGGTTATCTGTGTTTCACTAGTAAGTGCACCCCAGATTGGGAGGGCATAGTGCCAAATTGGGGCTATTAACTGTTTGTAGAGTAGTGTTTTGCAGTTTATAGTAAGTTTGCTGTTATTGTTTATTAGCCAGTCAAGTTGGGCTCTTCGGGCTTTGAGTTTGGCTACTAGGGAGGCGGTATGTTTGCAAAAATTTAATCTCTTGTCTAGGTTGACACCAAGGTAGGGGTGGGAGTCTTTGGTGATGATGGTTTGGCCCATAATTACTGGTGAGTAACTGGGCAGTCTGAGTTCATAGTGTTCGCTTAGGGAGAAGAGTATATGTGCTGTTTTACTGGCATTTATTTTGATGCACCATTTATTGGTCCAGTTTGCTAAGGCGTCGAGCATAATATTGACTTGTTGGATGGCAGTGAGGAAGTATTCATTGGCAAACATGACAACAGTGTCGTCGGCATAGGTTGCTAGGAGGGCTGCTGAGTTACGGGGGATGTTAGTGAGAACATTTTCTGGGGTGGGTAGGTCAGCTGTGTAGATAGTGTATAAGATTGGTCCTAGTACGCTGCCTTGTGGTACTCCGGCGGAGATATTTTTTGGTGTTGATCTGGCTCCTTCATGACATTCGACCATGAAAGTTCTGTCTGACAGGTAATGCCTTATGATGGCGTATAGGGCAGGCGGAAGAATGGGTTTGAGTTTGTAGAATAGGCCGGGGTGCCACACTCGGTCAAAGGCTTCTTGGATGTCGATGAAGACGGCGGAGCAAGATTGGTTTCTTTCATAGGCTTTGAGTATGAATTGGGTAACTCGTGCTAATTGTTGTTCAGTATTATGCTCGTATCGGAACCCGAATTGGTGGTTAGGAATGGAATTTGAGAAGGTTCTTGATTTAAGCATACGGCTTAGTAGAAGTTTCTCTAGGATTTTTGATAGGCCGGAAAGAAGACTAATGGGTCTGTAGGAGGCGAGCTGTTGAGTTGGTTTGCCGGGTTTGGGGATCATGGTGACGACAGCCATTTTCCATTGTTGTGGAAAGTGGCCAAGTCGTAGTGAGTTGTTGAGTATTAGTATGAGGTATAGTAGGGCAGAATCTGGTAGGGTTTTAATGGTGTTATTGTCAATTCTGTCTAGTCCTGGGGCTTTGTTGTTCGGCAGTCTTTTGATTTGTGTTTTAATTTCTGGGAGGGTGATTGGTTGAAATATGTAGTTTCCTGATGAGTTCTGGTTAGCTATTTGGTTTTCAATGTTAAGGCGCTCTTCTAGTGAGTTTAATAGAAAGGGTTTGAATCTTAACTCGAGGTGCTGTGCGAAGGACTCAGCTTTTTCAAGTGTGGTTTTGCACCAGGGGCTTATATTGTTCGGGGTATTCTGGTCAAAAAGTGTTGTGTGGCGTCTAACGGGGAGGTTTGGAGTTGGTTGTCTTTTAATTTCTTTGGTGAATTTCCAAAGCTTTTGCATACTATAGCGGTCTTTGGGGTCAATGGTTTGTAGGGTCCTGTCAAGGCGTCTTTCTTTGTTGGTTTGTAGTGCTTTCCTGAGTCGTTTTGAGGCAATTCTGTGGGATCTTTTGGCTGCGTTGTTGCGAAGGACAAGGTGGCTATATTTATAGTATCGTTTGATGATAAGCATATTACGGATGCGTCTGTTTGGGGTGTAGTGTGTCCGAAAGCGGCTGTTTGTGGGGAGGTGTGAGGATGAATTTGAGGCATGGGCGGCAGCCTGGTGGATATTTTTGATGAGGATGTCTACCGCATCGTCTATGTCTTCTCCACACGTAATTTCTGTGTTGAGATGGATATTTTGGTTAAGCCAGTGGTGGAATTTTTTGATGTTGGCATTCGCCGATAGTAAGGGTTTTTTGTGGGGTACAATCTTTGGTTTATTTAGGAGGTTGATGAGTAAAGGAAGGTGATCAGAGCCTAAGTCGAGTGTGGATTCAATGTGAAGGCGATCGTGTTGGATGCCACAGTAGATTGCAAAGTCTATGGCCGATGGCCGTTTTCGTTGGTCGTGTGGGAAATGAGTGGGTGAGCCAGTGGCTAGGATGTTGTAGTTATGTGACCTTAGGCAAGAAATGAGTTCGTTGCCTCTGTTACAGGCGCGAGTGTTGCCCCACCATCGGTGCTTGGCGTTCCAGTCACCGGCGATTAGGAATCTTGGTTCAAGGCCTGTGTGATCATTGTTGGGAGAGCGATATGTTCTATGCTTTGACTTATTATGATGGCTGCTCCACCGCGTCGTCGGTTGTCTGGATGATTGGCATGGTGAAGGTCGAATCCTTTAATGGCAATGGAGTTTAGATCTGCATCGATCAGGTGAGTTTCTGATATCAGCACAATGTCGATATTGTGTTGGTGGATGTAGGCTTCTAATTCGGAGAGTTTGGTTCGGAGTCCTGCTGAGTTCCAGCTAATGATTCTGAGGTCTAGATTATTGTTAGGCATGGTGTTTTATTGGTGGCCTTGGTTTATCGTTGGTTTGATTGTGATTTCGGTGTAGGCTGCTGGGCTGTTAGTTTGGGGTATTGAGAGGAGTTAATAGTTAGTGTAATTGGGAGGTAGGTGGGTGTGTTGTTTGTATTTTGGGACAGTAATACAGAAAGCAGGTCTGTTTTTGGCCATTTGAGGCATTTCTTTATTTAAGTTGGTGGTTAATGAAAAGTGATTGTGGAGTTAGATTAAGGCTAAGGTAGATAGAAGAGTTGGTTATTGACATTGATTGGTATTGATTTTGATTTATTTATTTTGATGAAATGGTTTTTGATCCCAGGCTTGGAGGAGGGCTCGCATCTGTTCAGCCGTGTTCTCAGTGCCGTTTAGGGAGAAAGGAGGCGCAAAGGAGTCGTGGATAGCAAGCGTTGAGGTGGACGTATTTGTTGGTGGGCCACTGTGGATCATGGGCGCATTGGTGGTTAGTGGTGAAGTGCGGTGTTGTGGTGTAGCCCAGGGAGCTCTGAATTTGGCAGTTTGGTTTGATGGGTATGCTGTCACGTTGTTGAGGCTTAGTGAGGGGGTGTAGAGTGGCCGTGATGCATTGGGCTGATTGCGGCTGTAGTTGGTTAGAGTGTTCTTGAAGGTTGGCTCGTTGTACCAGTTTAGTGATTGCAGAGCTCGAGCTGCTCTCAGCGTAAAGCTGTTGTCTGGTTTTATTTTAAGAGCTGCCATATAAATTGGATAGCCTTTATAGGTGGCAACATGACTGCTTCCACAGTTAGTGCATTTGCCGTCTGTGTCTCTTGGCTTGGTACATTGATTGGAAGGGTGTGGTCCAGCACATTTGAAACATATGTATCCTTGCAGTTTGCAGTCTTCATATAAATGGTCAAAGCGTTGGCATCTTCGGCACTGGTAAATTGGTTTGGAGCGGGCTGGTTGTTGATTTGGATTTTGTAGGTGCCTAGAGTTGTGATTTCCAGGGCTTTTTTGTTGCTTACGTTCGGGAGAAGGTCAATTTTGAAGGAGTTCGTTGGAGAACCAGATATGTTGCCTATAATGTTTGTGATGTGGCAGGCGGTGTGGCCGAGTGTGGACAGCTGCTTTGAGATCCAATCTATTGGGGTGGAGAAGTGGAGTCCCTTGATAATGATTCTAAATCTGGTTTCGTTTTTATCATTTTGGGTGTGGGCACTTAGGCCTAGATTGGCAAAGAGTTCTAGGAGTGCATCTTGCTTCTCTTTTTCTTCATCTTCGGCTGAACTCGAGTTGTCAATTTTCGTGAAGTTGGTTTTGGGCTCAGGTTCGCTTGTTTTCCTCTTTGGAGGCAGGCACAGGCCGAGTGTGGCTGGGTTTCTGGCTACAGGTGTGGCGAGTGATTGGCTTGCTTGCTTATAGATGCGAGCTTGTTCTTTGATATCATTAATTACTATCTGCGCCGGGTTGGTAGTTGGTGGGTTAATTTGGGTGTTTTCTATAATTATAGGTTTGTCTGGTGGGGAACTGGCGGGTGATTCTCCCGGGGTTTTGGTTTTAGGAGGCACGTTAGTCTGATTGTCCTCGAATTTCCTTAAATATTTTGAACTTAATTATTAATTTGTTATTTATTATTCGTTAGTTTCTTGATTTTAGTTGATTATTGCTTATAGAATGGAATTGTTGATTTATTATATTTATTATTGGTTGATTTGTTAGTTTTAATTAATTCTAGTTTATAGAATTTCGTTGTTAATTTACTGTATTTATTGTTTATTGATTTTGATTGCTTATAGATTTAGTTTGGAATATTTTGAGCTATTCAGATTTAATTAAGATTTTATCTCAATTCAGTGAGGGTAGACAGATAAATATTTGCAAGTGCTATCACTTGTTAATATGAGTGGACAAAATAATCATAGGCTAATTTTAGCGAAATCTGAGGAATGTAAAAGTACCTAGGCTTGTAGAAAGGCAAGCTGACAATATTTAATATGTTGTTTAAAACTACAAAAATAATATAAAATTGATTTTAGGACGGAAATATTTTGAATAGAGGTGTTAATGATTTAATAACATTTTATTTTAGAGTGAGTGTAGGTTCAAGAATTAAATTAAATTACTCTGCTATGATTCAGATTAAATTGGGAATTTATCTCAATTTTATAAAGGCAGGTGAATACATAGTTCACAAGTGCTATTACTTGCTACAGATTATTTAATGGCTTGTTGAGCACATTCAGGAGTATATGAAAATATTTAAGCTTCTCAAATGGGAAGCAGACAATTTTTAAGATATTGTTTAAAATAAGTAAAATAATACAAAATTGATTTCAGTGCAAGAATAGTTTGAATTGTGATGGAAGAGATTTAATTACATTGCATTTTAATATGAATGTATATTCCTTAATTAAATTGAATAGGTCTGCCATGGAGCGGATTAAATTGAGAATTTATCTCAATTTTAAAGAGACAGATGACTACATAGTTTACTAATTCAAACACTTGCTAGTATGTGTGTACAGATTAATTAATGGCTCTTTGAGCCGTTGCAGAATTATATAAAGACTTTTGAGCTTGTCAAGAGGCAAGCAGGCAATATTTAAAATATTGTTTTAAAATTATAAGAATAGAAACGGAATTGATTTCAAGACTAAAATAGTTTGAATTCTGATGGAAGAGATTTAATTACATAGCATTTTAGAATGAATGTATATTGCAGAATTAATTTAGATTAATCTGTCATGATGCAGATTAAATTGAGAATTAGTCTCGATTTTATAGAGACAGACAAATACATAGTTCACGAGTGCAGACACTTGCTAGTGTGCATGTACAAATTAGTTGGTGGCTTATTAAGCACATTACAGAGTATATAAAGATATTGAGCTTGTCGAGAGGTAAGCAGACAATATTTAAAATATTGTTTAAATTATAAGAATGCTATAAAATTGGATTCAGGACAAGGATAGTTTGAATTAGAGTAGAAGAGATTTAATTACATTGCAATTTAATGTGCATATATATTAATGAATAATTCAAATTATTCTGCAGCATTGCAGACTAGGTTTGTACATATTTCCTATTTGATACGGATAGACATAGGTTTGCATGGATGGGTATTGTAAAATTTGGCTTAAATGGTAGCGACTTGAAAAGATAGACTTATGAACGTGGGTTAGTATAAAGATATACATTTGGAGTTCCTTTGGGCTACTCTTGTGTGCGTGTGGACCATTGAGGTTAGCATCAAGGAGTTTCAATTGGAGTAGGGCTGTATTGTTATTTTTATGCAAGTGCACACAATTTGCACACTTGCATAAGAATGGATCAGCTTGCGAAAAGGCTATTGCCTTCGAAACAGGTGATCCATTATAGGCAATATCTGGGGCTCCTAAGGACAATCTAAATGTAGTAGGATGAATTAATAGATTCGAAACTGTTTAAATGCAGATTATATGGGCGAATAGTCCCAATTAGACTCACCCTTCTTATTCCTTTTAAATGTGTTTGTGTAAATTCCTTATTATATAGATTTTCCAATGTCTCAAGTGGATCTGGTGTGCTGACTCTTTTGGGATAGAAAAAAGAATTGATGTTTTAATTTTGCATTTAGGTAGTTTAGTTCCATAGTTGTTAGTGTTATTAATTTTAGGTTTGTTAGTGATGTTATGTTAGTTGTTATTAGATATATTAGAAATTATTTTGTACTATTTTTATTGTTTATAGAATTAATTTTTTAGGTGGGGGTCTGTGTATCGGCTGGCCCTGTGGCGGGACTATTGCATTCGGGTTCGAGCTTGGGCGGCACCTTGTTTCTATTCGGTTGGGCGGATATTTATCTCTAACTTTTATCTTCGTTAGAATTGAGGCTTTTTTGGCACATATACTGGCAGTGCTGGTTAATCGGTTAGTTGGTATAATTTGTTTAGTGCAGGTTGGCACTTTGGCTCAGAGAGTGGCGAGCGGAGGGTAACAAACAGGTAAGTTTGTGTGTTTATTCGGTTGGTGACAAACAGGTAAGTTTGTATGTTTATTCGGGTAGTAACAAACGGGTGAGTTTGTTGGCAAATTTTCAGAGACATTAGTGATTGAACTAATTATTAATTTGTTATTTATTATTCGTTAGTTTCTTGATTTTAGTTAATTATTGCTTATGGAATGGAATTGTTGATTTATTTTATTTATTATTGGTTGATTTGTTAGTTTTAGTTAATTATTGTTTATAGAATTTCGTTGTTAATTTACTGTATTTATTGTTTATTGATTATTATTGCTTATAGATTTAGTTTGGAATATTCTGTAGCGATTCAGATTTAATTAAGATTTTATCTCAATTCAGTGAGGGTAGACAGATAAATATTTGCAAGTGCTATCACTGGTTAGTATGAATGGACAAAATAATCATAGGCTAATTTTAGCGAGTTTCAGAGGATATAAAAATATTTAGGCTTGCAGAAAGGCAAGCAGACAATATTTAGTATATTATTCAAAATTGTAAGAATAGTGTAAGATTGATTCCAGGACAAGGATAGTTTGAATTGAAGTGGGAGAGATTAAGCTACGTAGCATTTTAAAATGTATGTAGATAGATTAATCTGTGATGTTGCTGATTAATAGAGACAGACAAATATATAGTTTACGAGTGCAAACACTTGCTAGTATGCATGTACAAATTAGTTATTGGCTTATTAAGCACATTACAGAGTATATAAAGATATTGAGCTTGTCGAGAGGTAAGCAGACAATATTTAAAATGTTATTTGAAGTTAGGAAAATTATATAAAATTGATTTTAGGACGGTAAAATTTTGAATTGGAATTGAAGAGATTTAATAACATTTTATTTTATAGTGTGTGTAGGTTCAAGAGTTAATTTAAATTATTCTGCCATGTTTCAGATTAAATTGAGAGTTTATCTCAATTTTATAAAGGCAGATGGCAACATAGTTCACTAATGCAAACACTTGCTAGTATGTGTGTACAGATTAATTAATGGCTCTTTGAGCCGTTGCAGAATTATATAAAGACTTTTGAGCTTGTCAAGAGGCAAGCAGGCAATATTTAAAATAATGTTTTAAAATTATAAGAATAAAAACGGAATTGATTTCAAGACAAAAATAGTTTGCATTCTGATGGAAGAGATTTTATTACATAGCATTTTAGAATGAATGTATATTGCAGAATTAATTGTATAGAGGCGGAAAAATACATAATTTACGAGTGCAGACACTTGCTAGTATGCATGTACAAATTAGTTGGTGGCTTATTAAGCACATTACAGAGTATATAAAGATATTGAGCTTGTCGAGAGGTAAGCAGACAATATTTAAAATGTTATTTGAAGTTAGGAAAATGAAATAAAATTGATTTTAGGACGGAAATATTTTGAATTGGAATTGAAGAAATTTAATAACACTTTATTTTAGAGTGAGTGTAGGTTCAAGAATTAATTTAAATTATTCCGCCATAATTCAAATTAAATTGGGAATTTTTCTCAATTTTATAAAGGCAGATGAATACATAGTTCACAAGTGCTATTACTTGTTGGTATGTATGTACAGATTATTTAATGGCTTATTGAGCACATTCAGGAGTATATGAAAATATTTAAGCTTGTCAAATGGCAAGTAGACAATTTGTAAGATATTGTTTAAAATTAGAAAAATAATACAAAATTGATTTCAAGGCAAGAATAGTTTGAATTGTGATAGAAGAGATTTAATTACATAGCATTTTAATATGAATGTATATTTCCTAATTAAATTGAATAGGTCTGCCATGGTGCAGATTAAATTGAGAATTTATCTCAATTTTAAAGAGACAGATGACTACATAGTTAACTAATGTAAACACTTGTTAGTATGTGTGTACAGATTAATTAATGGCTCTTTGAGCCGTTGCAGAGTTATATAAAGACTTTTGAGCTTGTCAAGAGGCAAGCAGGCAATATTTAAAATAATGTTTTAAAATTAAAGGAATAAAATAGAATTGATTTCAAGGCAAGAATAGTTTGAATTCTAATGGAAGAGATTTAATAACATAGCATTTTAGAATGAATGTATATTGCAGAATTAATTTAGATTAATCTGTCGTGATGCAGTTTAAATTGAGAATTAGTCTCGATTTTATAGAGACAGACAGATACATAGTTCACGAGTGCAGACACTTGCTAGTATGCATGTATAAATTAGTTAGTGGCTTATTAAGCACATTACAGAGTATATAAAGATATTGAGCTTGTCGAGAGGTAAGCAGACAATATTTAAAATATTGTTTAAATTATAAGAATGCTATAAAATTGGATTCAGGACAAGGATAGTTTAAATTGGAGTAGAAGAGATTTAATTACATTGCAATTTAATGTGCATATATATTTATGAATAATTTAAATTATTCTGCAGCATTGCAGACTTGGTTTGTACATATTTCCTATTCGATATGGATAGACATAGGTTTGCATGGATGGGTATATAAATTGCTTATTCTAATGGTGTAAAATTTGACTTAAATGGTAGCGACTTGAAAAGATAGATTTATGTACGTGGGTTAGTATAAAGATATACATTTGGAGTTCCTTTGGGCTACTCTTGTGTGCGTGTGGACCATTGAGGTTAGCATCAAGGAGTTTCCATTGGAGAAGGGTTGCATTGCTATTTTTATGCAAGTGCGCACAATTTGCACACTTGCATAAGAGTGGATCAGCTTGCGAAAAGGCTATTGCCTTCGAAACAAGTGATTCATTGTAGGCAATAGCTGGGGCTCCTTAGGACAATCTAAATGTAGTAGGATGAATTAATAGATTCGAGACTATTTAAATGCAGATTATATGGGTGAATAGTCCCAATTAGACTCACCCAGGTATCCCTTCTTATTCCTTTTAAATGTGTTTGTGTAAATTCCTTAGTATATAGATTTTCCAATGTCTCAAGTGGATCTGGTGTGCTGGCTCTTTTGGGATAGAAAAAATTGATGTTTTAATTTTGCATTTAGGTAGTTTAGTTCCATAGTTGTTAGTGATATTAATTTTAGATTTGTTAGTGATGTTATGTTAGTTGTTATTAGATATATTAGAAATTATTTCGTACTATTTTTATTGTTTATAGAATTAATTTTTTTTTAGGTGGGGGTCTGTGTATCGGCTGGCCCTGTGGCAGGGCTATTGCATTCGGGTTCGAGCTTGGGCGGCACCTTGTTTCTATTCGGTTGGGCGGATATTTATCTCTAACTTTTATCTTCGTTAGAATTGAGACTTTTGGCACATATACTGGCAGTGCTGGTTAATCGGTTAGTTGGTATAATTTGTTTAGTGCAGGTTGGCACTTTGGCTCAGAGAGTGGCGAGCGGAGGGTAACAAACAGGTAAGTTTGTGTGTTTATTCGGTTGGTGACAAACAGGTAAGTTTGTATGTTTATTCAGGTAGTAACAAACGGGTGAGTTTGTTGGCAAATTTTCAGAGACATTAGTAATTGAACTAATTATTAATTTGTTATTTATTATTCGTTAGTTTCTTGATTTTAGTTAATTATTGCGTATAGAATGGAATTGTTTATTTATTTTATTTATTATTGGTTGATTTGTTAGTTTTAGTTAATTATTGTTTATAGAATTTCGTTGTTAATTTACTGTATTTATTGTTTATTGATTATTATTGCTTATAGATTTAGTTTGGAATATTCTGTAGCGATTCAGATTTAATTAAGATTTTATCTCAATTCAGTGAGGGTAGACAGATAAATATTTGCAAGTGCTATCACTGGTTAGTATGAAAGGACAAAATAATCATAGGCTAATTTTAGCGAGTTTCAGAGGATATAAAAATATTTAGGCTTGTAGAAAGGCAAGCAGACAATATTTAGTATATTATTCAAAATTGTAAGAATAGTGTAAGATTGATTCCAGGACAAGGATAGTTTGAATTGAAGTGGAAGAGATTAAACTACATAGTACTTTAATATGTATGTAAATAGATTAATCTGCGATGTTGCTGATTAAATTGAGAGTTTATCTCTGATTTATAGAGACAGACAAATACATAGTTTACGAGTGCAGACACTTGCTAGTATGCATGTACAAATTAGTTGGTGGCTTATTAAGCACATTACAGAGTATATAAAGATATTGAGCTTGTCGAGAGGTAAGCAGACAATATTTAAAATGTTATTTGAAGTTAGGAAAATGAAATAAAATTGATTTTAGGACGGAAATATTTTGAGTTGGAATTGAAGAGATTTAATAACATTTTATTTTAGAGTGAGTGTCGGTTCAAGAATTAATTTAAATTATTCTGCTATGATTCAGATTAAATTGGGAATTTTTCTCAATTTTATAAAGGCAGATGAATACATAGTTCACAAGTGCTATTACTTGTTGGTATGTATGTACAGATTATTTAATGGCTTATTGAGCACATTCAGGAGTATATGAAAATATTTAAGCTTGTCAAATGGCAAGCAGACAATATTTAGCATTTTATTCAAAATATTAAGAATAATGTAGGATTGATTTCAAGGCAAGAATAGTTTGAATTGTGATGGAAGAGATTTAATTACATAGCATTTTAATATGAATGTATATTTCCTAATTAAATTGAATAGGTCTGCCATGGTGCAGATTAAATTGAGAATTTATCTCAATTTTAAAGAGACAGATGGCTACATAGATCACTAATGCAGACACTTGCTAGTGTGTGCGTACAGATTAATTAATGGTTCTTTGAGCCATTGCAGAATTATATAAAGACTTTTGAGTTTGTCAAGAGGCAAGCAGGCAATATTTAAAATATTGTTTTAAAATAATAAGAATAAAAATGGAATTGATTTCAAGATAAAAATAGTTTGAATTCTGTTGGAAGAGATTTAATTACATAGCATTTTAAAATGAATGTATATTGCAGAATTAGTCTCGATTTTATAGAGACAGACAAATACATAGTTCGCGAGTGCAGACATTTGCTAGTATGCATGTACAAATTAGTTGGTGGCTTATTAAGCACATTACAGAGTATATAAAGATATTTGAGCTTGTCGAGAGGTAAGCAGACAATATTTAAAATGTTATTTGAAGTTAGGAAAATGATATGAAATTGATTTTAGGACGGACATATTTTGAATTGGAATTGAAGAGATTTAATAACATTTTATTTTAGAGTGAGTGTCGGTTCAAGAGTTAATTTAAATTATTCTGCTATGATCCAGATTAAATTGGGAATTGATCTCAATTTTATAAAGGCAGATGAATACATAGTTCACAAGTGCTATTACTTGCTCGTATGTATGTACAAATTATTTAATGGCTTATTGAGCACATTCAGGAGTATATGAAAATATTTAAGCTTGTCAAATGGCAAGCAGAAAATTTTTAAGATATTGTTCCAAATTAGTAAAATAATAAAAAAAAATTGATTTCAAGGCAAGAATAGTTTGAATTGTGATGGAAGAGATTTAATTACAAAGCATTTTAATATGAATGTATATTCCTTAATTAAATTGAATAGGTCTGCCATGGTGCAGATTAAATTGAAAATTTATCTCAATTGCATAGAGACAGATGGCAACATAGTTCACTAATGCAAACACTTGCTAGTATGTGTGTGCAGATTAATTAGTGGCTTATTAAGCACATTACAGAGTATGTAAAGATATTGAGCTTGTCGAGAGGTAAGCAGACAATATTTAAAATGTTATTTGAAGTTGGGAAAATGAAATAAAATTGATTTTAGGACGGAAATATTTTGAATTGGAATTGAAGAGATTTAATAACATTTTATTTTATAGTGAGTGTAGGTTCAAGAATTAATTTAAATTATTCTGCCATGTTTCAGATTAAATTGGGAATTTTCTCAATTTTATAAAGGCAGATGAATACATAGTTCACAAGTGCTATTACTTGCTCGTATGTATGTACAAATTATTTAATGGCTTATTGACCACATTCAGGAGTATATGAAAATATTTAAGCTTGTCAAATGGCAAGCAGAAAATTTTTAAGATATTGTTCCAAATTAGTAAAATAATAAAAAAATTGATTTCAAGGCAAGAATAGTTTGAATTGTGATGGAAGAGATTTAATTACAAAGCATTTTAATATGAATGTATATTCCTTAATTAAATTGAATAGGTCTGCCATGGTGCAGATTAAATTGAAAATTTATCTCAATTGCATAGAGACAGATGGCAACATAGTTCACTAATGCAAACACTTGCTAGTATGTGTGTACAGATTAATTAGTGGCTTATTAAGCACATTACAGAGTATGTAAAGATATTGAGCTTGTCGAGAGGTAAGCAGACAATATTTAAAATGTTATTTGAAGTTAGGAAAATGAAATAAAATTGATTTTAGGACGGAAATGTTTTGAATTGGAATTGAAGAGATTTAATAACATTTTATTTTAGGGTGAGTGAAGGTTCAAGAATTAATTTAAATTATTCTGCCATGTTTCAGATTAAATTGGGAATTTTTCTCAATTTTATAAAGGCAGATGAATACATAGTTCACAAGTGCTATTACTTGCTCGTATGTATGTACAAATTATTTAATGGCTTATTGAGCACATTCAGGAGTATATGAATATATTTAAGCTTGTCAAATGGTGAGCAGACAATATTTAGCATATTATTCAAAATATTAAGAATAATGTAAGATTGATTTCAAGGCAAGAATAGTTTGAATTGTGATGGAAGAGATTTAATTACAAAGCATTTTAATATGAATGTATATTCCTTAATTAAGTTGAATAGGTCTGCCATGGTGCAGATTAAATTGAAAATTTATCTCAATTGCATAGAGACAGATGGCTACAGAGATCACTAATGCAGACACTTGCTAGTGTGTGCGTACAGATTAATTAATGGTTCTTTGAGCCATTGCAGAGTTATATAAAGACTTTTGAGTTTGTCAAGAGGCAAGCAGGCAATATTTAAAATATTGTTTTAAAATTATAAGAATAGAAACGGAATTGATTTCAAGACTAAAATAGTTTGAATTCTGATGGAAGAGATTTAATAACATAGTATTTTAGAATGAATGTATATTGCAGAATTAATTTAGATTAATCTGCCATGATGCAGATTAAATTAAGAATTAGTCTCGATTTTATAGAGACAGACAAATACATAGTTCATGAGTGCAGACACTTGCTAGTATGCATGTATAAATTAGTTAGTGGCTTATTAAGTACATTACAGAGTATATAAAGATATTGAGCTTGTCGAGAGGTAAGCAGACAATATTTAAAATATTGTTTAAATTATAAGAATGGTATAAAATTGATTTCAAGGCAAGAATAGTTTGAATTGTGATAGAAGAGATTTAATTACATAGCATTTTAATATGAGTGCATATTTCCTAATTAAATTGAATAGGTCTGCCATGGTGCAGGTTAAATTGAGAATTTATCTCAATTTTTAAGAGACAGATGACTACATAGTTCACTAATGTAAACACTTGCTAGTATGTGTGTATAGATTAATTAATGGCTCTTTGAGCCGTTGCAGAATTATATAAAGACTTTTGAGCTTGTCAAGAGGCAAGCAGGCAATATTTAAAATATTGTTTTAAAGTTATAAGAATAGAAACGGAATTGATTTCAAGACTAAAATAGTTTGAATTCTGATGGAAGAGATTTAATAACATAGCATTTTAGAATGAATGTGTATTGCAGAATTAATTTAGATTAATCTGTCATGATGCAGGTTAAATTGAGAATTAGTCTCGATTTTATAGAGACAGACAAATACATAGTTCACGAGTGCAAACACTTGCTAGTATGCATGTACAAATTAGTTAGTGGCTTATTAAGCACATAACAGAGTATATAAAGATATTTGAGCTTGTCGAGAGGTAAGCAGACACAATTTAAAATATTGTTTAAATTATAAGAATGATATAAAATTGATTTCAGGACAAGAATAGTTTAAATTGGAGTAGAAGAGATTTAATTACATTGCAATTTAATGTGCATATATATTTATGAATAATTTAAATTATTCTGCAGCATTGCAGACTAGGTTTGTACATATTTCCTATTCGATACGAGTTGACGTAGGTTTGCATGGATGGGTATATAGATTGCTTATTCTAATGGTGTAAAATTTGGCTTAAATGGTAGCGACTTGAAAAGATAGGTTTATGAACGTGGGTTAGTATAAAGATATACATTTGGAGTTCCTTTGGGCTACTCTTGGGTGCGTGTGTACCATTGAGGTTAGCATCAAGGAGTTTCCATTGGAGTAGGACTGTATTGCTATTTTTATGCAAGTGCGCACAATTTGCACACTTGCATAAGAATGGATCAGCTTGCGGAAAGGCTATTGCCTTCGAAACAAGTGATCCATTGTAGGCAATATCTGGGGTTCCTTAGGACAATCTAAATGTAGTAGGATGAATTAATAGATTCGAGACTATTTAAATGCAGATTATGTGGGCGAATAGTCCCAATTAGACTCACCCCTTCTATTCCTTTTAAATGTGTTTGTGTAAATTCCTTATTATATAGATTTTCCAATGTCTCAAGTGGATCTGGTGTGCTGACTCTTTTGGGATAGAAAAAAGAATTGATGTTTTAATTTTGCATTTAGGTAGTTTAGTTCCATAGTTGTTAGTGTTATTAATATTAGATTTGTTAGTGATGTTATGTTAGTTGTTATTAGATATATTAGAAATTATTTTGTACTATTTTTATTGTTTATAGAATTAATTTTTTAGGTGGGGGTCTGTGTATCGGCTGGCCCTGTGGCGGGGCTATTGCATTCGGGTTCGAGATTGGGCGGCACCTTGTTTCTATTCGGTTGGGCGGATATTTATCTCTAACTTTTATCTTCGTTAGAATTGAGGCTTTTTTGGCACATATACTGGCAGTGCTGGTTAATCGGTTAGTTGGTATAATTTGTTTAGTGCAGGTTGGCACTTTGGCTCAGAGAGTGGCGAGCGGAGGGTAACAAACAGGTAAGTTTGTGTGTTTATTCGGTTGGTGACAAACAGGTAAGTTTGTATGTTTATTCGGGTAGTAACAAACGGGTGAGTTTGTTGGCAAATTTTCAGAGACATTAGTGATTGAACTAATTATTAATTTGTTATTTATTATTCGTTAGTTTCTTGATTTTAGTTAATTATTGCGTATAGAATGGAATTGTTTATTTATTTTATTTATTATTGGTTGATTTGTTAGTTTTAGTTAATTATTGTTTATAGAATTTCGTTGTTAATTTACTGTATTTATTGTTTATTGATTATTATTGCTTATAGATTTAGTTTGGAATATTCTGTAGCGATTCAGATTTAATTAAGATTTTATCTCAATTCAGTGAGGGTAGACAAATAAATATTTGCAAGTGCTATCACTTGCTTATATGAATGGACAAAATAATCATAGGCTAATTTTAGCGAATTTCAGAGGATATAAAAATATTTAGGCTTGCAGAAAGGCAAGCAGACAATATTTAGTATATTAATCAAAATTGTAAGAATAATGTAAGATTGATTCCAGGACAAGGATAGTTTGAATTGAGGTGGGAGAGATTAAGCTACGTAGCATTTTAAAATGTATGTAGAAAGATTAATCTGTGATGTTGCTGATTAATAGAGACAGACAAATATATAGTTCACGAGTGCAGACACTTGCTAGTGTGCATGTACAAATTAGTTGGTGGCTTATTAAGCACATTACAGAGTATATAAAGATATTGAGCTTGTCGAGGGGTAAGCAGACAATATTTAAAATGTTATTTGAAGTTAGGAAAATGAAATAAAATTGATTTTAGGACGGAAATATTTTGGATTGGAATTGAAGAGATTTAATAACATTTTATTTTAGAGTGAGTGTAGGTTCAAGAATTAATTTAAATTATTCTGCCATAATTCAAATTAAATTGGGAATTTTTCTCAATTTTATAAAGGCAGATGAATACATAGTTCACAAGTGCTATTACTTGTTGGTATGTATGTACAGATTATTTAATGGCTTATTGAGCACATTCAGGAGTATTTGAAAATATTTAAGCCTGTCAAATGGCAAGTAGACAATTTGTAAGATATTGTTTAAAATTAGAAAAATACAAAATTGATTTCAAGGCAAGAATAGTTTGAATTGTGATAGAAGAGATTTAATTACAGTGCATTTAAATATGAATGTATATTTCCTAATTGGATTGAATAGGTCTGCCATGGTGCAGATTAAATTGAGAATTTATCTCAATTTTAAAGAGACAGATGACTACATAGTTAACTAATGTAAACACTTGTTAGTATGTGTGTACAGATTAATTAATGGCTCTTTGAGCCGTTGCAGAGTTATAAAAGACTTTTGAGCTTGTCAAGAGGCAGGCAGGCAATATTTAAAATAATGTTTTAAAATTAAAGGAATAAAGTGGAATTGATTTCAAGGCAAGAATAGTTTGAATTGTGATGGCAGAGATTTAATAACATAGCATTTTAGAATGAATGTATATTGCAGAATTAATTTAGATTAATATGTCATGATGCAGTTTAAATTGAGAATTAGTCTCGATTTTATAGAGACAGATGGCTACATAGTACACTAATGCAAACACTTGCTAGTACGTGTGTACAGGTTAATTAATGGCTCTTTGAGCCGTTGCAGAATTATATAAAGACTTTTGAGCTTGTCAAGAGGCAAGCAGGCAATATTTAAAATATTGTTTTAAAATTATAAGAATAAAAATAGAATTGATTTCAAGATAAAAATAGTTTGAATTCTTATGGAAGAGATTTAATTACATAGCGTTTTAGAATGAATGTATATTGCAGAATTAATTTAGATTAATCTGCCATGATGCAGATTAAATTGAGAATTAGTCTCGATTTTATAGAGACAGACAATACATATTTCACGAGTGCAAACACTTGTTAGTATGCATGTACAAATTAGTTAGTGGCTTATTAAGCACATTACAGAGTATATAAAGATATTGAGCTTGTCGAGAGGTAAGCAGACAATATTTAAAATATTGTTTAAATTATAAGAATGCTATAAAATTGGATTCAGGACAAGGATAGTTTGAATTGGAGTAGAAGAGATTTAATTACATTGCAATTTAATGGGCATATATATTTATGAATAATTTAAATTATTCTGCAGCATTGCAGACTAGGTTTGTACATATTTCCTATTTGATACGGATAGACATAGGTTTGCATGGATGGGTATATAAATTGCTTATTCTAATGGCGTAAAATTTGGCTTAAATGGTAGCGACTTGAAAAGAAAGATTTATGAACGTGGGTTAGTATAAAGATATACATTTGGAGTTCCTTTGGGCTACTCTTGTGTGCGTGTGGACCATTGAGGTTAGTATCAAGGAGTTTCCATTGGAGTAGGGTAGCATTGCTATTTTAATGCAAGTGCGCACAATTTGCACACTTGCATAAGAATGGATCAGCTTGCGAAAAGGCTATTGCCTTCAAAACATGTGATCCATTGTAGGCAATATCTGGGGCTCCTTAGGACAATCTAAATGTAGTAGGATGAATTAATAGATTCGAAACTATTTAAATGCAGATTATGTGGGCGAATAGTCCCAATTAGACTCACCCAGGTATCCCTTCTTATTCCTTTTAAATGTGTTTGTGTAAATTCCTTATTATATAGATTTTCCAATGTCTCAAGTGGATCTGGTGTGCTGACTCTTTTGGGATAGAAAAAAGAATTGATGTTTTAATTTTGCATTTAGGTAGTTTAGTTCCATAGTTGTTAGTGTTATTAATTTTAGGTTTGTTAGTGATGTTATGTTAGTTGTTATTAGATATATTAGAAATTATTTTGTACTATTTTTATTGTTTATAGAATTAATTTTTTAGGTGGGGGTCTGTGTATCGGCTTTCCCAGTGGCGGGGTTATTGCATTCGGGTTCGAGCTTGGGCGGCACCATGTTTCTATTCGGTTGGGCGGATATTTATCTCTAACTTTTATTTTCGTTAGAATTGAGGCTTTTTTGGCACATATACTGGCAGTGCTGGTTAATCGGTTAGTTGGTATAATTTGTTTAGTGCAGGTTGGCACTTTGGCTCAGAGAGTGGCTAGCGGAGGGTAACAAACAGGTAAGTTTGTGTGTTTATTCGGTTGGTGACAAACAGGTAAGTTTGTATGTTTATTCGGGTAGTAACAAACAGGTGAGTTTGTTGGCAATTTTCAGAGACATTAGTGATTGAACTTATTATTAATTTGTTATTTATTATTCGTTAGTTTCTTGATTTTAGTTAATTATTGCTTATGGAATGGAATTGTTGATTTATTTTATTTATTATTGCTTGATTTGTTAGTTTTAGTTAATTATTGTTTATAGAATTTCGTTGTTTATTTACTGTATTTAGTATTAATTGATTATTATTGCTTATAGATTAAGTTTGGAATATTTTGTAGTGATTCAGATTTAATTAAGATTTTATCTCAATTCAGTGAGGGTAGACAGATAAATATTTGCAAGTGCTATCACTGGTTAGTATGAATGGACAAAATAATCATAGGCTAATTTTAGCGAGTTTCAGAGGATATAAAAATATTTAGGCTTGCAGAAAGGCAAGCAGACAATATTTAGTATATTATTCAAAATTGTAAGAATAGTGTAAGATTGATTCCAGGACAAGGATAGTTTGGATTGAAGTGAAAGAGATTAAACTTTATAGCATTTTAATATGTATGTATATTGAGAATTTAGCTCTGATTTATAGAGACAGACAAATACATAGTTTACGAGTGCAGACACTTGCTAGTATGCATGTACAAATTAGTTGGTGGCTTATTAAGCACATTACAGAGTATATAAAGGTATTGAGCTTGTCGAGAGGTAAGCAGACAATATTTAAAATGTTATTTGAAGTTAGGAAAATGATATAAAATTGATTTTAGGACGGAAATATTTTGAATTGGAATTGAAGAGATTTAATAACATTTTATTTTAGAGTGAGTGTAGCTTCAAGAATTAATTTAAATTATTCTGATATGATTCAGATTAAATTGGGAATTTATCTCAATTTTATAAAGGCAGATGAATACATAGTTCACAAGTGTTATTACTTGTTGGTATGTATGTACAGATTTTTTAATGGCTTATTGGGCACATTCAGGAGTATATAAAGATATTTAAGCTTGTCAAATGGCAAGCAGACAATTTCTAAGAAATTGTTTAAAATTAGTAAAATAATAAAAAAAATTTATTTCAAGGCAAGAATAGTTTGAATTGTGATAGAAGAGATTTAATTACATAGCATTTTAATATGAATGTATATTTCCTAATTAAATTGAATAGGTCTGCCATGGTGCAGATTAAACTGAGAATTTATCTCAATTTTAAAGAGACAGATGGCTATATAGATCACTAATGCAAACACTTGCTAGTGTGTGCGTACAGATTAATTAATGGTTCTTTGAGCCATTGCAGAATTATATAAAGACTTTTGAGTTTGTCAAGAGGCAAGCAGGCAATATTTAAAATATTGTTTTAAAATAATAAGAATAAAAATGGAATTGATTTCAAGATATAAATAGTTTGAATTCTGTTGGAAGAGATTTAATTACATAGCATTTTAGAATGAATGTATATTGCAGAGTTAGTTTAGATTAATCTGCCATGATGCATATTAAATTGAGAATTTAGCTCTGATTTATAGAGACAGACAAATACATAGTTCACGAGTGCAGACACTTGCTAGTATGCATGTACAAATTAGTTGGTGGCTTATTAAGCACATTACAGAGTATATAAAGATATTTGAGCTTGTCGAGAGGTAAGCAGACAATATTTAAAATGTTATTTGAAGTTAGGAAAATGATATAAAATTGATTTTAGGACGGACATATTTTGAATTGGAATTGAAGAGATTTAATAACATTTCATTTTAGAGTGAGTGTCGGTTCAAGAATTAATTTAAATTATTCTGCTATGATTCAGATTAAATTGAGAATTTATCTGAATTTTATAAAGGCAGGTGAATACATAGTTCACAAGTGCTATTACTTGCTAGTATGTATGTACAGATTATTTAATGGCTTATTGAGCACATTCAGGAGTATATGAAGATATTTAAGCTTGTCAAATGGCAAGCAGACAATATTTAGCATATTATTCAAAATATTAGGAATAATGTAGGATTGATTTCAAGGCAAGAATAGTTTGAATTGTGATAGAAGAGATTTAATTACATTGCATTTAAATATGAATGTATATTTCCTAAATAGATTGAATAGGTCTGCCATGGTGCAGATTAAATTGAGAATTTATCTCAATTTTAAAGAGACAGATGGCTACATAGTACACTAATGCAAACACTTGCTAGTATGTGTGTACAGGTATATTAATGGCTCTTTGAGCCGTTGCAGAATTATATAAAGACTTTTGAGCTTGTCAAGAGGCAAGCAGGCAATATTTAAAATATTGTTTTAAAATTATAAGAATAAAAATAGAATTGATTTCAAGATAAAAATAGTTTGAATTCTTATGGAAGAGATTTAATTACATAGCGTTTTAGAATGAATGTATATTGCAGAATTAATTTAGATTAATCTGCCATGATGCAGATTAAATTGAGAATTTAGCTCTGATTTATAGAGACAGACAAATACATAGTTCACGAGTGCAGACACTTGCTAGTATGCATGTACAAATTAGTTAGTGGCTTATTAAGCACATTACAGAGTATATAAGGATATTGAGCTTGTCGAGAGGTAAGCAGACAATATTTAAAATATTGTTTAAATTATAAGAATGCTATAAAATTGGATTCAGGACAAGGATAGTTTGAATTGGAGTAGAAGAGATTTTATTACATTGCAATTTAATGGGCATATATATTTATGAATAATTTAAATTATTCTGCAGCATTGCAGACTAGGTATGTACATATTTCCTATTTGATACGGATTGACATAGGTTTGCATGGATGGGTATTGTAAAATTTGGCTTAAATGGTAGCGATTTGAAAAGATAGACTTATGAACGTGGGTTAGTATAAAGATATACATTTGGAGGTCCTTTGGGCTACTCTTGTGTGCGTGTGGACCATTGAGGTTAGCATCAAGGAGTTTCCATTGGAGGGTAGCATTGCTATTTTTATGCAAGTGCGCACAATTTGCACACTTGCATAAGAATGGATCAGCTTGCGAAAAGGCTATTGCCTTCGAAACAAGTGATCCATTGTAGGCAATATCTGGGGCTCCTTAGGACAATCTAAATATAGTAGGATGAATTAATAGATTCGAAACTGTTTAAATGCAGATTATATGGGCGAATAGTCCCAATTAGACTCACCCTTCTTATTCCTTTTAAATGTGTTTGTGTAAATTCCTTAGTATATAGATTTTCCAATGTCTCAAGTGGATCTGGTGTGCTGACTCTTTTGGGATAGAAAAAATTGATGTTTTAATTTTGCATTTAGGTAGTTTAGTTCCATAGTTGTTAGTGTTATTAATTTTAGGTTTGTTAGTGATGTTATGTTAGTTGTTATTAGATATATTAGAAATTATTTCGTACTATTTTTATTGTTTATAGAATTAATTTTTTAGGTGGGGGTCTGTGTATCGGCTGGCCCTGCGGCGGGGCTATTGCATTCGGGTTCGAGATTGGGCGGCACCTTGTTTCTATTCGGTTGGGCGGATATTTATCTCTAACTTTTATCTTCGTTAGAATTGAGGCTTTTTTGGCACATATACTGGCAGCGCTGGTTAATCGGTTAGTTGGTATAATTTGTTTAGTGCAGGTTGGCACTTTGGCTCAGAGAGTGGCGAGCGGAGGGTAACAAACAGGTAAGTTTGTGTGTTTATTTGGATTGTGACAAACAGGTAGGTTTGTATGTTTATTCGGGTAGTAACAAACGGGTGAGTTTGTTGGCAAATTTTCAGAGACATTAGTGATTGAACTAGTTATTAATTTGTTATTTATTATTCGTTAGTTTCTTGATTTTAGTTAATTATTGCTTATAGTATGGAATTGTTGATTTATTTTATTTATTATTGGTTGATTTGTTAGTTTTAGTTAATTATTGATTATTATTGCTTATAGATTTAGTTTGGAATATTTTGTAGCGATTCAGATTTAATTAAGATTTTATTTCAATTCAGTGAGGGTAGACAGATAAATATTTGCAAGTGCTATCACTGGTTAGTATGAATGGACAAAATAATCATAGGCTAATTTTAGCGAATTTCAGAGGATATACAAATATTTAGGCTTGCAGAAAGGCAAGCAGACAATATTTAGTATATTATTCAAAATTGTAAGAATAGTGTAAGATTAATTCCAGGACAAGTATAGTTTGAATTGAAGTGGAAGAGATTAAACTACATAGTTCTTTAATATGTATGTAAATAGATTAATCTGCGATGTTGCTGATTAAATTTAGAATTTAGCTCTGATTTATAGAGACAGACAAATACATAGTTCACGAGTGCAGACACTTGCTAGTGTGCATGTACAAATTAGTTGGTGGCTTATTAAGCACATTACAGAGTATATAAAGATATTGAGCTTGTCGAGAGGTAAGCAGACAATATTTAAAATGTTATTTGAAGTTAGGAAAATGATATAAAATTGATTTTAGGACGGTAAAATTTTGAATTGGAATTGAAGAGATTTAATAACATTTTATTTTATAGTGAGTGTAGGTTCAAGAATTAATTTAAATTATTCTGCCTTGATTTAGATTAAATTGGGAATTTATCTCAATTTTATAAAGGCAGGTGAATACATAGTTCACAAGTGCTATTACTTGCTAGTATGTATGTACAGATTATTTAATGGCTTATTGAGCACATTCAGGAGCATATGAAAATATTTAAGCTTGTCAAATGGCAAGCAGACAATTTGTAAGATATTGTTTAAAATTAGAAAAATACAAAATTGATTTCAAGGCAAGAATAGTTTGAATTGTGATAGAAGAGATTTGATTACATAGCATTTTAACATGATTGTATATTTCCTAATTAAATTGAATAGGTCTGCCATGGTGCAGATTAAATTGAGAATTTATCTCAATTTTAAAGAGACAGATAACTAATGTAAACACTTGTTAGTATGTGTGTACAGATTAATTAATGGCTCTTTGAGCTGTTGCAGAATTATAAAAGACTTTTGAGCTTGTCAAGAGGCAAGCAGGCAATATTTAAAATAATGTTTTAAAATTAAAGGAATAAAATGGAATTGATTTCAAGGCAAGAATAGTTTGAATTGTGATGGAAGTATGTATGTATATGTATGTATTTATTAAAATTTAATTGAATTAGTCTGCCACGATGCAGATTGATTGAGAAAGCATAGTTACAAATAATGGCACAGACGAGTGCCATTTAGGGATAAGCACGATTTCGCCATGTTGGAGTTGCTAGGTAAGACACATGACATACTTCGGGGCTCCTTTGTACAGGAATGTGCAAGTATGTTCAAGATAGGTTTAGATTTATTTAGAAATATGTCAGATTTGGTTGGAACTCACCCTAGAGAGCTAAAAATTGTCGGTTCGGAGGTTTTATTGTTGGTTTATTTGTTTCACTTGGTTTAATATTTGATCACTAGCGACTTTAATATTAGCGGCGCGTGTGTGACTGTGCGAATTCTTAGAAAGCGAGGCATTCGAATATCGATATATGCAAAGTATCGATGTATTCTCTAGTTGTAAAGAAGAAATATCGATGTGTTTTCTATTCGGAGGTGGCACTTGTTCGTGCTATTCCTGAATATACGATTATATGATTTAATGAGTATGTATCGTGGTGGAGCAATCCAAATTGAATTTTAAAAGCGAAGAATATGACAAGTTTAACCATTCTGAAACGATGCAGATCCCATTGGGAGCTTATCCCAAATCGATAGAGGCAGGCATGTTTACATATGCAGACATGTATAAATTGCAGAAGTATATGAAGATATTTAAGCTTGCCAAAGTAGGCAATTTTTAACATACAGTTTGAAATTATAGGAATCATATAGAATTGATTTAAGGAAAAGAATATTTTGAATATAAGTGGTAGAGGTTTAATTACATAGTATTTTAATATGTATGTATATTTCGGAATTAATTTAAAATTATTCTGTAATGTTGCAGATAGGATTGAGAATTTATCTCGATTTTATAGAAACAGATAAGTATATATTTTACATATGTAGGCACTTGCTAGAATGCGTGCACACATTATAGAAGTAAGTAGTAGTATTTAAGCTCGTCGGGAGGCAAGCAGGCAATATTAAAAATGTTATTTGAAATTGATTAAATGATATAAAATTTATTTTAGGACGGGAATATTTTGAATTGGTATTGAAGAGATTTAATAACGTTTTATTTTAGAGTGAGTGTAGGTTCAAGAATTAATTTAAATTATTCTGCCTTGATTTAGATTAAATTGGGAATTTATCTCAATTTTATAGAGGCAGATGGGTATATAGTTCACAAGTGCTGTTACTTGCTAGTATGTATGTACAAATTATTTAATGGCTTATTGAGCACATTCAGGAGTATATGAAAATATTTAAACTTGTCAAATGGCAAGCAGACAATATTTAGCATTTTATTCAAAATATTAAGAATAATGTAAGATTGATTTCAAGGCAAGAATAGTTTGAATTGTGATGGAAGAGATTTAATTACATTGCAATTCAATGGGCATATATATTTATGAATAATTTAAATTATTCTGCAGCATTGCAGACTAGGTATGTACATATTTCCTATTTGATACGGATTGACATAGGTTTGCATGGATGGGTATTGTAAAATTTGGCTTAAATGGTAGCGATTTGAAAAGATAGACTTATGAACGTGGGTTAGTATAAAGATATACATTTGGAGGTCCTTTGGGCTACTCTTGTGTGCGTGTGGACCATTGAGGTTAGCATCAAGGAGTTTCCATTGGAGTAGGGTTGCATTGCTATTTTTATGCAAGTGCACACAATTTGCACACTTGCATAAGAGTGGATCAGCTTGCGAAAAGGCTATTGCCTTCGAAACAAGTGATTCATTGTAGGCAATAGCTGGGGCTCCTTAGGACAATCTAAATGTAGTAGGATGAATTAATAGATTCGAGACCATTTAAATGCAGATTATATGGGTGAATAGTCCCAATTAGACTCACCCAGGTATCCCTTCTTATTCCTTTTAAATGTGTTTGTGTAAATTCCTTAGTATATAGATTTTCCAATGTCTCAAGTGGATCTGGTGTGCTGGCTCTTTTGGGATAGAAAAAATTGATGTTTTAATTTTGCATTTAGGTAGTTTAGTTCCATAGTTGTTAGTGTTATTAATTTTAGGTTTGTTAGTGATGTTATGTTAGTTGCTATTAGATATATTAGAAATTATTTCGTACTATTTTTATTGTTTATAGAATTAATTTTTTAGGTGGGGGTCTGTGTATCGGCTGGCCCTGTGGCGGGGCTATTGCATTCGGGTTCGAGCTAGGGCGGCACCTTGTTTCTATTCGGTTGGGCGGATATTTATCTCTAACTTTTATCTTCGTTAGAATTGAGGCTTTTTTGGCACATATACTGGCAGTGCTGGTTAATCGGTTAGTTGGTATAATTTGTTTAGTGCAGGTTGGCACTTTGGCTCAGAGAGTGGCTAGCGGAGGGTAACAAACAGGTATGTTTGTGTGTTTATTCGGTTGGTGACAAACAGGTAAGTTTGTATGTTTATTCGGGTAGTAACAAACAGGTGAGTTTGTTGGCAATTTTCAGAGACATTAGTGATTGAACTAATTATTAATTTGTTATTTATTATTCGTTAGTTTCTTGATTTTAGTTAATTATTGCTTATGGAATGGAATTGTTGATTTATTTTATTTATTATTGGTTGATTTGTTAGTTTTAGTTAATTATTGTTTATAGAATTTCGTTGTTAATTTACTGTATTTATTGTTTATTGATTATTATTGCTTATAGATTTAGTTTGGAATATTCTGTAGCGATTCAGATTTAATTAAGATTTTATCTCAATTCAGTGAGGGTAGACAGATAAATATTTGCAAGTGCTATCACTGGTTAGTATGAATGGACAAAATAATCATAGGCTAATTTTAGCGAGTTTCAGAGGATATAAAAATATTTAGGCTTGCAGAAAGGCAAGCAGACAATATTTAGTATATTATTCAAAATTGTAAGAATAGTGTAAGATTGATTCCAGGACAAGGATAGTTTGAATTGAAGTGGAAGAGATTAAACTTTATAGCATTTTAATATGTATGTATATTGAGAATTTATCTCTGATTTATAGAGACAGACAAATACATAGTTTACGAGTGCAGACACTTGCTAGTATGCATGTACAAATTAGTTGGTGGCTTATTAAGCACATTACAGAGTATATAAAGATATTGAGCTTGTCGAGAGGTAAGCAGACAATATTTAAAATGTTATTTGAAGTTAGGAAAATGATATAAAATTGATTTTAGGACGGACATATTTTGAATTGATTTAATAACATTTTATTTTAGAGTGAGTGTCGGTTCAAGAATTAATTTAAATTATTCTGCTATGATTCAGATTAAATTGGGAATTTATCTCAATTTTATAAAGGCAGATGGGTATATAGTTCACAAGTGCTATTACTTGCTAGTATGTGTGTACAGATTATTTAATGGCTTATTGAGCACATTCAGGAGTATATGAAGATATTTAAGCTTGTCAAATGGCAAGCAGACAATATTTAGCATATTATTCAAAATATTCAGAATAATGTAAGATTGATTTCAAGGCAAGAATAGTTTGAATTGTGATAGAAGAGATTTAATTACATAGCATTTTAATATGAATGTATATTTCCTAATTAAATTGAATAGGTCTGCCATGGTGCAGATTAAATTGAGAATTAATCTCAATTTTTAAGAGACAGATGACTACATAGTTCACTAATGTAAACACTTGCTAGTATGTGTGTATAGATTAATTAATGGCTCTTTGAGCCGTTGCAGAATTATATAAAGACTTTTGAGCTTGTCAAGAGGCAAGCAGGCAATATTTAAAATATTGTTTTAAGGTTATAAGAATAGAAACGGAATTGATTTCAAGACTAAAATAGTTTGAATTCTGATGGAAGAGATTTAATAACATAGCATTTTAGAATGAATGTGTATTGCAGAATTAATTTAGATTAATCTGTCATGATGCAGGTTAAATTGAGAATTAGTCTCGATTTTATAGAGACAGACAAATACATAGTTCACGAGTGCAAACACTTGCTAGTATGCATGTACAAATTAGTTAGTGGCTTATTAAGCACATAACAGAGTATATAAAGATATTTGAGCTTGTCGAGAGGTAAGCAGACACAATTTAAAATATTGTTTAAATTATAAGAATGATATAAAATTGATTTCAGGACAAGAATAGTTTAAATTGGAGTAGAAGAGATTTAATTACATTGCAATTTAATGTGCATATATATTTATGAATAATTTAAATTATTCTGCAGCATTGCAGACTAGGTTTGTACATATTTCCTATTCGATACGAGTTGACGTAGGTTTGCATGGATGGGTAAATAGATTGCTTATTCTAATGGTGTAAAATTTGGCTTAAATGGTAGCGACTTGAAAAGATAGGTTTATGAACGTGGGTTAGTATAAAGATATACATTTGGAGTTCCTTTGGGCTACTCTTGGGTGCGTGTGTACCATTGAGGTTAGCATCAAGTAGTTTCCATTGGAGTAGGGTTGCATTGCTATTTTTATGCAAGTGCACACAATTTGCACACTTGCATAAGAGTGGATCAGCTTGCGAAAAGGCTATTGCCTTCGAAACAAGTGATTCATTGTAGGCAATAGCTGGGGCTCCTTAGGACAATCTAAATGTAGTAGGATGAATTAATAGATTCGAGACCATTTAAATGCAGATTATATGGGCGAATAGTCCCAATTAGACTCACCCTTCTTATTCCTTTTAAATGTGTTTGTGTAAATTCCTTATTATATAGATTTTCCAATGTCTCAAGTGGATCTGGTGTGCTGACTCTTTTGGGATAGAAAAAAGAATTGATGTTTTAATTTTGAATTTAGGTAGTTTAGTTCCATAGTTGTTAGTGTTATTAATTTTAGATTTGTTAGTGATGTTATGTTAGTTGTTATTAGATATGTTAGAAATTATTTCGTACTATTTTTATTGTTTATAGAGTTAATTTTTTTTTTTTAGGTGGGGGTCTGTGTATCGGCTGGCCCAGTGGCGGGGCTATTGCATTCGGGTTCGAGCTTGGGCGGCACCTTGTTTCTATTCGGTTGGGCGGATATTTATCTCTAACTTTTATCTTCGTTAGAATTGAGGCTTTTTTGGCACATATACTGGCAGTGCTGGTTAATCGGTTAGTTGGTATAATTTGTTTAGTGCAGGTTGGCACTTTGGCTCAGAGAGTGGCGAGCGGAGGGTAACAAACAGGTAAGTTTGTGTGTATATTTGGATTGTGACAAACAGGTAAGTTTGTATGTTTATTCGGGTAGTAACAAACAGGTGAGTTTGTTGGCAATTTTCAGAGACATTAGTGATTGAAGTAATTATTAATTTGTTATTTATTATTCGTTAGTTTCTTGATTTTAGTTAATTATTGCTTATAGAATGGAATTGTTTATTTATTTTATTTATTATTGGTTGATTTGTTAGTTTTAGTTTATTATTGTTTATAGAATTTCGTTGTTAATTTACTGTATTTATTGTTTTTTGATTATTATTGCTTATAGATTTAGTTTGGAATATTCTGTAGCGATTCAGATTTAATTGAGAGTTTATTTCAGTTTTATGAAGGCAGATAAATACATAGTTCACAAGTGCTATTACTTGCTAGTATGTATGTACATATTATTTAATGACTTATTGAGCACATTCAGGAGTATATGAAAATATTTAAGCTTGTCAAAGGGCAAGCATATTGTTCAGAATTGTAAGAATAATAAGATTGATTCTAGGACAAGGATAGTTTGAATTGAAATACAAGAGATTAAACTACATAGCATTTTAGTATGTATGTAAATGGATTAATCTGCGGTGCTGCTGATTAAATTGAGAATTTAACTCTGATTTATAGAGACAGACAAATACATAGTTCACGAGTGCAAACACTTGCTAGTATGCATGTACAAATTAGTTAGTGGCTTATTATGCACATTACAGAGTATATAACGGTATTGAGCTTGTCGAGAGGTAAGCAGACAATATTTAAAATGTTATTTGAAGTTAGGAAAATTAAATAAAATTGATTTTAGGACGGAAATATTTTGAATTGGAATTGAAAAGATTTAATAACATTTTATTTTAGAGTGAGTGTAGGTTCAAGAATTAATTTAAATTATTCTGCCATAATTCAAATTAAATTGGGAATTTTTCTCAATTTTATAAAGGCAGATGAATACATAGTTCACAAGTGCTATTACTTGCTAGTATGCATGTACAAATTAGCTAGTGGCTTATTAAGCACATTACAGAGTATATAAAGATATTGAGCTTGTCGAGAGGTAAGCAGACAATATTTAAAATGTTATTTGAAGTTAGGAAAATTATATAAAATTGATTTTAGGACGGAAATATTTTGAATTGGAATTGAAGAGATTTAATAACATTTTATTTTAGGGTGAATTAATTTAAATTATTCTGACATGGTGCAGATTAAATTGAGAACTTATCTGAATTTTATAAAGGCAGATGAAAACATAGTTCACAAGTGCAAGCACTTGTTAGTATGTGTGTACAGATTAATTAATGGTTCTTTGAGCCGTTGCAAAATTATATAAAGAATTTTGAGCTTGTCAAGAGGCAAGCAGGCAACATTTAAAATATTGTTTTAAAATAATAAGAATAAAAATGGAATTGATTTCAAGATAAAAATAGTTTGAATTCTGATGGGAGAGATTTAATTAAATAGCGTTTTAGAATGAATGTATATTGCAGAATTAATTTAGATTAATCTGTCATGATGCAGATTAAATTGAGAATTAGTCTCGATTTTATAGAGACAGACAAATACATAGTTCACGAGTGCAAACACTTGCTAGTATGCATGTACAAATTAGTTAGTGGCTTATTAAGCACATAACAGAGTATATAAAGATATTTGAGCTTGTCGAGAGGTAAGCAGACACAATTTAAAATATTGTTTAAATTATAAGAATGCTATAAAATTGGATTCAGGACAAGGATAGTTTGAATTGGAGTAGAAGAGATTAATTACATTGCAATTTAATGTGCATATATATTTATGAATAATTTAAATTATTCTGCAGCATTGCAGACTAGGTTTGTACATATTTCCTATTCGATACGACTTGACGTAGGTTTGCATGGATGGGTATATAGATTGCTTATTCTAATGGTGTAGAATTTGGCTTAAATGGTAGCGACTTGAAAAGATAGATTTATGAACGTGGGTTAGTATAAAGATATACATTTGGAGGTCCTTTGGGCTACTCTTGTGTGCGTGTGGACCATTGAGGTTAGCATCAAGGAGTTTCAATTGGAGTAGGGCTGTATTGTTATTTTTATGCAAGTGCACACAATTTGCACACTTGCATAAGAATGGATCAGCTTGCGAAAAGGCTATTGCCTTCGAAACAAATGATCCATTGTAGGCAATGGGACAATCTAAATGTAGTAGGATGAATTAATAGATTCGAAACTATTTAAATGCAGATTATGTGGGTGAATAGTCCCAATTAGACTCACCCAGGTATCCCTTCTTATTCCTTTTAAATGTGTTTGTGTAAATTCCTTAGTATATAGATTTTCCAATGTCTCAAGTGGATCTGGTGTGCTGACTCTTTTGGGATAGAAAAAATTGATGTTTTAATTTTGCATTTAGGTAGTTTAGTTCCATAGTTGTTAGTGTTATTAATTTTAGGTTTGTTAGTGATGTTATGTTAGTTGTTATTAGATATATTAGAAATTATTTCGTACTATTTTTATTGTTTATAGAATTAATTTTTTAGGTGGGGGTCTGTGTATCGGCTGGCCCTGTGGCAGGGCTATTGCATTCGGGTTCGAGCTTGGGCGGCACCTTGTTTCTATTCGGTTGGGCGGATATTTATCTCTAACTTTTATCTTCGTTAGAATTGAGGCTTTTTTGGCACATATACTGGCAGTGCTGGTTAATCGGTTAGTTAGTATAATTTGTTTAGTGCAGGTTGGCACTTTGGCCCAGAGAGTGGCGAGCGGAGGGAAAAAAAAGGGAAGTTTGTGTGTTTATTTGGATTGTGACAAACAGGTAAGTTTGTATGTTTATTCGGGTAGTAACAAACGGGTGAGTTTGTTGGCAAATTTTCAGAGACATTAGTGATTGAACTAATTATTAATTTGTTATTTATTATTCGTTAGTTTCTTGATTTTAGTTAATTATTGCTTATAGTATGGAATTGTTGATTTATTTTATTTATTATTGGTTGATTTGTTAGTTTTAGTTAATTATTGATTATTATTGCTTATAGATTTAGTTTGGAATATTTTGTAGCGATTCAGATTTAATTAAGATTTTATCTCAATTCAGTGAGGGTAGACAGATAAATATTTGCAAGTGCTATCACTGGTTAGTATGAATGGACAAAATAATCATAGGCTAATTTTAGCGAGTTTCAGAGGATATAAAAATATTTAGGCTTGCAGAAAGGCAAGCAGACAATATTTAGTATATTATTCAAAATTGTAAGAATAATGTAAGATTGATTCCAGGACAAGGATAGTTTGAATTGAAGTGGAAGAGATTAAACTTTATAGCATTTTAATATGTATATATATTGAGAATTTATCTCTGATTTATAGAGACAGACAAATACATAGTTTACGAGTGCAGACACTTGCTAGTATGCATGTACAAATTAGTTGGTGGCTTATTAAGCACATTACAGAGTATATAAAGATATTGAGCTTGTCGAGAGGTAAGCAGACAATATTTAAAATGTTATTTGAAGTTAGGAAAATGATATAAAATTGATTTTAGGACGGACATATTTTGAATTGATTTAATAACATTTTATTTTAGAGTGAGTGTCGGTTCAAGAATTAATTTAAATTATTCTGCTATGATTCAGATTAAATTGGGAATTTATCTCAATTTTATAAAGGCAGATGGGTATATAGTTCACAAGTGCTATTACTTGCTAGTATGTGTGTACAGATTATTTAATGGCTTATTGAGCACATTCAGGAGTATATGAAGATATTTAAGCTTGTCAAATGGCAAGCAGACAATATTTAGCATATTATTCAAAATATTCAGAATAATGTAAGATTGATTTCAAGGCAAGAATAGTTTGAATTGTGATAGAAGAGATTTAATTACATAGCATTTTAATATGAATGTATATTTCCTAATTAAATTGAATAGGTCTGCCATGGTGCAGATTAAATTGAGAATTAATCTCAATTTTAAAGAGACAGATGGTTACATAGATCACTAATGCAGACACTTGCTAGTGTGTGCGTACAGATTAATTAATGGTTCTTTGAGCCATTGCAGAATTATATAAAGACTTTTGAGCTTGTCAAGAGGCAAGCAGGCAATATTTAAAATATTGTTTTAAAATAATAAGAATAAAAACGGTATTGATTTCAAGACAAAAATAGTTTGCATTCTGATGGAAGAGATTTAATTACATAGCATTTTAGAATGAATGTATATTGCAGAATTAATTTAGATTAATCTGTCATGATGCAGATTAAATTGAGAATTTATCTCAATTGTATAGAGGCGGAAAAATACATAGTTCACGAGTGCAGACACTTGCTAGTATGTATGTACAAATTAGTTAGTGGCTTATTAGGCACATAGCAGAATACATATATAAAGATATTTGAGATTGTCGAGAGGTAAGCAGACACAATTTAAAAAATTATAAGAATGATATAAAATTGATTTCAGGACAAGGATAGTTTGAATTGGAATAGAAGAGATTTAATTACATTGCAATTTAATGGGCATATATATTTATGAATAATTTAAATTATTCTGCAGCATTGCAGACTAGGTTTGTACATATTTCCTATTCGATACGGATAGACATAGGTTTGCATGAATGGGTATATAAATTGCTTATTCTAATGGCGTAAAATTTGGCTTAAATGGTAGCGACTTGAAAAGATAGATTTATGAACGTGGGTTAGTATAAAGATATACATTTGGAGTTCCTTTGGGCTACTCTTGTGTGCGTGTGGACCATTGAGGTTAGCATCAAGGAGTTTCAATTGGAGTAGGGCTGTATTGTTATTTTTATGCAAGGTCACACAATTTGCACGCTTGCATAAGAATGGATCAGCTTGCGAAAAGGCTATTGCCTTCGAAACAAATGATCAATTGTAGGCAATGGGACAATCTAAATGTAGTAGGATGAATTAATAGATTCGAAACTATTTAAATGCAGATTATGTGGGCGAATAGTCCCAATTAGACTCACCCCTTCTATTCCTTTTAAATGTGTTTGTGTAAATTCCTTATTATATAGATTTTCCAATGTCTCAAGTGGATCTGGTGTGCTGACTCTTTTGGGATAGAAAAAATTGATGTTTTAATTTTGCATTTAGGTAGTTTAGTTCCATAGTTGTTAGTGTTATTAATTTTAGGTTTGTTAGTGATGTTATGTTAGTTGTTATTAGATATATTAGAAATTATTTCGTACTATTTTTATTGTTTATAGAATTAATTTTTTAGGTGGGGGTCTGTGTATCGGCTGGCCCTGTGGCAGGGCTATTGCATTCGGGTTCGAGCTTGGGCGGCACCTTGTTTCTATTCGGTTGGGCGGATATTTATCTCTAACTTTTATCTTCGTTAGAATTGAGGCTTTTTTGGCACATATACTGGCAGTGCTGGTTAATCGGTTAGTTGGTATAATTTGTTTAGTGCAGGTTGGCACTTTGGCTCAGAGAGAGGCGAGCGGAGGGTAACAAACAGGTAAGTTTGTGTGTTTATTCGGTTGGTGACAAACAGGTAAGTTTGTATGTTTATTCGGGTAGTAACAAACGGGTGAGTTTGTTGGCAAATTTTCAGAGACATTAGTGATTGAACTTATTATTAATTTGTTATTTATTATTCGTTAGTTTCTTGATTTTAGTTAATTATTGCGTATAGAATGGAATTGTTTATTTATTTTATTTATTATTGGTTGATTTGTTAGTTTTAGTTAATTATTGTTTATAGAATTTCGTTGTTAATTTACTGTATTTATTGTTTATTGATTATTATTGCTTATAGATTTAGTTTGGAATATTCTGTAGCGATTCAGATTTAATTAAGATTTTATCTCAATTCAGTGAGGGTAGACAGATAAATATTTGCAAGTGCTATCACTGGTTAGTATGAATGGACAAAATAATCATAGGCTAATTTTAGCGAGTTTCAGAGGATATAAAAATATTTAGGCTTGCAGAAAGGCAAGCAGACAATATTTAGTATATTATTCAAAATTGTAAGAATAGTGTAAGATTGATTCCAGGACAAGGATAGTTTGAATTGAAGTGGAAGAGATTAAACTACATAGTACTTTAATATGTATGTAAATAGATTAATCTGCGATGTTGCTGATTAAATTGAGAATTTATCTCTGATTTATAGAGACAGACAAATACATAGTTTACGAGTGCAGACACTTGCTAGTATGCATGTACAAATTAGTTGGTGGCTTATTAAGCACATTACAGAGTATATAAAGATATTGAGCTTGTCGAGAGGTAAGCAGACAATATTTAAAATGTTATTTGAAGTTAGGAAAATGAAATAAAATTGATTTTAGGATGGAAATATTTTAAGTTGGAATTGAAGAGATTTAATAACATTTTATTTTAGAGTGAGTGTCGGTTCAAGAATTAATATAAATTATTCTGCTATGATTCAGATTAAATTGGGAATTTTTCTCAATTTTATAAAGGCAGATGAATACATAGTTCACAAGTGCTATTACTTGTTGGTATGTATGTACAGATTATTTAATGGCTTATTGAGCACATTCAGGAGTATATGAAAATATTTAAGCTTGTCAAATGGCAAGCAGACAATATTTAGCATTTTATTCAAAATATTAAGAATAATGTAGGATTGATTTCAAGGCAAGAATAGTTTGAATTGTGATGGAAGAGATTTAATTACATAGCATTTTAATATGAATGTATATTTCCTAATTAAATTGAATAGGTCTGCCATGGTGCAGATTAAATTGAGAATTTATCTCAATTTTAAAGAGACAGATGGCTACATAGATCACTAATGCAGACACTTGCTAGTGTGTGCGTACAGATTAATTAATGGTTCTTTGAGCCATTGCAGAATTATATAAAGACTTTTGAGTTTGTCAAGAGGCAAGCAGGCAATATTTAAAAAATTGTTTTAAAATAATAAGAATAAAAATGGAATTGATTTCAAGTTAAAAATAGTTTGAATTCTGTTGGAAGAGATTTAATTACATAGCATTTTAGAATGAATGTATATTGCAGAATTAGTCTCGATTTTATAGAGACAGACAAATACATAGTTCGCGAGTGCAGACATTTGCTAGTATGCATGTACAAATTAGTTGGTGGCTTATTAAGCACATTACAGAGTATATAAAGATATTTGAGCTTGTCGAGAGGTAAGCAGACAATATTTAAAATGTTATTTGAAGTTGATTAAATGATATAAAATTTATTTTAGGACGGGAATATTTTGAATTGGTATTGAAGAGATTTAATAACGTTTTATTTTAGAGTGAGTGTAGGTTCAAGAATTAATTTAAATTATTCTGCTATGATTCAGATTAAATTGGGAATTGATCTCAATTTTATAAAGGCAGATGAATACATAGTTCACAAGTGCTATTACTTGCTCGTATGTATGTACAAATTATTTAATGGCTTATTGAGCACATTCAGGAGTATATGAAAATATTTAAGCTTGTCAAATGGCAAGCAGAAAATTTTTAAGATATTGTTCCAAATTAGTAAAATAATAAAAAAAATTGATTTCAAGGCAAGAATAGTTTGAATTGTGATGGAAGAGATTTAATTACAAAGCATTTTAATATGAATGTATATTCCTTAATTAAATTGAATAGGTCTACCATGGTGCAGATTAAATTGAAAATTTATCTCAATTGCATAGAGACAGATGGCAACATAGTTCACTAATGCAAACACTTGCTAGTATGTGTGTGCAGATTAATTAGTGGCTTATTAAGCACATTACAGAGTATGTAAAGATATTGAGCTTGTCGAGAGGTAAGCAGACAATATTTAAAATGTTATTTGAAGTTGGGAAAATGAAATAAAATTGATTTTAGGACGGAAATATTTTGAATTGGAATTGAAGAGATTTAATAACATTTTATTTTAGAGTGAGTGTAGGTTCAAGAATTAATTTAAATTATTCTGCCATGTTTCAGATTAAATTGGGAATTTTTCTCAATTTTATAAAGGCAGATGAATACATAGTTCACAAGTGCTATTACTTGCTCGTATGTATGTACAAATTATTTAATGGCTTATTGACCACATTCAGGAGTATATGAAAATATTTAAGCTTGTCAAATGGCAAGCAGAAAATTTTTAAGATATTGTTCCAAATTAGTAAAATAATAAAAAAAATTGATTTCAAGGCAAGAATAGTTTGAATTGTGATGGAAGAGATTTTATTACAAAGCATTTTAATATGAATGTATATTCCTTAATTAAATTGAATAGGTCTACCATGGTGCAGATTAAATTGAAAATTTATCTCAATTGCATAGAGACAGATGGCAACATAGTTCACTAATGCAAACACTTGCTAGTATGTGTGTACAGATTAATTAGTGGCTTATTAAGCACATTACAGAGTATGTAAAGATATTGAGCTTGTCGAGAGGTAAGCAGACAATATTTAAAATGTTATTTGAAGTTAGGAAAATGAAATAAAATTGATTTTAGGACGGAAATGTTTTGAATTGGAATTGAAGAGATTTAATAACATTTTATTTTATGGTGAGTGTAGGTTCAAGAATTAATTTAAATTATTCTGCCATGTTTCAGATTAAATTGGGAATTTTTCTCAATTTTATAAAGGCAGATGAATACATAGTTCACAAGTGCTATTACTTGCTCGTATGTATGTACAAATTATTTAATGGCTTATTGAGCACATTCAGGAGTATATGAAGATATTTAAGCTTGTCAAATGGGTAGCAGACAATATTTAGCATATTATTCAAAATATTAAGAATAATGTAAGCTTGATTTCAAGGCAAGAATAGTTTGAATTGTGATAGAAGAGATTTAATTACATATCATTTTAATATGAGTGCATATTTCCTAATTAAATTGAATAGGTCTGCCATGGTGCAGGTTAAATTGAGAATTTATCTCAATTTTTAAGAGACAGATGACTACATAGTTCACTAATGTAAACACTTGCTAGTATGTGTGTATAGATTAATTAATGACTCTTTGAGCCGTTGCAGAATTATATAAAGACTTTTGAGCTTGTCAAGAGGCAAGCAGGCAATATTTAAAATATTGTTTTAAAGTTATAAGAATAGAAACGGAATTGATTTCAAGACTAAAATAGTTTGAATTCTGATGGAAGAGATTTAATAACATAGCATTTTAGAATGAATGTGTATTGCAGAATTAATTTAGATTAATCTGTCATGATGCAGGTTAAATTGAGAATTAGTCTCGATTTTATAGAGACAGACAAATACATAGTTCACGAGTGCAAACACTTGCTAGTATGCATGTACAAATTAGTTAGTGGCGTATTAAGCACATAACAGAGTATATAAAGATATTTGAGCTTGTCGAGAGGTAAGCAGACACAATTTAAAATATTGTTTAAATTATAAGAATGATATAAAATTGATTTCAGGACAAGAATAGTTTAAATTGGAGTAGAAGAGATTTAATTACATTGCAATTTAATGTGCATATATATTTATGAATAATTTAAATTATTCTGCAGCATTGCAGACTAGGTTTGTACATATTTCCTATTCGATACGAGTTGACGTAGGTTTGCATGGATGGGTATATAGATTGCTTATTCTAATGGTGTAAAATTTGGCTTAAATGGTAGCGACTTGAAAAGATAGGTTTATGAACGTGGGTTAGTATAAAGATATACATTTGGAGTTCCTTTGGGCTACTCTTGGGTGCGTGTGTACCATTGAGGTTAGCATCAAGTAGTTTCCATTGGAGTAGGGCTGTATTGCTATTTTTATGCAAGTGCGCACAATTTGCACACTTGCATAAGAATGGATCAGCTTGCGGAAAGGCTATTGCCTTAGAAACAAGTGATCCATTGTAGGCAATATCTGGGGTTCCTTAGGACAATCTAAATGTAGTAGGATGAATTAATAGATTCGAGACTATTTAAATGCAGATTATGTGGCCGAATAGTCCCAATTAGACTCACCCCTTCTATTCCTTTTAAATGTGTTTGTGTAAATTCCTTATTATATAGATTTTCCAATGTCTCAAGTGGATCTGGTGTGCTGACTCTTTTGGGATAGAAAAAAGAATTGATGTTTTAATTTTGCATTTAGGTAGTTTAGTTCCATAGTTGTTAGTGTTATTAATTTTAGATTTGTTAGTGATGTTATGTTATTTATTATTAGATATATTAGAAATTATTTTGTACTATTTTATTGTTTACAGAATTAATTTTTTAGGTGGGGGTCTGTGTATCGGCTGGCCCAGTGGCGGGGTTATTGCATTCGGGTTCGAGCTTGGGCGGCACCATGTTTCTATTCGGTTGGGCGGATATTTATCTCTAACTTTTATTGAGGTTAGCATCAAGGAGTTTCCATTGGAGTAGGGCTGTATTGCTATTTTTATGCAAGTGCGCACAATTTGCACACTTGCATAAGAATGGATCAGCTTGCGGAAAGGCTATTGCCTTCGAAACAAGTGATCCATTGTAGGCAATATCTGGGGTTCCTTAGGACAATCTAAATGTAGTAGGATGAATTAATAGATTCGAGACTATTTAAATGCAGATTATGTGGCCGAATAGTCCCAATTAGACTCACCCCTTCTATTCCTTTTAAATGTGTTTGTGTAAATTCCTTATTATATAGATTTTCCAATGTCTCAAGTGGATCTGGTGTGCTGACTCTTTTGGGATAGAAAAAAGAATTGATGTTTTAATTTTGCATTTAGGTAGTTTAGTTCCATAGTTGTTAGTGTTATTAATTTTAGATTTGTTAGTGATGTTATGTTATTTATTATTAGATATATTAGAAATTATTTTGTACTATTTTATTGTTTACAGAATTAATTTTTTAGGTGGGGGTCTGTGTATCGGCTGGCCCAGTGGCGGGGTTATTGCATTCGGGTTCGAGCTTGGGCGGCACCATGTTTCTATTCGGTTGGGCGGATATTTATCTCTAACTTTTATTTTCGTTAGAATTGAGGCTTTTTTGGCACATATACTGGCAGTGCTGGTTAATCGGTTAGTTGGTATAATTTGTTTAGTGCAGGTTGGCACTTTGGCTCAGAGAGTGGCGAGCGGAGGGTAACAAACAGGTAAGTTTGTGTGTTTATTCGGTTGGTGACAAACAGGTAAGTTTGTATGTTTATTCGGGTAGTAACAAACGGGTGAGTTTGTTGGCAATTTTCAGAGACATTAGTGATTGAACTTATTATTAATTTGTTATTTATTATTCGTTAGTTTCTTGATTTTAGTTAATTATTGCTTATGGAATGGAATTGTTTATTTATTTTATTTATTATTGCTTGATTTGTTAGTTTTAGTTAATTATTGTTTATAGAATTTCTTTGTTTATTTACTGTATTTAGTATTAATTGATTATTATTGCTTATAGATTTAGTTTGGAATATTTTGTAGCGATTCAGATTTAATTAAGATTTTATCTCAATTCAGTGAGGGTAGACAGATAAATATTTGCAAGTGCTATCACTGGTTAGTATGAATGGACAAAATAATCATAGGCTAATTTTAGCGAGTTTCAGAGGATATACAAATATTTAGGCTTGCAGAAAGGCAAGCAGACAATATTTAGTATATTATTCAAAATTGTAAGAATAGTGTAAGATTGATTCCAGGACAAGGATAGTTTGGATTGAAGTGGAAGAGATTAAACTTTATAGCATTTTAATATGTATGTATATTGAGAATTTAGCTCTGATTTATAGAGACAGACAAATACATAGTTTACGAGTGCAGACACTTGCTAGTATGCATGTACAAATTAGTTGGTGGCTTATTAAGCACATTACAGAGTATATAAAGGTATTGAGCTTGTCGAGAGGTAAGCAGACAATATTTAAAATGTTATTTGAAGTTAGGAAAATGATATAAAATTGATTTTAGGACGGAAATATTTTGAATTGGAATTGAAGAGATTTAATAACATTTTATTTTAGAGTGAGTGTAGCTTCAAGAATTAATTTAAATTATTCTGATATGATTCAGATTAAATTGGGAATTTATCTCAATTTTATAAAAGCAGATGAATACATAGTTCACAAGTGTTATTACTTGTTGGTATGTATGTACTGATTTTTTAATGGCTTATTGGGCACATTCAGGAGTATATAAAGATATTTAAGCTTGTCAAATGGCAAGCAGACAATTTCTAAGATATTGTTTAAAATTAGTAAAATAATAAAAAAAATTGATTTCAAGGCAAGAATAGTTTGAATTGTGATAGAAGAGATTTAATTACATAGCATTTTAATATGAATGTATATTTCCTAATTAAATTCCTTTTTCCTTTATATTGACAGAGCATTTACAGATACCATACATCCAAATGGAAGCGAGTGTGTGAATGGAATATGAGTGAACACACAGGAGGAATTGGTTCCCACTTGGCCATGGTGCAGAAACATATTCCAAACAAACACGCTCCACATTCATATGTAGGCAGCCAAGCATTGTCCAGATTTATTTAGGATAGATGTTTACAAATTCCAGTTACAAAATTTGAAGCTTAATATAATCACAATACTTTAAATTGATATAGTTTAGGGTTTTATCCCGGTATGATATAGCAAGTGTAATTATGTTTGTCTCATTTCTTCTTTGTAATTGATTGTGATTAATTGAGCATAACATCTTTAGACTGAAAGCGGCGACAGCATTACTAGTATTTTGAGTGCCATAAGCCGGCTGTTATGATGATGTGCTGTAAGGGAGAGGAGGTGACGTAGTAATGGCAAGAGTGCAGGGCAACTTGGATGAAAAAACTGCTGCTTGAGACAAAAGGCAGGACTAAAAAACATCTTTGAATACCCTGCTGCTGCAATGCCAGGTATGACAAAGTATTTTAACTGGTTACCATGCGTTGTCGTTTGTGCGTCTCCCCTCTCAAAGAGACTGACGTGCGATGGATTTTTAATGTATAGAGTAAGTTTATTTATGGGTGATGTTGTGTGACTGTGCAACTGGATAAATGACAAAGACATCAAATGAATGATGCAAAAGTTTATTAGGAGTGGACGGTTGTAACATGAACAAGATGCCGACAGCATAGCTAGAACATACACGGTTGCGGTCTTGGCATTGTCTCTATTCTAGTATGCAGAGCGGAAAGCATGTACATATTAAGTTATTATAATGCTCCAGAAAGTTTATGGAGATTGGTTAACTTAAAAGTTAAAGACTATGGGAGTTGTTCAACTGTACGAGAAATTATAATATGAACAGCTGCCGTCAGGATAGCTGGAACATACACGGTTGCGGTCTTGGCATTGTCTCTATTCCAGTATGCAAAACGAAAGCATGTTTACATTGAAAGTATACTTCAAGATGAGAAATAGAAGGAGAATCAAAGATGTCAAGTTCATTGGGATACAGCTCTGGTGCAAGGTGATTTGTAAAGAGGGGGAACTCAGAGGAGTATTTAAAATGGAAAACATAAATTGAAAATCATTAACAGAAGCTTGCAGTGCCTATGGGCATCTACTGCATGATAAGCATAGTGAGTTAAAGTCGAGTCTGTTTGCTCACCTAGGCTGCTCATGATTTTTAGACAGGGCCCCCGGTATACGAGACAAACATGTCCTGTACGTTGTTTTGGATAGTATAGTCAGTTTGCTCACCTAGGCTGCTCATGATTTTTAGACAGGGCCCCCGGTATACGAGACAAACATAACCTGTACGTTGTTTTGGATAGTATAGTCAGTTTGCTCACCTAGGCTGCACATGATTTTAGACAGGGCTCCTGGTATACGAGACAAACTTGTTCTGTTCGTTGTATTGGGAGGAATGCATATCAGCAGAGATGCGCATGACAGAGTTGCATTACTTGAAATGAAGATTAGGAGAAAGGCTAACAGTTGATAAAGTAGCTTGCCGAAAAACCAGTGCATATTGTGTGGGTGAATTAGTGTGGTGCTGGGCACGGTAAAACCGGCCAGGTGATCGCGCACAAGGGGCACAAAAGGCTTGGCTGGGGGCGGTATAACCGGCCAGGTGATCGTGCACAGGTGGCACGAAAGGCTTGACTGGGGGCAGCATAATCTGGCCAGGTGATCGTGCACAAGGACACAAAGGCTTGGAAGCAGCTTCAGTCAGTATATGTATTACGCTAGCTCTGGACATCAAGAGGAGTATCAAGTACATCGTAGGACGGTTGATGTGAGTATCAAGCATAAGGGCATCAGTTAACAGGATTCGCTCAATAGACGTCATAATGGGTAGTGTTGTGGATTATCAAGCATAAGTACATCAGTAATATGGCACAGGGCATGAAAAAGGAGTAACAGCATACTATACAATAGAAGGCATTAAATATGCCAATCATAGATGGTTCTGCGGACTCTTCAATATGGTAGAGGCTGCATTAATAGCATCATGCAGGTGGCACCAGGATTTGAAACAAAAGGCACAAGAAGCAGAAGCAACATGGTGGAAATGAAGGCCACCGCCGTCTTTGTTGATTATGGCATGGCAGCTGTTTTTGCATTGTTAGAGTTGATGCAGACTAGATAAGGTAAGGTGGTGCTCTGCGCCGAATTAGCTGGGCACCTGGCCATATTCGCCTAAGACGTCGTTGAACTCGATAACTTCCTGATATTAGTAAAAGTGCACAAGGACACAAAGGCTTGGAAGCAGCTTCAGTCAGTATATGTATTACGCTAGCTCTGGACATCAAGAGGAGTATCAAGTACATCGTAGGACGGTTGATGTGAGTATCAAGCATAAGGGCATCAGTTAACAGGATTCGCTCAATAGACGTCATAATGGGTAGTGTTGTGGATTATCAAGCATAAGTACATCAGTAATATGGCACAGGGCATGAAAAAGGAGTAACAGCATACTATACAATAGAAGGCATTAAATATGCCAATCATAGATGGTTCTGCGGACTCTTCAATATGGTAGAGGCTGCATTAATAGCATCATGCAGGTGGCACCAGGATTTGAAACAAAAGGCACAAGAAGCAGAAGCAACATGGTGGAAATGAAGGCCACCGCCGTCTTTGTTGATTATGGCATGGCAGCTGTTTTTGCATTGTTAGAGTTGATGCAGACTAGATAAGGTAAGGTGGTGCTCTGCGCCGAATTAGCTGGGCACCTGGCCATATTCGCCTAAGACGTCGTTGAACTCGATAACTTCCTGATATTAGTAAAAGTGCACAAGGACACAAAGGCTTGGAAGCAGCTTCAGTCAGTATATGTATTACGCTAGCTCTGGACATCAAGAGGAGTATCAAGTACATCGTAGGACGGTTGATGTGAGTATCAAGCATAAGGGCATCAGTTAACAGGATTCGCTCAATAGACGTCATAATGGGTAGTGTTGTGGATTATCAAGCATAAGTACATCAGTAATATGGCACAGGGCATGAAAAAGGAGTAACAGCATACTATACAATAGAAGGCATTAAATATGCCAATCATAGATGGTTCTGCGGACTCTTCAATATGGTAGAGGCTGCATTAATAGCATCATGCAGGTGGCACCAGGATTTGAAACAAAAGGCACAAGAAGCAGAAGCAACATGGTGGAAATGAAGGCCACCACCGTCTTTGTTGCTGTGTAGAGCATAAGGGCCAGGAACAAATGTTTGCGCGAGAATCCGTGACAGGTTGCATGCAAGAGAAAGGAGGTTAGTAATGTTGTTCAAATTATGAGTACTTACTGAATGTGATCATTTGAACATTATGGCATGGCAGCTGTTTTTGCATTGTTAGAGTTGATGCAGACTAGATAAGGTAAGGTGGTGCTCTGCGTCGAATTAGCTGGGCACCTGGCCATATTCGCCTAAGACGTCGTTGAACTCGATAACTTCCCGATATTAGTAAAAGTCTTGCCAATTTGTTTGGGTGATTTTCTAGCCGGTCATTGTATTGCTTAGCACGGGAATTGATTATTTCCCAAACTGTAGGGACTTTGGTATCATTGTAAAGAGTACGGTTTCTAACATAGTAGGGTGCATTGCAGATTAGGCGGAGGGCCTGTGATTGAATGCTATGTAGTTTGCGTAGGTGCGTATCGGCAGCACAGCCATATAGCTCAATGCCATAGTACCAGGCAGGGGCAATGATTTGTTTATAAATGAGTAATTTATTTTTTAGTGATAGCTTGGATCTGTTAGCAGATAGAAGCCACTTGTGTTTGGATAATTTTGTGCGAATGGACTGAGTGGTTATGCGAACGTGACGTGACCAATTTAATTTATTGTCTAAGTGAAGACCCAAATATTTTACAAGGCATTTGGCCGGTATGATATTGTCATTTATTTTAACGACAGGAGTTGCGATATTGTTACGTAAGGTGAAGAGGATATGAGCTGATTTATTGCCATTTACTTGAATGTTCCATTTTTTGGCCCATTCAGCAAATTGATTAACATGATCTTGCATGTAGTTGCAGGCAATTTCTGCATTGTTGGCACTGCATAGAAAAGCAGTATCATCAGCGTATGTCGCTGTTAGACCGTTAATCTTTGAAGTAGGATGTGGTTCAGTAGATTGGATACGAGCGGATATGCAAGGCATGTCAGAGACATAAATATTGAAAAGCAATGGCGCCAGTACACTGCCTTGTGGTACGCCAGCCAGAATTGGCCGAATAGTCGATTGGACTGGGCCAGGCTGTGCAGCAGAGGTACTACGGTTGGTACTTGTGCTTGTTGTAATATCGCTTAGCACACAGAAGCATCGTTTGGATAGAAAGGATTTCAATATTTTATAGAGAGGTTCACTAGTGTACATTCGTAATTTAAAAAGGAGGCCATCATGCCATACACGGTCAAAAGCCTGTTGTATGTCCAAAAAGACGCCTGATGTATAGTCTCCTCTTTCAAAGGACATGTTAATGTGCTCAACAAGACGGTGAACTTGCTGTATTGTGCTGTGCCCTGCTCGGAAACCAAATTGGTGTTCCGGTAATACTGCAGCACAGTCTAGATTATTGTCAACAGGTGATTTTAACTCATCAATTAAGCGCTCATAAATTACTTTTTCGAAAAGCTTCGAAATTGTTGATAGGAGGCTTATTGGCCGGTATGACTTAAGTTCAGATGTGGACACGTTGCCACCTTTTAATATCATTCTGATTGCGGCACATTTCCATTGAGATGGGAAGTACTGTAGGCGAAGCATATTGTTGAATAGATGCAGAAGAAAAAGTTTGCCTTTTTTTGATAAATGTTTTAGTAGATAGTTGTCGATACGATCAATACCAGGAGACTTACGAATTTTCAGTTGCCCGATATAGGCATCCAGTTCACTAGGCGTAACATGGCGCATGTGACAGATTCGTGTGGGGGAGGATAGTGGATCAGTTTCATTAACACTGATTGCTTGATCGAGAAAGCGCTGTATTCGGTGGCAGTGCACAGCTGGCGCAAGCTCAAAGGGAGTAAAGCGTGATTGAAGTTCATCAGCAAAAGCTTCCACCTGATCTTCGGCTGATTGGCACCAATGGCCATTTTGATTGCGAACACTGTGCTGGGCTTGTGGCTGCCGCTTAAGATTTTTGGTGGCGTGCCAGAGGTTAAGAGCGCCTTTCTTCGAAGGATCAGCGTTACTGAGCGTGTGATCAACATATTGTTGGCGGTGGGAGCGAAGCAGAAGGGCTAGCTGGCGACTAGTTTGCTGCCATTCTTGCCAGTGGTCATGTCGGCGCGAGCGCATCCAGCGTTTGCGTAGCCTGCGTTTTTGACGAATTAAGCTAAGACGCTCATTCATTTGGGTAGGCGGCAGACGAAAAGGAATGTCAGTGCCATTGTTGCTGCTATTTCTTCGAATAGGTAGGATGGTTGCAGGAGAGTTTGAAGCTCTTGCAGCATTATTGAGATTTTCTATAAAAAGGCATAGCATATCATCAATGTCATTTGTAGAGGAAATTTCTACATTGAGGTTTAAGACAGATTCCAGGTGTTGATTGAAAATTGTTAAGTTAGAACGTTCTGTTAGTAAGCGACGACAGGGTGGCCGGGACCGACTCCTTCGATTTTGGTTTAGGGGATTTTGATTAACGATGGTTAGCTCCATCCTAACTAGTAACGGTAAGTGGTCACTGTGTAATTCAGTGACACGGGTTATGGAAAGTTTATGACTAGGTATTCCTGCATAGACACAGAAATCAAGGACACTGGGGCGAGTGTTATTTGATGGAAAGTGAGTAGGTTCACCCGTTGTGAGAACATTGAATTGATTAGACCTTAGTATGATATTAGCAAGTATAGAACCGCGAGCACATTGACGTTGGTTGCCCCACAATCTATGTTTAGCGTTCCAGTCACCTGCAATCAGAAAGTTTTCACCTAGTTGATCAAACAACCAGTTATAGTTGTCCAGATTTACGGGATGATTGGGGGGCCAATAGCAGGCAGCTATACAGAAGTTCCCTGAGGTGGTATGCAGTTTCACCATAGCACAGTGCAGATATGACAAGGATACGCAAGGCAATGTTTGGAAGCGAATTCTGTTGGATATGAGAATGGCAGCTCCGGCTACATACAGATGATTGTGGGGTGAGTTTGCTGAGAGGATTGCATAGCCTTGAGCTTCAATGTGAGAGCTGTAGTTTAGGTGAGTTTCACTAACTAGCATTATGTCCGTGTTGTGGTAATTCATAAATTGGACAAGATCATCCATTTTGCGTCTAAGTCCATTTGCATTCCATATACCAATATGGAGAGAAGTCATATTGTAACTTTACTAAGAGCTGCGTAATAAATGCGAAAGTAAGAGTGATATAAAAGTATTTGCAGATTTTTATTATTATTAGTGCTAGTTCGCTAAGGACAGATGAGAAAGGAAGGTGCATTTTTATTAGTAAATATAAAGAAAATTTGCTTGGCTAGCTTTTTTTTCTTTCTCAGTGGCCATGAAAGACGCACTAGTACTGAGCTTACTCCCATTAGCACGATTTCGCCTCTGCCTGTCCAGCAGGAGTGGTGAATTGTGCGGCTGGGGGTGAGCATCTTTATTCAATCGATATTTTACAAATATTATAACTGAATTTGTTGGCGCCAAAGAACTGGCTCTTACTGACAAAAACTTATACTATGGATATGCGTTTATATTGACAACAGGTAAGTGTTATAAAATTATGTTAAAATTAATTTGATTTAAATTTAAACTATTCGTTTATTTTCAGCGGCAATAGAATTTCACACGGATCAGCAGGTACACAATCTGGAGTGGCAGAGGCAATTTTTGTTGCTCACGAGGTCGCTGTCCATTGGAGGTGACCTGAAAACTGCAACAGCCTAATTATGGCAGGCAGCCCACGACGTCCAGTTCTTCAGGATCTGATGAATCGGAAAGTGTGCTGCCGGCCGCAAGTGGCGGTGTGACTAGTGAGGAATGGCTGGCTGCCAGTAGGACAGTATCGTCTGATGTCAGGTGAGTGGCGTTGTTGTTGTTGCTATGAGCTGCACTTTCAGGTTGTACTTCGCTTGTTACAGGTGAATTTGGGATCATTGGCGTAGCAGCTGCTACAAGTCTCGGCAATGCTTGAATTGAAATGTGTCCAATAGCAGCGGATGTGAAACTAGCCGCAGGTGGCGCTATGGCTGGTGGTGCTATATCGGCCTCCGCCAGGCCTCGATCATCGATGATTGTGTGAGCTGTGCTGTTCTTGTTGTTTCTAAGAGCTGTATTAATTTTTCGTTCACTTCTAGTTTCAGATGCTTTAGGAGTCGCAGACGTTTGCGCTAACTGGGAGCCAGGTGTTGAGAAGCTGTCGCTGGAGTCAGGAGCCTTTGATGCATATGCAGCCGCACGTGGCATAGTGGCTGGTAGTTTTTGTCTGGCCACCGCCAGGCCAGGATAGTCAGCTTCTGTGTGTGGCAATGTGTCTGGTGGAGACTGATTGGTTGTTGCAGATAAACTCGAAGTCGTCGGCGACACTGCCTGAATGATACTGTTCCTAATAGCAGTGGCTGTGGAACTATCCGCAGGTGGCGTTATGGCTGCTAAAGCTTGATCGGTGATTATGTGAGCTGTCCTGTTGTTGTTGTTTATCAGAGCTGTGTTGATATTTTGTACCCTTTCCTTTTCAGATTTATTAGAAGCCGCAGACAGTTGTGTTACCACAGGGCCAGGTGTTGTGGAGCTGCCGTTGTGACCGGCATTTGGCGCGCTTACAGCCGAGTGTGGCAGAATGGCTGGCGTTAATTGTCTGGGCGCCGCCAGGCCAGGACAGTTGGCTACAATGTGTGTGACCGGTGGAAACTGATTTGCAGCTAATGGGACATTATCATCAGAGGCCATGTGAGTAGTGCTGTTGTTGTTGTTCTGAGCTGTGTTTTCAATTTGCATTTCGCTTATTACTGACGAACTTGAAGTCACTGGCGTTACTGGCGTTGCGGCTGCCACGAGTCTCGGCAATGACTGAAGGATACTAATAGCAGCGGCTGTGGATCTTGCCGAAGGAGGCGTAGTGGCAGGTGAAGCTTGCTTGTCCTCCGCCTGGCCGCGACCATCAGTGACTAAGTGAGCTGCGCAGTTTTTATTGTCTCTCGGAGTTATGCTAATGTAATGTATTCTTTCCGTTTCAGATCTATAAGTAGTCGCAGACGATTGTGATACCACAGGGCCAGGTGTTGTGGAGTTGCCGCAGTGCTCAGGAGCATTTGGTGCGTTTACAGCCGCACGTGGCAAAGTGGCTGGTATTGTTTGTCTGGCCACCGCCAGGCCAGGACAGTCGGCTACAATGTGTGGCAATGTGACCGGTGGAGACTGATTTGCTGCCAATGGGACAATATCATCAGAGGCCATGTGAGTAGTGCTGCAGTAGTTGTTCTGAGTTGTAAATTCAATTTGTATTCCCCTTGTTACAGACGAACTCGGAGTCGCCGGTGCTGCAGCTGCCACAGGTCTCGTTGATGCCTGAAAGATATTAATAGCAGCGGCTGTGGAACTGGCCGCAGAAGGCGTAGTGGCAGGTAGAGCTTGCTCGGCCTCCGTCTGGCCGCGACCGTCAGTGACTAAGTGAGCTGTGCAGTTATTTTTGTTTATCAGAGCTGTATTGACATTTTGTATCCCTTTCTTTTCAGATGTATAAGGATCCGCAGACGATTGTGTTTCCACAGGGCCAGGTGATGTGAAGCTGACGCTGTGCTCACGAGCATTTGGCGCGCAAACAGTTGCACGCGGCAAATTGGCTGGTATTGGTTGTCTGGCCGGAGCCAGGTCAGGACAGTCAGCAGCGATGAGTGGCAATGTGACCCGTGGAAACAGATTTGCTGCCAATATGACAATATCATCGGAAGCCATGTGAGTAGTGCTGCAGTTGTTGTTCTGAGCTATGTTTTCAATACGCATTTCGCTTGTCACAGGCGAACTTGAAGTCACTGGCGTTGCGGCTGTGTGAGTGATGCTGTGTCCACCAGCAGCGGTTGTGAAGCTGGCCGCAGGTGGCGCTATGGCTGGTAGAGCTTCATCAGTGATTATGTGAGCTGTGCTGTTCTTGTTGTTTATCAGAGCTATATTGATATTTTGTGTCCTTTCAGATGTGTTTGGAGTCGCGGACGTTTGCGCTGCAATAGGGCCAGTTGTTGAGAAGCTACCGTTGAGCTCAGGAGCGTTTGGTGCGCGTACAGCCTCACGTGGCAAAATGGCTGGCAATGATTGGCTGGCCACCGCCGGGCCAGGCCAGTCGACTGCAATGTGTGACAGTGTGACCGGAGGAGGAGCCTGTACCTCGCTTATTACAAACGATGTCGAGGCCACAGCAGTTGTAGCTGCCACGTGTATCGGCGATGCCTGAATGATACTGTGGATAGTAGCAGCGGCTGTGGGGCTGGCCGCAGGTGGCAATGGAGCAGGTGCATTTTGGTTTGCTGTCGCTCGGCCGAGATAACCAGGGAAGGTACGAACAGTGCTGTTGGTATTGTTACTGTTATAGTTGTGCTGAGCTGTGTTAATCAGTGTCCTTTCTCTATATCCAGGTTCACTTGTGGTCGCTGGTATTGTCAGTGGTTCACGGTCCAGTAGTTCATGGCGGATTTGCGGATCACCGACGGCAGCGCTTGTTGGCAGTTGGTCGTCAGTTAAGTCAATAATTGCCAGTATACCCGAAACAAGTTGCGTACTGTTGTTGACAATGTTAAAATTTGCAGGAAAAGCCGGGATAGGAGGCATATTGCCAGGAGTTCGAGCTGCGTTGAGTATACACTCACGCCTATGGGCAAACTGCTCTCTGTATCGCTGCAGTTCTAATCTGCGTTGCTCCAAGATCTGCTCCTGCCTTAGTCTGAGCCTTTCGCTGCGTCCCGTAAGCAAGTGTTCCCTTATAGTGGGCGGACCAAAGATGGGCAACTGTGGGCACGGCTGTGGTACCTCTGCTTGCTGCGGTAGTGGCCGTTCTATCAGTGGCAGGCATCTGTCAATCATTTGCAAATATCTCGGACGTGACAATCGCCGTGGAACGTACGGGTAAAGTGCCAGCTTCCTGGCCTCATCGTTACAGTGTGTTAACAGTCTCTTCGTGTATTTAGAACAGATATTGCTATATACATTATCGATTGTTGGGATACGCAAATCAGCATGCAGAGTACGATTGCTAACGTACCAAGGAGCGCCTGTTATAAGTCTGAGTACTTTGTTCTGGATAGTCTGCAGCTTATCAAACTGCGTTTGGCTAACTAGTGAGCCCCAGACAGGTAATGTGTACTGCCAGATTGGTGCAATCAATTGCCTGTATAAGACTATCTTTGTTTTAAGCGGCAGTTTACTGTTGCTATTTAGCAGCCAGTGCAGTTTTTTGATTCTCGACCTCAGTTTGGAGACAGTTGCCGAAACTTGGAAGTTTAGGAGCAGTTTGGCGTCAAGACATACACCCAAGTATGTGTGCATTGATTTGTTGGCAAGAGTGTGCCCTCCCAGGATTGGTGTTGGCACCGAGTCAGAGCGCCGCAGCGTGTGCAGCACATGTGCAGTTTTCGAGATATTGATTTGTATGCACCACTTCTTGGCCCATGACGAGAAACTTTCCAGGTAATTATTCATCCGGTCTATAGCAACTTTGTCAGATCCGTGTGCCGACATGATGGTCGTGTCATCGGCGTAGGTCGCTAGGAGCATGCCATATTGACTGGTGGCAGTTTGGGCGCATGAAGGTACCGGCATGTCGGAGGAGTAAATGTTATATAGAACTGGTCCTAAAACGCTGCCCTGGGGGACGCCGGCCCGGATTAACTTGATGCCAGAGCGTACGCCACCGCTACATTCGACTGTAAACGTTCTTTGTGTTAAGTAATCTCTTATAACTCTATATAAAGAATCTGGTAGAACTTTACTCAGCTTATAGTAGAGGCCGTCATGCCATACGCGGTCAAACGCTTCTTTTAGATCCAGGTAAACGCCCGAGCAGTAGCAGCCATTCTCAAGTGCTTTGAGGATGAACTGTGTGACTCTGCCAAGCTGCTGTTCCGCGGCATGCGCCTTTCGGAAACCGAATTGGTGGGCAGGGAGGGACTTTGTAAACGTTTCGACCTCGAAGAGCCGTTTGAGCAACAGTGCCTCGAATATTTTGGAGATTCCCGACAAAAGACTGATAGGCCTGTACGATGATAGCTGCTCAAGTGGTTTACCGGGCTTTGGAATCATTTTAACCACCGCTTGCTTCCACCTACTTGGAAAATGGCCAAACTGGAGGATTCCATTAAACAGCATTGTGATGTATTGCACAGCCGACAGCGGAAGCAATTTAATTGTACGATTATCGATGTTGTCCAACCCAGGTGACTTCTTAGGCTTAAGCTGCTTAATTTCAGTTTGGACCTCAGCCAGAGAAATTCGCCTGAAGGAGACCGCACTAGTAGGTGGTATGAGCCGTGTTTGCTCTTCGATGTGACGTCTATCAGCGGCTGATGCTGTGAGGATTGGCGTGAACCTGCTTTCGAGATGCTGACCAAAAGCATCTGCCTTCTCTTCGGTAGTCTTGCACCAAACGTCTCTGTTGTTGCCTAATACATTGGCATGCTTTTTGACTGGCAGATTAGGAATGGGTTGTCTTTTAATATTGTTGGTTATACGCCAAAGCTTCTGCATGTTGTACCTGTTGTCAGGGTCCATGGATTCGAGGAGCCTGTCCATTTTGTCCTCAACAGCAGATTTAAGGGCTTTTCGAATGCGATTCGTAAGGTGGTTAAATATAACTCTGATGAGTGGATTTCGCGTTGTAGTTATTTGCCTTTTTATTATGCGTTTCGCCTCGATCATCATTAGTGTTTGTCTGTTGACTGTAGTGTGGCGGGCCCTGGCATTAAGAAGCCGTGTTTGGAGATGTTTTGACGCAAATTTGGCAGCCTCGTGCACGTTTTTCTCGAATATTAGAACACAGTCGTCAATGTCCGCGCCTGATTGTATTTCGGTGTCAAGGTGGATGTGTTCGTTGAGCCGTGCCTGAAACTTCTTGACGTTAGCATTCAGCGGGAGAATATGACATTTGGAGTGAGTAATAGGTGCAGAGCCTAGTATATCTATTTTTAGGGGGAGGTGATCAGAACCTAAATCGTACGAGGAGCAGATATTTAGTAAATTGTGCCGAATTCCTCCATACACAGCGAAGTCAATGGCCGATGGAGAGTGTCTCGTGTTGAATAGAAAGTGTGTTGGCGATCCGGTGGCTAAAATGTTGTACCTGTACTGCTGTATACATTGCAAGAGTGCAGTGCCTCTCCTGCATGAACGGGCGTTGCCCCACCAGTAGCTTTTAGCGTTCCAATCGCCGGCTATCAAAAACTTGTCTCCTAGTCCATTGAGCAGATAATAGAAATCATCAGTTGACCAGTCGTTGAGCGGTGGGAGGTATACTGCGGCGATGTTTATTGAGGAGCCGTCTTGAAGGGCGACAGCAATTGTGGAGCATTGGATCCGTTGAGTGGCGATGGAAGGCAGCGCCATATGGCGAATCGAGCTTTTTATGAAGGTTACGGCACCACCGCGCCTACGATTTGCAGGATGATTTACTATGTACATGTCATAGCCTGTTACGTTGATTGAGTCAGAGTCCAACAGGTGAGTTTCGGTGACCAGCATAATATCCACATTGTGCTTATTAATAAAAGTTATCATTTCGTGTAGCTTGTTTGTAAGCCCAGCAGCGTTCCAAGAGATAATTTTTAAATGAGTATTTCTTTCTCAGTGGCCATGAAAGACGCACTAGTACTGAGCTTACTCCCATTAGCACGATTTCGCCTCTGCCTGTCCAGCAGGAGTGGTGAATTGTGCGGCTGGGGGTGAGCATCTTTATTCAATCGATATTTTACAAATATTATAACTGAATTTGTTGGCGCCAAAGAACTGGCTCTTACTGACAAAAACTTATACTATGGATATGCGTTTATATTGACAACAGGTAAGTGTTATAAAATTATGTTAAAATTAATTTGATTTAAATTTAAACTATTCGTTTATTTTCAGCGGCAATAGAATTTCACACGGATCAGCAGGTACACAATCTGGAGTGGCAGAGGCAATTTTTGTTGCTCACGAGGTCGCTGTCCATTGGAGGTGACCTGAAAACTGCAACAGCCTAATTATGGCAGGCAGCCCACGACGTCCAGTTCTTCAGGATCTGATGAATCGGAAAGTGTGCTGCCGGCCGCAAGTGGCGGTGTGACTAGTGAGGAATGGCTGGCTGCCAGTAGGACAGTATCGTCTGATGTCAGGTGAGTGGCGTTGTTGTTGTTGCTATGAGCTGCACTTTCAGGTTGTACTTCGCTTGTTACAGGTGAATTTGGGATCATTGGCGTAGCAGCTGCTACAAGTCTCGGCAATGCTTGAATTGAAATGTGTCCAATAGCAGCGGATGTGAAACTAGCCGCAGGTGGCGCTATGGCTGGTGGTGCTATATCGGCCTCCGCCAGGCCTCGATCATCGATGATTGTGTGAGCTGTGCTGTTCTTGTTGTTTCTAAGAGCTGTATTAATTTTTCGTTCACTTCTAGTTTCAGATGCTTTAGGAGTCGCAGACGTTTGCGCTAACTGGGAGCCAGGTGTTGAGAAGCTGTCGCTGGAGTCAGGAGCCTTTGATGCATATGCAGCCGCACGTGGCATAGTGGCTGGTAGTTTTTGTCTGGCCACCGCCAGGCCAGGATAGTCAGCTTCTGTGTGTGGCAATGTGTCTGGTGGAGACTGATTGGTTGTTGCAGATAAACTCGAAGTCGTCGGCGACACTGCCTGAATGATACTGTTCCTAATAGCAGTGGCTGTGGAACTATCCGCAGGTGGCGTTATGGCTGCTAAAGCTTGATCGGTGATTATGTGAGCTGTCCTGTTGTTGTTGTTTATCAGAGCTGTGTTGATATTTTGTACCCTTTCCTTTTCAGATTTATTAGAAGCCGCAGACAGTTGTGTTACCACAGGGCCAGGTGTTGTGGAGCTGCCGTTGTGACCTGCATTTGGCGCGCTTACAGCCGAGTGTGGCAGAATGGCTGGCGTTAATTGTCTGGGCGCCGCCAGGCCAGGACAGTTGGCTACAATGTGTGTGACCGGTGGAAACTGATTTGCAGCTAATGGGACATTATCATCAGAGGCCATGTGAGTAGTGCTGTTGTTGTTGTTCTGAGCTGTGTTTTCAATTTGCATTTCGCTTATTACTGACGAACTTGAAGTCACTGGCGTTACTGGCGTTGCGGCTGCCACGAGTCTCGGCAATGACTGAAGGATACTAATAGCAGCGGCTGTGGATCTTGCCGAAGGAGGCGTAGTGGCAGGTGAAGCTTGCTTGTCCTCCGCCTGGCCGCGACCATCAGTGACTAAGTGAGCTGCGCAGTTTTTATTGTCTCTCGGAGTTATGCTAATGTAATGTATTCTTTCCGTTTCAGATCTATAAGTAGTCGCAGACGATTGTGATACCACAGGGCAAGGTGTTGTGGAGTTGCCGCAGTGCTCAGGAGCATTTGGTGCGTTTACAGCCGCACGTGGCAAAGTGGCTGGTATTGTTTGTCTGGCCACCGCCAGGCCAGGACAGTCGGCTACAATGTGTGGCAATGTGACCGGTGGAGACTGATTTGCTGCCAATGGGACAATATCATCAGAGGCCATGTGAGTAGTGCTGCAGTAGTTGTTCTGAGTTGTAAATTCAATTTGTATTTCCCTTGTTACAGACGAACTCGGAGTCGCCGGTGCTGCAGCTGCCACAGGCCTCGTTGATGCCTGAAAGATATTAATAGCAGCGGCTGTGGAACTGGCCGCAGAAGGCGTAGTGGCAGGTAGAGCTTGCTCGGCCTCCGTCTGGCCGCGACCGTCAGTGACTAAGTGAGCTGTGCAGTTATTTTTGTTTATCAGAGCTGTATTGACATTTTGTATCCCTTTCTTTTCAGATGTATAAGGATCCGCAGACGATTGTGTTTCCACAGGGCCAGGTGATGTGAAGCTGACGCTGTGCTCACGAGCATTTGGCGCGCAAACAGTTGCACGCGGCAAATTGGCTGGTATTGGTTGTCTGGCCGGAGCCAGGTCAGGACAGTCAGCAGCGATGAGTGGCAATGTGACCCGTGGAAACAGATTTGCTGCCAATATGACAATATCATCGGAAGCCATGTGAGTAGTGCTGCAGTTGTTGTTCTGAGCTATGTTTTCAATACGCATTTCGCTTGTCACAGGCGAACTTGAAGTCACTGGCGTTGCGGCTGTGTGAGTGATGCTGTGTCCACCAGCAGCGGTTGTGAAGCTGGCCGCAGGTGGCGCTATGGCTGGTAGAGCTTCATCAGTGATTATGTGAGCTGTGCTGTTCTTGTTGTTTATCAGAGCTATATTGATATTTTGTGTCCTTTCAGATGTGTTTGGAGTCGCGGACGTTTGCGCTGCAATAGGGCCAGTTGTTGAGAAGCTACCGTTGAGCTCAGGAGCGTTTGGTGCGCGTACAGCCTCACGTGGCAAAATGGCTGGCAATGATTGGCTGGCCACCGCCGGGCCAGGCCAGTCGACTGCAATGTGTGACAGTGTGACCGGAGGAGGAGCCTGTACCTCGCTTATTACAAACGATGTCGAGGCCACAGCAGTTGTAGCTGCCACGTGTATCGGCGATGCCTGAATGATACTGTGGATAGTAGCAGCGGCTGTGGGGCTGGCCGCAGGTTTTTCTTTCTCAGTGGCCATGAAAGACGCACTAGTACTGAGCTTACTCCCATTAGCACGATTTCGCCTCTGCCTGTCCAGCAGGAGTGGTGAATTGTGCGGCTGGGGGTGAGCATCTTTATTCAATCGATATTTTACAAATATTATAACTGAATTTGTTGGCGCCAAAGAACTGGCTCTTACTGACAAAAACTTATACTATGGATATGCGTTTATATTGACAACAGGTAAGTGTTATAAAATTATGTTAAAATTAATTTGATTTAAATTTAAACTATTCGTTTATTTTCAGCGGCAATAGAATTTCACACGGATCAGCAGGTACACAATCTGGAGTGGCTTTTCTTTCTCAGTGGCCATGAAAGACGCACTAGTACTGAGCTTACTCCCATTAGCACGATTTCGCCTCTGCCTGTCCAGCAGGAGTGGTGAATTGTGCGGCTGGGGTGAGCATCTTTATTCAATCGATATTTTACAAATATTATAACTGAATTTGTTGGCGCCAAAGAACTGGCTCTTACTGACAAAAACTTATACTATGGATATGCGTTTATATTGACAACAGGTAAGTGTTATAAAATTATGTTAAAATTAATTTGATTTAAATTTAAACTATTCGTTTATTTTCAGCGGCAATAGAATTTCACACGGATCAGCAGGTACACAATCTGGAGTGGCAGAGGCAATTTTTGTTGCTCACGAGGTCGCTGTCCATTGGAGGTGACCTGAAAACTGCAACAGCCTAATTATGGCAGGCAACCCACGACGTCCAGTTCTTCAGGATCTGATGAATCGGAAAGTGTGCTGCCGGCCGCAAGTGGCGGTGTGACTAGTGAGGAATGGCTGGCTGCCAGTAGGACAGTATCGTCTGATGTCAGGTGAGTGGCGTTGTTGTTGTTGCTATGAGCTGCACTTTCAGGTTGTACTTCGCTTGTTACAGGTGAATTTGGGATCATTGGCGTAGCAGCTGCTACAAGTCTCGGCAATGCTTGAATTGAAATGTGTCCAATAGCAGCGGATGTGAAACTAGCCGCAGGTGGCGCTATGGCTGGTGGTGCTATATCGGCCTCCGCCAGGCCTCGATCATCGATGATTGTGTGAGCTGTGCTGTTCTTGTTGTTTCTAAGAGCTGTATTAATTTTTCGTTCACTTCTAGTTTCAGATGCTTTAGGAGTCGCAGACGTTTGCGCTAACTGGGAGCCAGGTGTTGAGAAGCTGTCGCTGGAGTCAGGAGCCTTTGATGCATATGCAGCCGCACGTGGCATAGTGGCTGGTAGTTTTTGTCTGGCCACCGCCAGGCCAGGATAGTCAGCTTCTGTGTGTGGCAATGTGTCTGGTGGAGACTGATTGGTTGTTGCAGATAAACTCGAAGTCGTCGGCGACACTGCCTGAATGATACTGTTCCTAATAGCAGTGGCTGTGGAACTATCCGCAGGTGGCGTTATGGCTGCTAAAGCTTGATCGGTGATTATGTGAGCTGTCCTGTTGTTGTTGTTTATCAGAGCTGTGTTGATATTTTGTACCCTTTCCTTTTCAGATTTATTAGAAGCCGCAGACAGTTGTGTTACCACAGGGCCAGGTGTTGTGGAGCTGCCGTTGTGACCTGCATTTGGCGCGCTTACAGCCGAGTGTGGCAGAATGGCTGGCGTTAATTGTCTGGGCGCCGCCAGGCCAGGACAGTTGGCTACAATGTGTGTGACCGGTGGAAACTGATTTGCAGCTAATGGGACATTATCATCAGAGGCCATGTGAGTAGTGCTGTTGTTGTTGTTCTGAGCTGTGTTTTCAATTTGCATTTCGCTTATTACTGACGAACTTGAAGTCACTGGCGTTACTGGCGTTGCGGCTGCCACGAGTCTCGGCAATGACTGAAGGATACTAATAGCAGCGGCTGTGGATCTTGCCGAAGGAGGCGTAGTGGCAGGTGAAGCTTGCTTGTCCTCCGCCTGGCCGCGACCATCAGTGACTAAGTGAGCTGCGCAGTTTTTATTGTCTCTCGGAGTTATGCTAATGTAATGTATTCTTTCCGTTTCAGATCTATAAGTAGTCGCAGACGATTGTGATACCACAGGGCCAGGTGTTGTGGAGTTGCCGCAGTGCTCAGGAGCATTTGGTGCGTTTACAGCCGCACGTGGCAAAGTGGCTGGTATTGTTTGTCTGGCCACCGCCAGGCCAGGACAGTCGGCTACAATGTGTGGCAATGTGACCGGTGGAGATTGATTTGCTGCCAATGGGACAATATCATCAGAGGCCATGTGAGTAGTGCTGCAGTAGTTGTTCTGAGTTGTAAATTCAATTTGTATTTCCCTTGTTACAGACGAACTCGGAGTCGCCGGTGCTGCAGCTGCCACAGGTCTCGTTGATGCCTGAAAGATATTAATAGCAGCGGCTGTGGAACTGGCCGCAGAAGGCGTAGTGGCAGGTAGAGCTTGCTCGGCCTCCGTCTGGCCGCGACCGTCAGTGACTAAGTGAGCTGTGCAGTTATTTTTGTTTATCAGAGCTGTATTGACATTTTGTATCCCTTTCTTTTCAGATGTATAAGGATCCGCAGACGATTGTGTTTCCACAGGGCCAGGTGATGTGAAGCTGACGCTGTGCTCACGAGCATTTGGCGCGCAAACAGTTGCACGCGGCAAATTGGCTGGTATTGGTTGTCTGGCCGGAGCCAGGTCAGGACAGTCAGCAGCGATGAGTGGCAATGTGACCCGTGGAAACAGATTTGCTGCCAATATGACAATATCATCGGAAGCCATGTGAGTAGTGCTGCAGTTGTTGTTCTGAGCTATGTTTTCAATACGCATTTCGCTTGTCACAGGCGAACTTGAAGTCACTGGCGTTGCGGCTGTGTGAGTGATGCTGTGTCCACCAGCAGCGGTTGTGAAGCTGGCCGCAGGTGGCGCTATGGCTGGTAGAGCTTCATCAGTGATTATGTGAGCTGTGCTGTTCTTGTTGTTTATCAGAGCTATATTGATATTTTGTGTCCTTTCAGATGTGTTTGGAGTCGCGGACGTTTGCGCTGCAATAGGGCCAGTTGTTGAGAAGCTACCGTTGAGCTCAGGAGCGTTTGGTGCGCGTACAGCCTCACGTGGCAAAATGGCTGGCAATGATTGGCTGGCCACCGCCGGGCCAGGCCAGTCGACTGCAATGTGTGACAGTGTGACCGGAGGAGGAGCCTGTACCTCGCTTATTACAAACGATGTCGAGGCCACAGCAGTTGTAGCTGCCACGTGTATCGGCGATGCCTGAATGATACTGTGGATAGTAGCAGCGGCTGTGGGGCTGGCCGCAGGTTTTTCTTTCTCAGTGGCCATGAAAGACGCACTAGTACTGAGCTTACTCCCATTAGCACGATTTCGCCTCTGCCTGTCCAGCAGGAGTGGTGAATTGTGCGGCTGGGGGTGAGCATCTTTATTCAATCGATATTTTACAAATATTATAACTGAATTTGTTGGCGCCAAAGAACTGGCTCTTACTGACAAAAACTTATACTATGGATATGCGTTTATATTGACAACAGGTAAGTGTTATAAAATTATGTTAAAATTAATTTGATTTAAATTTAAACTATTCGTTTATTTTCAGCGGCAATAGAATTTCACACGGATCAGCAGGTACACAATCTGGAGTGGCTTTTCTTTCTCAGTGGCCATGAAAGACGCACTAGTACTGAGCTTACTCCCATTAGCACGATTTCGCCTCTGCCTGTCCAGCAGGAGTGGTGAATTGTGCGGCTGGGGTGAGCATCTTTATTCAATCGATATTTTACAAATATTATAACTGAATTTGTTGGCGCCAAAGAACTGGCTCTTACTGACAAAAACTTATACTATGGATATGCGTTTATATTGACAACAGGTAAGTGTTATAAAATTATGTTAAAATTAATTTGATTTAAATTTAAACTATTCGTTTATTTTCAGCGGCAATAGAATTTCACACGGATCAGCAGGTACACAATCTGGAGTGGCAGAGGCAATTTTTGTTGCTCACGAGGTCGCTGTCCATTGGAGGTGACCTGAAAACTGCAACAGCCTAATTATGGCAGGCAACCCACGACGTCCAGTTCTTCAGGATCTGATGAATCGGAAAGTGTGCTGCCGGCCGCAAGTGGCGGTGTGACTAGTGAGGAATGGCTGGCTGCCAGTAGGACAGTATCGTCTGATGTCAGGTGAGTGGCGTTGTTGTTGTTGCTATGAGCTGCACTTTCAGGTTGTACTTCGCTTGTTACAGGTGAATTTGGGATCATTGGCGTAGCAGCTGCTACAAGTCTCGGCAATGCTTGAATTGAAATGTGTCCAATAGCAGCGGATGTGAAACTAGCCGCAGGTGGCGCTATGGCTGGTGGTGCTATATCGGCCTCCGCCAGGCCTCGATCATCGATGATTGTGTGAGCTGTGCTGTTCTTGTTGTTTCTAAGAGCTGTATTAATTTTTCGTTCACTTCTAGTTTCAGATGCTTTAGGAGTCGCAGACGTTTGCGCTAACTGGGAGCCAGGTGTTGAGAAGCTGTCGCTGGAGTCAGGAGCCTTTGATGCATATGCAGCCGCACGTGGCATAGTGGCTGGTAGTTTTTGTCTGGCCACCGCCAGGCCAGGATAGTCAGCTTCTGTGTGTGGCAATGTGTCTGGTGGAGACTGATTGGTTGTTGCAGATAAACTCGAAGTCGTCGGCGACACTGCCTGAATGATACTGTTCCTAATAGCAGTGGCTGTGGAACTATCCGCAGGTGGCGTTATGGCTGCTAAAGCTTGATCGGTGATTATGTGAGCTGTCCTGTTGTTGTTGTTTATCAGAGCTGTGTTGATATTTTGTACCCTTTCCTTTTCAGATTTATTAGAAGCCGCAGACAGTTGTGTTACCACAGGGCCAGGTGTTGTGGAGCTGCCGTTGTGACCTGCATTTGGCGCGCTTACAGCCGAGTGTGGCAGAATGGCTGGCGTTAATTGTCTGGGCGCCGCCAGGCCAGGACAGTTGGCTACAATGTGTGTGACCGGTGGAAACTGATTTGCAGCTAATGGGACATTATCATCAGAGGCCATGTGAGTAGTGCTGTTGTTGTTGTTCTGAGCTGTGTTTTCAATTTGCATTTCGCTTATTACTGACGAACTTGAAGTCACTGGCGTTACTGGCGTTGCGGCTGCCACGAGTCTCGGCAATGACTGAAGGATACTAATAGCAGCGGCTGTGGATCTTGCCGAAGGAGGCGTAGTGGCAGGTGAAGCTTGCTTGTCCTCCGCCTGGCCGCGACCATCAGTGACTAAGTGAGCTGCGCAGTTTTTATTGTCTCTCGGAGTTATGCTAATGTAATGTATTCTTTCCGTTTCAGATCTATAAGTAGTCGCAGACGATTGTGATACCACAGGGCCAGGTGTTGTGGAGTTTCCCTTGTTACAGACGAACTCGGAGTCGCCGGTGCTGCAGCTGCCACAGGTCTCGTTGATGCCTGAAAGATATTAATAGCAGCGGCTGTGGAACTGGCCGCAGAAGGCGTAGTGGCAGGGAGAGCTTGCTCGGCCTCCGTCTGGCCGCGACCGTCAGTGACTAAGTGAGCTGTGCAGTTATTTTTGTTTATCAGAGCTGTATTGACATTTTGTATCCCTTTCTTTTCAGATGTATAAGGATCCGCAGACGATTGTGTTTCCACAGGGCCAGGTGATGTGAAGCTGACGCTGTGCTCACGAGCATTTGGCGCGCAAACAGTTGCACGCGGCAAATTGGCTGGTATTGGTTGTCTGGCCGGAGCCAGGTCAGGACAGTCAGCAGCGATGAGTGGCAATGTGACCCGTGGAAACAGATTTGCTGCCAATATGACAATATCATCGGAAGCCATGTGAGTAGTGCTGCAGTTGTTGTTCTGAGCTATGTTTTCAATACGCATTTCGCTTGTCACAGGCGAACTTGAAGTCACTGGCGTTGCGGCTGTGTGAGTGATGCTGTGTCCACCAGCAGCGGTTGTGAAGCTGGCCGCAGGTGGCGCTATGGCTGGTAGAGCTTCATCAGTGATTATGTGAGCTGTGCTGTTCTTGTTGTTTATCAGAGCTATATTGATATTTTGTGTCCTTTCAGATGTGTTTGGAGTCGCGGACGTTTGCGCTGCAATAGGGCCAGTTGTTGAGAAGCTACCGTTGAGCTCAGGAGCGTTTGGTGCGCGTACAGCCTCACGTGGCAAAATGGCTGGCAATGATTGGCTGGCCACCGCCGGGCCAGGCCAGTCGACTGCAATGTGTGACAGTGTGACCGGAGGAGGAGCCTGTACCTCGCTTATTACAAACGATGTCGAGGCCACAGCAGTTGTAGCTGCCACGTGTATCGGCGATGCCTGAATGATACTGTGGATAGTAGCAGCGGCTGTGGGGCTGGCCGCAGGTTTTTCTTTCTCAGTGGCCATGAAAGACGCACTAGTACTGAGCTTACTCCCATTAGCACGATTTCGCCTCTGCCTGTCCAGCAGGAGTGGTGAATTGTGCGGCTGGGGGTGAGCATCTTTATTCAATCGATATTTTACAAATATTATAACTGAATTTGTTGGCGCCAAAGAACTGGCTCTTACTGACAAAAACTTATACTATGGATATGCGTTTATATTGACAACAGGTAAGTGTTATAAAATTATGTTAAAATTAATTTGATTTAAATTTAAACTATTCGTTTATTTTCAGCGGCAATAGAATTTCACACGGATCAGCAGGTACACAATCTGGAGTGGCAGAGGCAATTTTTGTTGCTCACGAGGTCGCTGTCCATTTTTCTTTCTCAGTGGCCATGAAAGACGCACTAGTACTGAGCTTACTCCCATTAGCACGATTTCGCCTCTGCCTGTCCAGCAGGAGTGGTGAATTGTGCGGCTGGGGGTGAGCATCTTTATTCAATCGATATTTTACAAATATTATAACTGAATTTGTTGGCGCCAAAGAACTGGCTCTTACTGACAAAAACTTATACTATGGATATGCGTTTATATTGACAACAGGTAAGTGTTATAAAATTATGTTAAAATTAATTTGATTTAAATTTAAACTATTCGTTTATTTTCAGCGGCAATAGAATTTCACACGGATCAGCAGGTACACAATCTGGAGTGGCAGAGGCAATTTTTGTTGCTCACGAGGTCGCTGTCCATTGGAGGTGACCTGAAAACTGCAACAGCCTAATTATGGCAGGCAGCCCACGACGTCCAGTTCTTCAGGATCTGATGAATCGGAAAGTGTGCTGCCGGCCGCAAGTGGCGGTGTGACTAGTGAGGAATGGCTGGCTGCCAGTAGGACAGTATCGTCTGATGTCAGGTGAGTGGCGTTGTTGTTGTTGCTATGAGCTGCACTTTCAGGTTGTACTTCGCTTGTTACAGGTGAATTTGGGATCATTGGCGTAGCAGCTGCTACAAGTCTCGGCAATGCTTGAATTGAAATGTGTCCAATAGCAGCGGATGTGAAACTAGCCGCAGGTGGCGCTATGGCTGGTGGTGCTATATCGGCCTCCGCCAGGCCTCGATCATCGATGATTGTGTGAGCTGTGCTGTTCTTGTTGTTTCTAAGAGCTGTATTAATTTTTCGTTCACTTCTAGTTTCAGATGCTTTAGGAGTCGCAGACGTTTGCGCTAACTGGGAGCCAGGTGTTGAGAAGCTGTCGCTGGAGTCAGGAGCCTTTGATGCATATGCAGCCGCACGTGGCATAGTGGCTGGTAGTTTTTGTCTGGCCACCGCCAGGCCAGGATAGTCAGCTTCTGTGTGTGGCAATGTGTCTGGTGGAGACTGATTGGTTGTTGCAGATAAACTCGAAGTCGTCGGCGACACTGCCTGAATGATACTGTTCCTAATAGCAGTGGCTGTGGAACTATCCGCAGGTGGCGTTATGGCTGCTAAAGCTTGATCGGTGATTATGTGAGCTGTCCTGTTGTTGTTGTTTATCAGAGCTGTGTTGATATTTTGTACCCTTTCCTTTTCAGATTTATTAGAAGCCGCAGACAGTTGTGTTACCACAGGGCCAGGTGTTGTGGAGCTGCCGTTGTGACCTGCATTTGGCGCGCTTACAGCCGAGTGTGGCAGAATGGCTGGCGTTAATTGTCTGGGCGCCGCCAGGCCAGGACAGTTGGCTACAATGTGTGTGACCGGTGGAAACTGATTTGCAGCTAATGGGACATTATCATCAGAGGCCATGTGAGTAGTGCTGTTGTTGTTGTTCTGAGCTGTGTTTTCAATTTGCATTTCGCTTATTACTGACGAACTTGAAGTCACTGGCGTTACTGGCGTTGCGGCTGCCACGAGTCTCGGCAATGACTGAAGGATACTAATAGCAGCGGCTGTGGATCTTGCCGAAGGAGGCGTAGTGGCAGGTGAAGCTTGCTTGTCCTCCGCCTGGCCGCGACCATCAGTGACTAAGTGAGCTGCGCAGTTTTTATTGTCTCTCGGAGTTATGCTAATGTAATGTATTCTTTCCGTTTCAGATCTATAAGTAGTCGCAGACGATTGTGATACCACAGGGCCAGGTGTTGTGGAGTTGCCGCAGTGCTCAGGAGCATTTGGTGCGTTTACAGCCGCACGTGGCAAAGTGGCTGGTATTGTTTGTCTGGCCACCGCCAGGCCAGGACAGTCGGCTACAATGTGTGGCAATGTGACCGGTGGAGACTGATTTGCTGCCAATGGGACAATATCATCAGAGGCCATGTGAGTAGTGCTGCAGTAGTTGTTCTGAGTTGTAAATTCAATTTGTATTTCCCTTGTTACAGACGAACTCGGAGTCGCCGGTGCTGCAGCTGCCACAGGTCTCGTTGATGCCTGAAAGATATTAATAGCAGCGGCTGTGGAACTGGCCGCAGAAGGCGTAGTGGCAGGTAGAGCTTGCTCGGCCTCCGTCTGGCCGCGACCGTCAGTGACTAAGTGAGCTGTGCAGTTATTTTTGTTTATCAGAGCTGTATTGACATTTTGTATCCCTTTCTTTTCAGATGTATAAGGATCCGCAGACGATTGTGTTTCCACAGGGCCAGGTGATGTGAAGCTGACGCTGTGCTCACGAGCATTTGGCGCGCAAACAGTTGCACGCGGCAAATTGGCTGGTATTGGTTGTCTGGCCGGAGCCAGGTCAGGACAGTCAGCAGCGATGAGTGGCAATGTGACCCGTGGAAACAGATTTGCTGCCAATATGACAATATCATCGGAAGCCATGTGAGTAGTGCTGCAGTTGTTGTTCTGAGCTCTGTTTTCAATACGCATTTCGCTTGTCACAGGCGAACTTGAAGTCACTGGCGTTGCGGCTGTGTGAGTGATGCTGTGTCCACCAGCAGCGGTTGTGAAGCTGGCCGCAGGTGGCGCTATGGCTGGTAGAGCTTCATCAGTGATTATGTGAGCTGTGCTGTTCTTGTTGTTTATCAGAGCTATATTGATATTTTGTGTCCTTTCAGATGTGTTTGGAGTCGCGGACGTTTGCGCTGCAATAGGGCCAGTTGTTGAGAAGCTACCGTTGAGCTCAGGAGCGTTTGGTGCGCGTACAGCCTCACGTGGCAAAATGGCTGGCAATGATTGGCTGGCCACCGCCGGGCCAGGCCAGTCGACTGCAATGTGTGACAGTGTGACCGGAGGAGGAGCCTGTACCTCGCTTATTACAAACGATGTCGAGGCCACAGCAGTTGTAGCTGCCACGTGTATCGGCGATGCCTGAATGATACTGTGGATAGTAGCAGCGGCTGTGGGGCTGGCCGCAGGTTTTTCTTTCTCAGTGGCCATGAAAGACGCACTAGTACTGAGCTTACTCCCATTAGCACGATTTCGCCTCTGCCTGTCCAGCAGGAGTGGTGAATTGTGCGGCTGGGGGTGAGCATCTTTATTCAATCGATATTTTACAAATATTATAACTGAATTTGTTGGCGCCAAAGAACTGGCTCTTACTGACAAAAACTTATACTATGGATATGCGTTTATATTGACAACAGGTAAGTGTTATAAAATTATGTTAAAATTAATTTGATTTAAATTTAAACTATTCGTTTATTTTCAGCGGCAATAGAATTTCACACGGATCAGCAGGTACACAATCTGGAGTGGCT